>CM047810.1:43378824-43693994 GCA_026214975.1 Gentiana macrophylla | reverse complement strand
TCAAGAGATGGACGCGGCAAGAGCCGATTGACATCATAGCAGAAAGAGAGAGTTGCGAATCGCCCTTGAATCTCCTTTCTCTCGAAAGGTGTGGATAACTATCCTCGACTCTACAAGGTTTAAAGTACCAAAGCTTCTGAGCCCACGGCGAACAAAGTGGATCCCCATGATCACTGCTTCAATACCTCGCACATACGAATCTCGACCGTGCCCCGATGAGATGAAGTGCAAGGCTTTCCATGCGAAGTACTCACCGCCGAGCTCGAGAATGGTTTAAAAGAACCCGCCGTAACCATTTTTCCAACTTTGAGACCTTGGGGTAGATGTTCCTTAACGCTTCGCCACGCTAAGCCGCCCGCAGGAATGCTACCCATTTGTTTACCTCTCAAGCGCTGATGAGACCCTCGCTGCAGCACTTCGCCAGCGGTTTAATGAAGAGTCGATGCAAGTCCAAGACGCAGATGACCACATACATTTTGTCCTCGGCTGACTCAAAACGAAAAGCCATGAAAAGCAATTATATCAATTACATTATCTTTATGTCGGAAATAAACAAAACCCAATCCCTCCATATGTGCAGATGCATATGTATTATTCACTAATTGATATTTACGTACTACCTGCTCCATAAAAAGTGATTCAATTTTTTTAAAAATGAATTATCGTGATAAAAGTTCATTTATTTAAAATCCAGACATCATTTAACGATTTATTCCAAACATATCCTATTATAACATTTAACGCTTTATATATTCATTACATACTCCAAAAGAGATTTATTATTCGATAAACAGATATACGCCCATCAAGATTCAAAATACAATACATTTATTATTTTTAATCTGCCTCTGCACTCAAAAAGCGTGGATACTTTTTCATGGGACAGGGTAGTAGTTCACAATTATTTGTCTCTATTCCATATACGTATTCAAACTGACGGTCCCAAATTAATTTTATTTAAAAAAATTAAATTTAAAAAAAGGAAGGAAGGAAATTGCAGCATCAAGCGAAAGATGTCTTAGAATTATCACAAAAATATACAAATTGAAAGAGACAAGCCGGACATGAATGGAGGAGAGTGATTGTCGTACGGTAGCTAGCTGGGACCACGCTACTTTGCTTGTTTATGGAGCGGAAAATTCTTTTATGGTGAGGATATTTGAGACATTATCGCGGATGATTCTGACCACACAGCTTCAAATCAAATTCAAACCGCGCGATCCGTAATCATCCACGCAGATGTATTTACGCAAGTAAACGGGGTTGACTTACAAGAATTACCCCTATAGACCACTCTACTTTGCTTGTCTTTTTTTGACTTTAAGCATTTTAATTTTTCTTCTGCTGATTATGAGGTTCCAGTAATTGATAATAAATAATAAGCAAAGGTCAGAATGATCGTTTTTTTATCTAAACGGAGAAAGACGACAAAGAAAAGATAATGTTAGAGACAAAACGCCGCACGTTACTACACGCTACATTATACGTCATACAACCAACGTAGTAATACACGCAGAATACGCGCTGCCAGGCCCTTCTCAACCATTATTTTTTTTTCTCGCTCTTTTTTCCCATTTTCAGATCTTTTTTATCCTTCAAGATCTCATTTCCTAAATACTATATAAATAATAAATAACCCTGTATGCGTGGTTCTTGCTTTTCTAAATTAACGACATACCCAAAAAAAGCCAGGAATGTGATTTTGAACATATTATTATTATTATTATTATTATTATTATTATTATTATTATGAGTTTCATGTGTAATTGATGAGTGTGGTTCTTATGTTTTTAATATATAAATGAAATGATATGATATAATTACTAGTTTTTATCGATCTCAAATGCACTAAATCATTTCCTTGGAGTCATTTGCAATTTTTTGTTTTTGTTTTGTTTTTTGTGAACAGAAAATGAATTTTCTTATTAAAGAGAAGCCTATGCTGAGGAGAAAATGAAACAACAGCATTTAATGGTGTACAAACATAGAATTTGCAAATGATGCATGTGATACACCAATTATTACTTTCTCAATATACATCACTTCAATTGATCAAAAGTCGGTGAACAATGTCCTACAACTCTTCTAGACGGATGTGTATAAATGACCAAACATGAAGCTACAACCTTCTTTATCTTCTTTGGCACATTTGTAAATTTCAATGTAAAGGTGTTTTCTGACAATTCCTCGGTCTATGTTCAAGTATATGCATTACTGTTATCGTTGAGCAAGCAAATTTTGGTTGCCGTGGAAGGTTTTCAGCCCGGCCCCAAAGAGTTATACAAATAAATGGAAAGCCCCGGCCCAGTGCAAGGTGTGCTAAAATGCAATATAGATGCCTTGGTGATGGATTATGAGTCGGGTATATGACTGATCTTTATGTACACTTTGGGCTCTATCGTTGCATCTTTCTCCTTCCATACAGACCTCTTGAATTGAGTGAACTCCTGAGCCTAAAGTCGCTTTTTCGCCCTTTGTGAAAACGCACGGGCTTGCTATACGAGCCTTGTGCAGAGAAAGCCGACTATTTGTAATGTATCGACCATCTTTCATCCTACGGAAGACTTATTAGCCTTCGGTGATCGACGAGGACCGCTCTTCCTGGAAGCGCTTATGTTTGATTTCATTAGCTTATCATTTGTCAAGAATACGAGAATGCCTCTACGCATTCGCTTATTAGTCATGTGTTTTTTTTTGACATAACTTGTTGGGGCGCTTTGTCACCGAGTGATCTTCAATTTGCATGTTTAATGGACATTATTGATAGTAATAATTGTGATTTTCATTGATTGATTAACCAATACAATGTGTTTATATAAGAGTACAATAAGTGGTAAAACGGAATAATAAAATACAATGAATAAACCCTGTAATGCGCTACTTGTCAAGCAAGGTATTAGAGTTGTCAATACGCCCGAATCCCACTGGGAACTGAGTGATACGAGACGGCCTTCAGATCATTAAAACGAATACGGCTTAACGGCTTTGTCAAAACATCGCTAGTTGGTCCTGGAGGAGATAAAGGCGACATTGCTTACGGTTAGCAACAAGCTCCCAACATGGTGAAAATCAATTTCAATGTGTTTCGTATGGGCTTGGAAAACCGGATTGGCAAGAAGATAGGTAGCGCCAATATTGTCACACCATAAGGTAGAGCCCGAGTCCGAGGAACACGATTTCATGAAGTAAGGCCAAGATCCATTGTAATTCGCAAATTGCACGAGAGTAGGCCTTATACTCGCCCTCGCATTACTTTTGGCAACGGTGAGCCATTGCTCGAGTGCCAACGATCAAATTATCACCTAGGAAGATTCAAAAAGTGCTAATAGAGCGGTGGTCATCGTGATCGGGATGCCCAATCGGGCATCAAAAATGCTTGAGTCGCATTGCAGGAAGAGGGCCAAGCAAGAGGCCATCAAAATAAAGGTGTTTCGAGATAGCGATGATTTGTTTTGACAAAGAACCCAGCTTGAGTGGTACAAGGGCATGTATAAATTTGCAAACTTTGTGACAAAGAAATGCGATATTAGACGAGTAAAACTCGAGATATCAAGACCCCTAACGATACTACGATACAGAGCGATCTTCAAACGGTTGACCATCCGTATAAATTGCAGGAAGATTAGATGCCATTACGTAAGACAAGGCTTGGCCGCTTGCATGACAGAGAGAGATTATGAATATACTTGTGTTGGCCGAGAAGGAGCCCATCGTGAGGTCCGAGGCCTCAACACCCAAAAAATAAGAAAGGGGCCAAGATCCTTAATCGAAAGTGCAAAGATAAGCGAGATAAGTGGTTGTCACTAAGTGATTCCGAGGTACCTATAATCAAGACATCATCAACATAGATCAAGACAAAAACAAAGTGTCGGAACCGCGTGGTATAAATATATAATGACGATCGCCATGGCGAAGAGAATCCAAAAGCGCAAAACCGAGAAAACCAAGCCGAGGAGCCTGACGAAGACCATATAAAATACGCTTTAATTTGTAGACACGGGAAGGAAAGTCGTGTGTTGAAACCTCGAGGCTACCGTGACATGTATATCTTCGTAAAGAAAATCGCGGAGAAACACATTCAACATCGACCGCCGAATAACCCACCCTATGAAACTCGCAAGGAAAGTAATATACGAAATAAAGGACCGCTTGACAACCGGCCGAAGTCTCGTAATAATCAACACCGCCACTTGATGGAAGCCTTTGGCAACAAGACACGATTCAGAAGCGCCACTACGACCATATGCATGACGCTTGATACGAAATACCCATTTGTTTCAAGAACATTCATATTTAGAGAAAAATGACTAAGTCCCATGTAACATTTTGGACCAAGGCATTGAACTCATCTCTCATGGCATCTCTACATTCACGTGATTTAATGGCTTCAGATAGAGAAGTTGGTTCAATATGTTGGAGGGTAGTAAAAGGCTTTGGGAAGAGGTAGCGCATATAGTCATCCTCGAAAGTTGTTTAGGCTTGTGGAGTTGGTCTTGTGAGCTTAGTTACCATTTGGTGAGGCGGTGGAGACGGTGGACGGCGGAGTCGAGCAAGGTATTGTAGTCACTACTGTACATAATAAATAAAACTTATTCTTTTCCCTAAAAATAAATATATTCCTTCGATCAAAACTAGGCTTTATGCACATCTATAGGGTTGACACGCTTTCGCAACCTAAAAAGCTAGAGTTTCAGATCCATTTAAAGAATAAAAATAGAGACATTGAGAGAAAAGTCTTTTTTAATTACAAAATGAATAAATAGAACACACTCTTTTTTTTAGTTGCAAAAAGACAAACAATTTCTGCATTTTACAAAACTAACCTTTAGCGTGGACGCGCTACAGATAAACATTTGCTTCAGGTTACAAAATAAACAAACATTTACTTCAGGTTTGTTTTTTTTTTTTCAAACATCCGTAATTTTTGATTTATAACTAAGATCATCGAAATTTTTTCAACAAAATTCATATTTTTTTTTTCTCTTTAATTTGAGCCCAAATACGATATCCTTCCGACGTAAATATTGAAAGCTGAAATAATATTTGCATTAACTGGAGCGTTTTTCTTATAAACGACCGTAACTTTTGATTTAGAACACCGATCATCAAAATTGTTTCACCAAAGTTCATATTTTTTTAATCTTCATTTTGAGTCCTCATTTGATACCTTTCGACGAGTATTTGAAAGCCAAATTTAATCGCAAAGATTTACACTAAATAGTATCAAGACGTGATCAATATCGCAATCGCAATGAAGATCGACGATCGTGCTCATTTAAGGCTTAATTCAAGTGACTACTTCAAGGCACACATATCCGCTCATATAAGGCTCATTTAAGGCTTAATTCAAGTGATTAACTATTAAGCCTATGTCAAGTTTATGGGTTTTGATTGATAAAGGAATAGCATAAATTAACTTGATTAAGGTGTGGTGTTTATAACATGCAGGTTCAGTAGTTAATCACTTGAATTAAGCCTAAAAGGTACATCGGACTAAAAAGGTAATACATAGAAGATCAATACAACATACTATAGATTTAGTACAATAGGTACATCAAACTAAAATGTAATACATGTAAGATCAATACAAGTCCGAGCAAATCAACTATCACCAAATTATAAGAAGGATATTCAAGTTCAATGAACTAATTTATCATGCCCGAATTCACAAGTGTGTCAATTACAAGTTCAAGAAGTTTATGAACTATGCCTATCTATTACATGATGATACAATGTAGATCCAATACCTCACCGCAAAAGGCACACAAGAAGCCTCCATGAATCCAGCCTATCTATTGCATTAAGGCATACAATATCAAGATCAATATCAAGACATAGTATCAAAGCTCAAAAGGACTCTCCTTTCGGTTTTTTGTTGCAAGGTCTATGTCCCCTAAGTCCTTGATATGAACTCGAATATCTTCTACAGCTCAAGCACTCATATTTACTTCTTTCGGAGCATGTTTCGATACTACTTTTCTTTAGATCATTTCTTTTAGGCCTCTTCTTGTTCTTGGGTTCAATCACATTAGGCCACTTGTTCTTGGCTTCATAAACAAATGCATTCTTGAAAATCCTTCAAAAGACGATTCTGATTCGCTTTTTCAACACATTCATCCAAATAGTAACCTCGAATCGAGCTTTCTTGCTTATTAACCTCTCGCTTTAATATCCATTTTATTAGCTTCGAGTAACAACTTGAACAAAGACGGATCTCGAAATGCTATTCGCTCCAATAGAAGATGATTTAGTCTCTAAAACATCGATTGATTGTCACAAGATTCTACAATTGAATTGACCCCACCCCAGTTATTAGAATCCTTAGATAAAATCATCAAACACATAGCCACTTCTTAACTTTTGCAAGTTGAGCAATGTTCCTGCAATCAGAGAAGATGTTGAATGTCATTGTGGTATGTATGTACCCTAACAAAAGAACACACTAAACAGCCCAAATAGCTAACCAAGTAATTAAAGAGAAAACATTAGGTAACCAAAACAAATAAACAGAATGCAAGAATAATACAGATCAATCACTAAGCAAAGAGAACACCCTCAAACCATGGCATGGTACCTTAATATTCCCAGCCTTAGAATACTACTTTGTTCGAGAATATAAAGCCTTTTCAAATACTAAACTAAAAGATTGCTTCTGATGGAAAGGCCTCTCAGATTTATGCACAAAATTACTCATTTAATACGCCACATCCTCTTGAAATTCAGTTTGTAATCAACACCTATCCTCACTTGCCGATTGACGAGAAATGTTCAAATTAACTGAGTTTAGAACAACAAAAATTGTCCTGTATTTTCATCCACGCATAAGAAACCAAGATAAAAAAGAAAAAGAATCATACCTATCTATTTGATGTGGAATCCCAAAGTTGTACATATGAATTGTTCAAACCAACTGCTATGTGCCGCCCATCGGAGCCCACTTGAGTTGACTCTAGTCACAGTCCATCTTCTTCATCAATTGTGAGAAGCTCAGCTTTCCGATGAGTGTATTTTTGAATTGCGCTGCTAATGAATCTTCAGTTTCCTGGGGAATTGTAATCGCTGGCTCTCCTTTGTAGGTGCCATGGAGAAAAACAGTTTGGGAGGGGATGCCGTTAGCTGGCTTTCGAGTGAGATCCGATTGCTGCAGAATCGTCGGAGATGAATCCGGTGTTGCCATTGATGGAGAAGGAGGAGATTAATCAGAAGTGGGGGCGTAGACGCCATAGCAGGAAGTGCCGGGAAGCCAATCTTTGTTATTAAGATTGCTTTCTAAGTAAATAGAGGTATATTCGCCCTGGTAATTTATTCATTCCCCAATGCAACTAAAATCGTTTCTGATTAGACTTAATTAAGAAGGAAAAATGGACTATAAACTAATTTTTCCTAAAAATAAAACAAATTAACTACTTTCTTAAGGACAAAGAAAAGGAAAAATAGCAATTATTTCCACCATTTCATGTTCGGCCCCAATCTTCTTCTTCTGCAATCTGTGCACGTCTGTTTTCTCTTCTTGCTAAATTAAAAGGTGGAAAAGTTGTCTTACATTGATAAATTGAGAGTACATGTATAATTACAATAATAGACAAATACAATAATAATAAAATAAATCTAAATATTCTAACACGCCCTCAAGTGCGACTTCAATCTGTGGGAGAAGACACAACTTGGTGCGAAAATGCAGAAAGCGAAGACGAGCTAGCAGCTTTATTAAGGGCAAAATCGCCTTGTTATACTCCCATAAAACGCCTTATTATACTCACACGAAAGATAATAAGACAAAACGTAAAAAGGGCACGGGGCATAAATTCTCTTTAATATTCTCTAGTGAAAGCGCTTCACCTAAGAATAGCACAATCAAATACTTGCAATCCATTTCAATTGGGAGAAATACAAATCATTACAAGGCCAAGGAAGAAGCAAGAAGATGCCATTGCAGAATTCACTCCTAATGGAAGGAGATGATGTGTAGCAGAGAACCATCTCAAGCCTTCTTTGCATGTGTAATAGGTCTCATAGACATTCATACATCTACACTTTGTATGGATAATGGAGCAGCATAGCCTCCTCAAGCATCAAATGTAAGCATTGCCTTCAACTCACTATGTAAGAAATGGGTACTAATAGGTGAAAACACACAAGCCTTACTCCCTTATCTAATTCTAAAGCATAAATATTTTTCTTCTCAATGATGCAAGAAAGCATTATGAATTTCTTCAATGCATATCCACCTATGAAATACAGGACTCGACAAGGAGGGGAAGCTGTTTATGGACCCCTATTCATGTGAATCTTCACAATGAGAAACTCAATGAGAATCGGGTCCAAAAGGTTGGTGCTTATCCAGATTTTGTTCTCATAGCATTGTTGCAGAGAAGGATGATGTGACGCCTGCCCTCCGACCCGAGTCCTCACGCGGAACGAACGCCTCGGTGATGTATAATATTAAATATAATCCAATATTATACATGTTTTTTTACGCCATATATCATAAACACAATGCGAAACAAACGACTCGGGAAATAAATTCCAAAGACCAACAAAACCAGATTCAATGCCGCACTAAAATCCAAAATGGAAATTGAAACGCCTTACATCAAATCCAAAACAAAGAAGCCAAACGATCTAGTCTTACAACAAAGGCCACTAAACGAGCCAAACAAAAACAATATTCAACTGAATAACAACATAGTTTGTATCAAACTTGAAATAAAAGAAAGTTTCCAAAAGAACAACTTCATATAAAACATCTTCAGATCAAGACCTCAAACATCTTCATCATACTCCTCGCCTCCATAAACTCGCTCATCTTCTCAATAAAACATTTAACGGGTAAGTACATACGCATTTAAGTAACGAGTGTAGGCTTATTGAAATCATGCGCTTTATAAAGAAAGCAAGTAACCATCATCTTATTAATAAACCGCTTAAAACATGATCTTACATCTAACTATCACGTTATATTCATAGTATAAATACGAGGTCCCTGCAAGCACTAAATTTTAAATTATCTACGTTACAAAAGATGTTTATGGGGGCACTACACTTAGTGAGATATGCACTAAGACAAAAAGTTGCAACCCCATGTAGAGATAAATCTCTAAATGTCCCAAACAATCAATCACTTTAATCTGCTAGCACTAAAGTCGTCCGTGAATGACTATTTCGCTCGTGAGGTTGTCCGGGCGGTATGATCACTACTTTTAATCGGCTTTGTCTAGAATCCGGCAAAGGACCATTGCCACTTTATCTCGCCAACCAACACATTGCCGATGTTGTACGCGCCTATTCAAGCCTCTCATGATGCTTAATCTTTTATCTAGTCAATTACGCTTATTGCGATTAACTAGCCACCTAGTTTCATTCAAGACAAAAGCTCCCTACTCCCTCTTCTTAGACTTCTGTGACTCAATCTAAAGAATTACACGTATATCGATGAAGACTAATTATCAAAGCACAAGCCTTTTCATGCTCTTCCGACGGATCCGAACTTCAACTCCATTTAAGAGTACATCCGCACCGAAACTAAACGAATCTGCTTTCAATCAAGCTTGTTCAAGTTTAATTAGTCTTATTTAAACTCATTAACGATACTACAATTCAAGCCTAAATATCACAATAACATTAAATACAAAATTCACCGCCTACTAAATCATAATTTATATTTTTTTTTCGAAAAGGAAATACCACAAATACTTACTATACATTATATATACTTTGTAGATTATTATTATTATTATTATTGTAAATTTTCTCCTAAACCTGTAGCATCTCAGGAAAACAAACAATTGCAATGTTAAGGGATAGTACTATTACTGCTGCGGACCTCAAGGCGTTGATCATATATATTCAACAAAGCAGATATAAAATATATACTGATATATATACATATATAGTAGATAAACTTTACTTTATTATAAAAAATACCTCTTTAACTTTTTCCCAGCAAAAGGCCGGCTGATGTCTCCCTCTTTTATTTTTATTTTTTTATTTATTTTTATTTTATTTTTTTATATTTATTTCTACAACCGACTAAAATTGAAGGTTTCTGCACAACATTTTTCTCAAGTGAAACAAACCTGTCCACTATCCATGCTTGGACATACAATCCACACCAAAACAAAAACACAGAAAACAAATAACCACACCAAATGCTTATCAAACACTACAAAGCATCAATATTCAAATCTAACACCCCTTTATTTCATCTTAACATTATAAAACATCTATCTTCAATATGAAAACCCCGTTACCTTTTAAAAGAGAGCAACAACGATCCAACTCCAACAAATACCTAGCTCTCAATTCAACCTATACAAAAAATGATTCATCTATCGATTAACAATCTACCAAGAATTCTAAACGCTGAAAACTACGACAGGAAGGATTTAGAACACATAAACTTGATCGAAACACGGATTCCACAACTTGATAAAATCTAACCTTCTCCAATGAAATTTGTATCCACACGATCTCAAGGCCACGCGGAGTCTTTTATCCTCGAGGTGTCTCAAGCACAACCGAAAGAACTGATTAATTTCGATTATCGAAAGCTTCTTCTTCCCCTCTTTTCTTTCAAAAACTGCGCACCTTCTCTGATGAACTGTCCCTTTTTTTTTTTTTTTTTTTTTTTTTAACATAATGGGAGTTTTAATTCCTATTAATCCCCATTAAAACATATTCCATTAATTCCCTTTTTTTCTTCCTTAACCAAAATCATTAATTTTTTTTTTTTTTTCCTTTTATTTCCAAAATTAAAATAAATATAATATTCCGATTTTTGTTAAAAGACTAAAATGCCCTTTTTCGAAAATCGGGATGTTACAGATGAAATGTGGCATAGCAGTGCTAACATACAGCAACAGCTATTGAATTGCACTATGGAGAAAAATCAATACTATATGAAGAAGCGACAATTTCTTGCAGAGAAAATAAATCTGGAGGAAGAACTTGCAATGCAGAAATTGTTGACTTAAGAAAACTTGAAGCTGGCAACTTATTGGGAGAATGAATACAATGCACTAACATAAGTTCTGAAGGTGGTAAACAGTCATGAAACAAACTCAAGCAACGGAGACCATGAGCTTGGATAATTCAACACTTGAAGGCAATAATAAGTGTTATAAAAGATGTGAATCTAACTACGGAATCATGAAAAGAAAAGATAAACAGAAGCAATCTAACAAGAACAAACAACAAGATAAACGGAAACAAGAAGAACACAACAATTTAACGTGCTTTCTGGCGTTGTGTCAACTACTCCACGGACAGAAAAGAGATATTTATTATGCACTGAAGTTTAGGAAGATTTACACACACTTGTATTGATTACAACATTGGGTATTTATAGCCTTGCAATCCTAAACCCTAACTGCCAAAGTTACATTTTCGGAATTCCTATAAATGCCTCACTAAGTGACTCAATACGCCGTTGATTCACTCACCAAGAACTAACACCTGACGCAATAGCTTAGCGCCTTCACTCACTGATGTATAAGAATCTTAGTTGCACTTCATTCAGCTGACTTCCACAAACTTGAACACACTGATCAGCTGACCACCAGATAGCTTTGCCAAATTCCAGACATAGAGATCAAGTCACACTTGACAACAAACCTCCACCTTGACTTGAACTCTTGTTGAAACAAATTGCATAATCGATGTAATGTACTGTAGATGCATTTGTCAATGCCGATAACCTGCACTGCACTTCCCTGCAATAAAAACTCACTTTACCAAATTTCTCGCTTGAGTCTTCCAAAATTCAGATTATAAGCTTTGGATGTTAACCAAGTCCAGACACAACTGAAACTTACTCTATTGAACAGACTTGGTGAGTCTTAAATCAAGAGTGTTGATTATCATGAGTGTTGATCTTTCTCATTTGGATTCTCTTCTCATTTCTCAGAAATGATTTCTTACATCTATGTGCTTGGTTCTCTCATGATGAACATGATCCTTAGCAAAAAAAACATTCCACTCAAACTGTCACAATATATCTCAGATTGATCCTGATGCAAACCCAAATCACTGACCAAACCCTTTAACCAGATACCCTCATTTGTTGCTTCAGTAAGAGACATGTATTCTACCTCAGTAGTTGATAAAGCCATTGTTACCTGAAGAGTTGTTTTCCAGCTGACTACTGAATTCCCCAATGTGAAAACATAACCAGTAATTGATTTTATGTTGTCTACATTACTAGTATAATCAGGATCACAGTACCATGTGACCAAACATTGGGTATCACCTCCATAAATGAGTTCAACATCTGTTGTACCCCTAAGGTACCTGAACTTAATTTTCATGGCTTTTCAGTGTTCCTTTTTCCAGGTTGAGCCATAAAATTGCTGACAACATTGACTACCTGACCCAGATCAGGCCTAGTGCAGACCATGGCATACATCAGACTGTCCACCGCACTAGCATAAGGAACTTTTGACATTTAGTCTTCTTGCTCAGCTTCCTGTGAAGCATAAACAGATAAATATCATTGCATGCCATAAGAGTATCTATTGACTTAGCAGCAGACATGCCAAACTTGACCAAAATCTTTTAAATAAAGCCCTGCTAGGACAAGAAAATATTCTTCCGACTCTTATCTCTAAAGATCTCCATCCCCAAAATCTTCTTTACTGCACCCAAATCTTTCATTTTAAATTCAGCACTAAAAAGCTCCTTCGGACTCTGAATATCAAACTTCTTTTCAACAGCTATCAGCATGTCATCCACATACAGGACAAGATAGATGCATGATACATCTCTCACCTGACTATGATAAACACAACAATTATAAGGACTTCTGTTATAACCTAGATGGATCATGTAACTCTCAAACCTCTTGTATCACTTCCTTGGGGCTTTCTTAAGTCCATACGAGAACTTCTTCAACTTGCAAATATATCCTTCCTTGCAAGGAACATGGAACACATCCGTTGAGTCACGTGAAATCTTCTTATCTCGCACTCATCATATGTAAAGGTTGTTTTCACATCTAACCGCCAAGTTCAAGATCATGTTGTGCCACTCATGTTAGTAACCCTCTGATAGAAGGTGTGTCTAACCACTGGTGAGGTTATCTTATCAAAGTCCACCACTGCTTCCTGACTGAACCTTCTTTCAACCAAACATGCCTTATACTTGATTCCCTCAGCAGATGTCATTCATTCCTTCTCCCTGAAGACCCATTTACAAGTGATTGTACTACTTTCTTATGGCTATTTGACCGATCACAAGTCCGATTCTTCAAGAATGACTCAGAATATATCCCATGGCAAAGAAGCCATCGAGATGACTTAGTAACATGTCATCAAGCTTCCATGTAAGTAGAAGGTTCAGAACCATTCAACTTTTCTGCAACTTGAAGTGCATATTCAACCATATCCTCAAACACATACCTCTTTGGAGGCCCAACATTGATTCGTCTAACTCTGCTGACAGCTATACTTTGCTTACCAATAGCTGTTGTTTGAGTATCAACTGACCCATGTTAAGTTCTGGTTGATGCGTTACTAGATCAAATGAGTGATGACTGTGATCAGCTGAGTGTTGCGGCTTCTAACTCCACCAGAAGCTCCATCTCTCTGTCAGCTATCTCAGATTCAGCACTAGTTTCAGATTCAGTAGACCCCCTCACTGATGAGCTGAGCATAGAATTTTCATTGCAGACCATATATCAGCTGAGTATGACCTTGTACTCTGCTGATGACCAAATTTTATAGCCCTTCACCCTATTTTCATACCCTACAAACACTCTTTTCTTGGCTCTTGGCTCCAGCTTACCTTCACTAACATGATAGTATAATGTGCTTCCAAAAACCCTTAGAACCGAAAGCAAATAATGTGTTTCCCGACCACATCTCAATTGGTGTTTTCGATTGATCCTCAGTGTGAGGTCCTCTATTGATTAAGTAGCATGTTGTGTTGATGTACTTCTCTCGCCAAAATTCTCCTTGATAATCCAAAGATTAAAGAGCATGCATCTTACCCTCTCTAAAGTGTTTGATTCATGCGCTCTATAATTCCATTCATAAGGAGTATTCCTCGACTATATGATGCCTGAAATACCCTCATTCTTGCGCAATTCATCAAATTCAAACCAAGAAATTCCGCACTCATTATCCTAACAAAACCTCTTGATCTTCTTGCCAATATGATTTACAACTAGATCCTTCCACTGCTTCAAGCAACTGAATGCATCACTGTTGTGTCTCATCATCACCACTCAAGTCATCCTTGAATAGTCATCAATAAAGGACACAAAATATTTGTGACCACCCAATGATTCCACCTTCGATGGCCCCCATCAATCAGAACGGATATAATCAGGTGATGCCTTTGTGCTGTGTTTTCCTGGTGAAAACTTGCTTCAATGTAGCTTCCCAAACACATAGTGCTCACAAAAGTCCAGAGTCCTGACCTGATATCCCCCAAGAAGCCCTGCTGAAAAAAGAACATGCATTCCTCTTTCACCCATATGACCCAGTCTCATATGCCACAACTTGGTCTACTGTGACTGGTGAATTGTTGAGGATGCTACAGCAGAAGAGCCAGATACATCAGAGCCTTGGAATATATACAAGATTCCCCTCTTAATACCCCTGAGGACCATAGTTGAATCTTTGTAGACATTCAACACTCCACCTTCCCTTGAAATTAAACCTCTTGTTGTCCAGAAGACTAAGAGATACCATATTCTTGGTCACTGTGGAACATGTCTAACATCTTTCAATGTGCAGAATCTACCGTCCTCACCTGAACTAAGTCAATCCCCATTATCTTGCAAACCTTGTTGTTGGCCACAGAAATATGCCTTCCATCTATCTCTGCTCAGAAGTTTAAACCACCCTATGTGTGGAAAAATATGATAGGATGCTCCAGAGTCTATGATCCACACATCAAAGATGATGTGTCGACTTCCCGCCCCCAGACCAAATCCTCATCTCGAGTGCTCACCACTATGCACAAAGCACTGCCAAAATTGCTCTCCTCGCTTCTTCTACTTTAGACAATTTGACTTCCAATGTCCCTCGCTTCCTTACAACAATTACAGATATCCGTGGACTTAGACCTTGGACCTGCATTCCTTGGATTTCTTCTTCCGCCCATGCTATTTTCCATTGATGTTGTTGACTACCAAGCCGATGTTACCTGGTCAGTTTATGCATGATGCTTGTATCTAAGCTCCTGGGCATGTAAAGCTGACCTTACAGCCTCCAAAGACATTGTATCCTTCCCAACAATAAAGGATTGTATAAAGTTCTCATATGATGCCGGTAATGACACCAACAGGATTAGAGTTGTATCTTCATCCTCAATCTTAGTATCAATATTCTTTAAGTCAAATATTATTGTGCTCAGCTGGTCAATATGATCTCTTGGCTGAGTACCTTCATGCATCCTTGAACTGAATAGATGTTGCTTCAGCAGCAACTTGTTGGTTAATGACTTAGTCAAATACATGCTTTCAAGCTTCAACCACAACCCAACAGCGGTGTCTTCCTCAGCGACTTCTGTGATTACATTATCTGATAAGCACAACATGATGGTTAAATGTGTTTTCTCCTCCGATCGACATCTCACCGTAACTAAATTTTCCTCTTTACCGATAAACGAGTCCACAACCCATGTTGCTTAATAGGACTGGCATCTTAATATACCATAAGCTGAAGTTGTTTCTCCATGTAAACTTGTTGATTTCAGTGTTAATTGCAAAAATATTTCTTTTCAAGAATAGAACTTTAATCCTTAACCTAGCTACCGTGAAGACTTTGGTGGCGTTTAACTCTGTTCAAAGTACGAAGATTCACAAAACCAAACTCTTTGATACCAATTTGTTATCACATATTGGAATCTAACTACGAAATCAGATGACAATCAAAGATAAACAGAAGCAATCTAACAAGAACAAACAACAAGATAAATGTGAAACAAGAAGTACGCATCAATTTAACATGGTTTCCGCGCAAGCAGTCGACTACTCCACGGATGTAAAAGAGATATTTATCGCGCAATCAAGTCTGTGAGATTTACACACACTTGCATTGATTAAAACATTGGGTATTTATAGCCTTGGAATCATATATCCTAACCGCCTAAGTTACATTGTCGGAATTCCCATAAATGCCCTGCACATGACTCACCGCTTAATTCACTCAGATCAAGAATCAACACTCGATGCAATAGCTTAGTAGCATTCAACACCTTCAACAATCTTCACTGCTGATAGAAGGATCTCAACTGCACTTCATTCAACTGACTTCCACAGACTTGAACACTCTGATCAGCTGACCACCGGATAGCTTTGCCAGATTCCAGACGTAGAGATCAAGTCACACTTGACAACAATAAGAGCGGATGGTATTTATTTCTAAGGGTGAATGGATATTTGTCATGTTTGTTTAATA
Organism: Gentiana macrophylla; assembly: GCA_026214975.1. Lineage (NCBI taxonomy): Eukaryota > Viridiplantae > Streptophyta > Magnoliopsida > Gentianales > Gentianaceae > Gentiana > Gentiana macrophylla. Next base: position 43,677,591 of record CM047810.1, on the reverse strand, counting down.
AAGTATATGGAGTCATTCTGGGTATTTGAATCATGTAATGTAGTTTTAAACACCGAGAATGGCGTATCAAATGACCAAAGGAAGCCGATGGAGAAGTGTTTGTGGCAATTGTTGCACGAGTAGTTCAATTAAACCAATAAACGATCGCGCGCTCACGCATAAAGGGGAGTGGGGTTTACGTAAGTGGGGGTTGTGAATCATCACGAGGATCCGAGGGCAATCCAAAGGCCAAATCCATGCAAACTCCTCGATGCGCTAAATCCTAAAGCGTATTGTGGCCCGGTACCATTGACTAGATCAATTGAATCCTTTCGATTTGTATTCCTCTTTCGAAAGTGACCGACGACTTCACCTCTTTGTAGAGCATTAGTATCCTTTTTAGAGCATTAAAATCCTCACTTTAGATAGCTCACTTTCGCATAATCGAACACGCGCACTGCAGCAAGTCAAGAAGAGGTAATTTAGTTATCGCCAATAACCAAAGCGCTTCAGAGCCATCGCTATTTTCCTTCTTCTTCTTTCGCCGCCCACGCTTATTGCTAGCTCACCCTCCGTCCGCTCGCTGCTATCAATAGGGGCTGTTCGTATGATAAATCATCCACTCATGATATAGTCTTTTCCTTTTCATTTTAAATTTATCTAAATTTTAGCAACCGAACGGGAAGTGGTTTAAGAAAGGAAAGGACTTTAGAATCGATGCGCCGCCAAATGAGAAAGGCCCTAACCCCGCCAACCAAACATCAAGAAAGAAGAGAACGAAAGGAGAAGATAACTTCATTTTTTGTTAACTCTCTAGAGCCATGTTTAACCTTGAATACTATTAATAGATTCTCATGCAAAGAATAGTCCATCGGACTCGAAAATAATAACGAAAATGGCTAACCCAATAGCAGATTCCGCATCGCCACCATTGAAACCAATGAAGCAAATGATTGACCTATCATATCATCCAAAGAAACCGAAAATACCAAAAAGTTCGAATTCACAAATAATAACATAGAATATTTCGTCTATTAAGGAGGATTCCCGAATACCTAAAATAGGTAAGCAAATCCGTGACGCCATTCGATATCGCCAGCTTCGTCCTAAGGCAAGCCCCCGCATTTCTAGTGATAAAGGCATCTAGTTTTTTCTCGCTTTCCGCCTCTCGAAAACGAAAGGATCTTCATTCTATTCAAGGCAATACATCCGAGCAAGACAAAGAGCTCCCATGGCACACCCAGAATATGGGGCCAAAAATTGCAGAGGAGCAGGATCTGAAGTGGTGGCTGCTACAAGAATTGAATATTCTAAAGCATTCGCTTCTGAAAGAATTTGAACTAATTGTGCCACAGTTGAGCGTGTCTGTCCAATCGCTACATAGACACAATACAATGTCTCACTCTTAGAGGTGGCCCTTGAGTTCATTTGCTTTTCATTTAATATGGTATCGATAGCAATAGCTGTTTTTCCAGTTTGTCAGTCCCTGATTATAAGTTCTCGGGCTTTCGAGCGCTCCGCTCCTTCGACTGATTGTTCGCATTGGATCTCAGGTTCTCTATTGCACTCCCTAAATAGGGTTCTTTTCACCTTTCCCTCACCGTACTTGTCCGCTATCGGTCATTGAGGAATGCTTAGGCTTAGAGGGTGGTCCCCTTTCTCGCGTAAAGCGATCGAATTCGAACACGCCGCGCTTTATCGGAAGGATCGAACCATGGAACGAATCTACCGGCTATCACCTTCTTTGGCCGTGATCTTCCAATCTTTTCACAATTACAACACCGCGCTTTATAGTAAAGAAAGACTTGAAAGCTTACCTCTCACATGCTAAGAGTGGCTTCGCACCTTATTATTAGAGAAAATTACACGCTGCTTCCCCCGGGGAAGCAGGGGGTCGTTAGATCGTAGCTTGCTGCTGAAAAACGTAATAGGCTAGCACGGCTTGCTTCTCTCTTCAAACTCCGCCCCCTTACTCCTATAAAAAAGCCCTTTCATATCATAAAAAAAGAATCTAATAAAGCTTTCAAGCCGTATCTTGCTGGGTTTTCCATCATCCTATCCATAACAAATCGAATTAAACCTGGCGAAAGAAAAAGTGAACACTAAGCTTCATGTTTGTTTTTCTTCAAACCCCAATCCGCCTAGCCGCTACTAAGGGGTCTCGTTGATTTCCTTCCTTTAGCTACTCGATGTTTCGGCCGCTAAGTTTGAAAAGTCCAAAGGGCACAGACTAGCCACGGAGCTTGATACGGTTTCCGATCGGAGATCCATGGATCACAGACGGTATCTCTCCATGGCCTTTCGCCTCGAAAGCGCCCTTCCTTCTCAATGCCCGGCATCCATCCAATGCATTCTTTTTCGATCTTATACCCGCTGCGGTGTTTAACCATACAGCCTTACGCCCGAAGCATGGCCACCTAGCAAATAAGTATATAGTGCTCCTTAGATAAGAACAAAGAGTCTCGCTATCTCTTCTGCCGTATAATTGTTGGCACCGTGTTGATATTTCAAGAATCGGTCCACCACTACTATGATGGAACCCACCTTAGGCAATGCCGAGATGAAGTCCATTGAGATGCTTGCCCAAGGTATTTTCCTATTGAAATACCAAGGCGAGGATACCAACCACCCCATTCATCCAAGAGAAGGGGCCTATGTATTTGCATGACCCCGGCAGATTGAACCCTATCTTCACCCGAACCACTCTCTAATGTCCTCGCCACCACGCCGCAGAACGGAGTTCGTGGTGTAACCTTTTCTTTCTCGGCGAATAAATGTAAAACGTAAGAAAAGATTATGGCCGCTTAACATAGGGCCGGGCGGTACAAAGAACTCGCCAAAATATGACACCCGGCGGCCTGGCATGCACAATCCTATCCGAGTCCGAAGCTTACCTCCTTGCACTTCGGATACCGTCTGTAGCATCATAAGCGAGGACCTCCTTTGAGGCCGCTTAACCTACATGCACAAAGCCCATCCCACAAATTCCTACAATCCCAAGCTTGAGTTATTGGCCGAGTGAGCTCTTCACAATAGAGCAAGGTGTACACCCTGCCAGCTGGCAGCGCAGCTTCTAAGGGCATCTAGGTCTATTCCTCGCCAATGGAGTTCTCTTGCAGCCCATACATCTACTTTCTTACCTTCTCCTTGCGGCATGCTCGAAATGGGATTCCGCCAAGATCCGATTGAGGCGATCAATGCTTATGATCAACACCTCAAAGAGGTGTTCTACCAAATCACCTTTCACCATGAGATACTAATATCAAATAGTTCATTGCCGATTGTGGTAGAGTAATGCGAAATGGATATTGTATCGCGGATAAAGCTCCTAGATATAGCTTCGTACTCCCCGAAGTTTAATTGGGGCGGTAATCCCTCTATCAATCGGCTTTCTAAAAGGCGAATACGTGCAATCAGTTCAAGCTATTCGTTTATGTTTTGTAGCCTAAACTGATCAACAACATCCAAAGGTGGGACATGGATGAAATCCCCTAAAGGAAGGCGAGGGATGAAATTCTCAACAGAGAGGGACACCGATTCAGATGTGCCAGGACTCTCTCACAAATGCTATACAGATATCGAGATCACTTATTGCCATTAGTGGTCTCGATTCTTTCGTGTGGTCGCTAGCAAAATCCGATTCACCATGATGGGCTTTGACAACTAGACGGTCGGGCTATCTACTACTTGCAAGAATGGGTCCATTCTATCTATTGCTTGAGATCATCAGCTAACTTACTTTATTTCAAATTTTCCCCGTGTGGATATCGCCCGCTTCAAAAAGAGAAAATGATCTATCAAGCACATTCACATCCCCTGAGAATGGAAAGCGTGAATGCACTTTTCTTTAGACCATGGAACCTACTTTTTTCTAAGGTAAGGATGACAATAGTAAAGTAAATAGAGCAAGAGCTAGCCACAAGAGTTTTACTGCACTAATTCTCGCTCTACAGAGACCTAGATGAAAGAGACTCTACTTAAAGAACGACGCCACGAGCCCGCCCTCACGAAAGAATTGAATCGGTAAATTCGCCATTCAGAGAGCTAATCGGCAAGAAGCAAATAGATTCCTAGCTAATAAGTGAGTAGTGGTCAAAGAGAGCGCAGTGTGGGCAATAGAAAAGCTTCACCTTATTCAAGGATCATTCTCTTAGTCAATTCAAGTAGCTAATTCATCCTAGCCCCTGCACAACAAAACCATAGATTGGAACCGAATTTGGCACCTAAAAGGCCCTTCGAGATATAACTTTTCCTGTGGCAACTTTGTCAAAACCGCTTCATCGTCAATAGCTTAGCTTACCGCCACATTTCGAGTTCTTCCTTTGTCGATTTGCTACGAAAGGGAGAAGACTCATCTTCATGCTATACGTGGATCGTGCTTGGCCACGCCGAATTTGGGAGCAAGCTCTTGAACCTCCTCAATAGAAACTTTCTTTGATCCTTCGATGCACAAGCTTGGGTTATGAGTAATGTAACACCTCTTCGAGGACTCCTCGCTTTGGCCAAACAAAGGGCCGATCTTTTCATGGTTGGATTGTCGGGTGTAAAGATTCAAATGATAGAGTGTGGGAGAGAGGGCGATGATCATTGATAATGGATAATGTGAGTGGCTTATCTTATGTTTATGAAAAATCTCACCGGCGTGAGAGGGGGTCACCGATGGGCACCCATCAAGACTACAAACGGAATGTAGCTTAATTGGTTCAAACCAATTTTTATTTTTTACTCCCGTGCTCATATCTTATATAAAAGAGAAAGTCCTCAATTTTATCCATTCGATCGCCTACTCAGAAATACGGAAGCAAATCCTAGCAAAGCTAATTATCCTCATTCATTCAAATCTAAGTCCAAGTTAAGTAAACAAAGGATCTCAATAAAGAAGGATTGATAGGATAGGTCACAAAATCGAAAAGTTCCATTTTCCTTTTACAAGCATTAAATCCTTCTTGTTCATCAATCGGAAATCAAGACAAACCGGCACTACGGTGAGACGTGAAAAGACCCGATCCCATTCCGACCTCGATATATGGAATCGTCTTGTGCCATATGTACTGAGATTGTTCGGGAGACATGGTAAAAGCAAGGGGCTAACTGAAGGTGTGACCGTAGGCGAAAGAGACCTTTCTTTGAATTCCATTAGACCAATGGGGACTTTTATCTTTACGAAAGAAATGGGGGTTGTTTTGGGCATATAAAAGGAAGCCGCTCTACTATATTATATATGATAATACGAGGCGAAGCACATTTGGCAAAAGCAAAAGGATAACGTAAAAAGAAAACCAAGACTGGGATCTGATCATAGCCACAGTGAAGTCTTGAGATGCAAATGCGATGGTTTTTAGATTCGGCAAACATGAGATGTGTCCCACACATGCAGAAGTACATCGAATTACTTGTATTTCCCTTTTTTCTACCTAGAGAAGGATGACCTCGAGAGAGCAGATGAAAGCGGAAGTATTTCGATCCCATGCAGTCAATGCCAATGGGTGTGCTTAAGAGCTGGTGGCAACCGAATACCTTTCACACCTAACCCAGACTTTTACCAACTTTCAAAATACACTTGGTGAACCTAGCCAAAGTACAGAATCACTACAAAGGCTTCAAGAGACAAGAGCTCAAGCATTAAGAGGAAAGAAGACCAAGGCCCCCGAGGAAAATGGGAATGGATATGGAGCCGAACGCAGGCGTGAATAGAACGATAGGTGACGAACTTTCTATAAGAGTACCTTTCTATCCTTGTCCCTTGATGGCGCACTCGCAGCCTATCCTACTACGAATAGAGAGTTGGTCAGTGCAAATACCAAGATCTCATGCAAAGACCTTTACCACGATCTAATTCCGTAAGGCCCTATCGCAGCACAAGCTCTTTCATGGTTTCACAGCAAGAGATATTCTTTCGGTTCTTCGCTCTCTATCCTATCTTAACAACTCACTTCTACTCAAAACCTTGGTAAAGAGGCAAAGTGAGCCTATACTGTATATATCTCTCCAACAAAGGTCCGGTGATAGGCCCGATGCACCTTTCTATTTCTATAAAGTCACCACCATCGAACAGAATACGGTGTTACGACGAACGCAATGCACTTGACGTTATCTTAGGCGCCAAAGTTATTAACTTGAGATTGAGAATAACGACAAGTACAATTGAATCACCGCTAAGTCACCTCCTCTAATCTTCACTCGATGGAATGAAGGGATCAAGCGAGGAATACCCGACCTTGTCGTGAAACCGCCACAGTATCTTTAGCGATGCGCAGGTGTAATGTACCGTAGTTGATTCATAATACTTGCCCGGCGTAGGGTTTCACAAGAGCAGCCCCATTCCGACCTCTCGCAATGGGATTTTAAGAGCTCTCCGAAAGCCCAAAGATGCGCGCAAAGTCAAGATCCGAATCCGCCGCAGCAATCGACAAAGGTGTACACACTATTTGCCCTCTCGTTAGAGGTGTTCCAGAAATGTCTCATGATCAAGTAAATAGCTCTACGAATGAATGGATCGGATCGACTTGGAAAATGGAAAGATTTGTACAAGTTATACCTTTCGCTACCACTTTGTGGAAAATCATTAGTATGAATATGTTAGAAACATGTGACTCGATTGGTGAAATAATATCTCTCCCAAAAAGCATGTTTTTTCTTACCAACGCACAAAGAAAATATCTTGTTGCGAATGAACAAGATATCGAGGAATTGTCCATACGTAAAATCATAATTATTGATACGGGCCCTTTCCATAGAAAAGGGGCGGCAACCGATCGATCAGTGGTTCTAGACAGTGACTCGCTTTCTTCCACGGAAAGAGTGCAAAAGTTGTCACGAAAGAAAGCACTCTAGTGGGAAAGCGATTAGACTGTGCAAAAGATTCAAGTGAAGAACGGAAGAGTGTAGCACGGATCATGCTTCCACGGCCCATGGGAGGACCGACTTCGGGCGCAATTCCGCTGAGAATAGAGGTCCAAAGCAAGCAAGGAAAGCTACAAGCGGTCTCAGTGAGATTCCACCAGTGTTCAAGGACATCTACCGAACGGAAAGCCCCACCTCTCCCTTAGGGTTCGGATGAGGTCTCCTATCCAAAACGAAACCTTAGCTAAGAGAATCTCACTAAAAAATAAGCAATCGTGATCAAGACTCAAAACGATTCAATGCCCGGTAGAGAAGTTGGGGTTCAAAATCTTCTTCTTCCTAAACCGATCCACAAGCAGACATCATGGGAAAAGACTTCCAAAGGGCAAAGATCTCGATTCACTTTCAATTGTCGCTATTATTACTATTTGAGCCGCTGCAAAAGCCGCTGCTTGTCGGGACAGTAATCCGCCTTTGATAAAGCACTTGCCCGGGAGATCTTTGCTTTTCATTGAGCTCTTTTCCTTTCCGCTGCTTTTAGCTGTATAAGATCCCAATGGACGGACTTTTGATCAACGGGCACCGATACGCAGTTACAGGCACTTCCGGCGTTATTTCGTCAATGACCTAAATAAAGTCCGCTACAGATAGTGGCCATTTTACGCTCAGATTTACCTAACGTTAGTGCTTTGCTTGGGGATCATTTTGCATCGAGCGGTGTTTTCCGCTTTGGTGAATATATTTGCATGCCGCTTTTTTCGAAGTGGAGCCACAGCATCACCTATCGAGTTCCGTGACCGTCAACCTTTGGTACTACTCATCCTCGCCGCCGCTTGCCTTATCACATCATGTAGTGGTGTTGGCATTGATGGGTAAATCTCCATGAAAAAGGACAACTTTCGTGTAGTTTGTGATTGTATGTAATCATAAGATTTTCTCTCAAGAAATCTTTCTCTTAATAGATCTTTTCTTGTTCCTCAATCTTCGGAGAATGCGGCGTTGTATTATTGTAAGTTCTCTCTTCCAAACATTTCCTCGAAAGTAGACGACAAGTTTTAAATCTTAATGCATGCATGTCATATCTCGTTGAATCGCCTTTTTTCGCCGCTTTCATAGTAAGTCGGGTCAGCACTTCACCCCATCACATCAAGTGACATGATTCAACCTACGGCCCTAGCTTCCTCTTCCAGGGTAACCTATGACGAGCAAAGAATAGCACCTTCCCTTTGCGGGATACCCAACGAGCGAAGCAGAGCGAAACGAGCGATGTAAATGTATTCTTATGGTAGTTCTTACGAGTGAAAGTCACCTGAAAGACCTTTGATTCTATTTCTAGAATGTGCAATAGAAGGTGCGTAAGCCACTCTTAGTATGTGAGAGGAGCGTACGCCACTCGACTTACAGGAGAGGAAAGGCTTATTAGTATTTTCGAAAGAAAGTAGCTAGGCGTGCTAGCATACTAAGTTAATGGTAGCAGAGTCTTGGAGGAAGAAAGCGATGTTCTGTCTTCATTTGCTTGTTCTTTTTCGCCAGTGGTCTTCTAGCCTTAGAAGAAGTCATGTCCGCCCCGGACATCTGTAACGTCCTCCCGCGCCATTTTTAAATCTGGGACAAACTGAAGGAAAAGACTGAACTTATTCCTACAATTACATTGCGGTCAGTCGTCATTATCAAAGAGGTTTCAGCCCTTACTATCACTAAACCGCGGATTGCCCAGATGTCGGAACGGAAGCTATAGTCATAACATCGCCGAAAACAACCATCGACCGGCAAGATAGAGCCCGGGAGCAGAAAGAGTCAGGGGGTGAAGCTCGGTATTTATTTAATGCTCTTGCGCCCACTCGCGATACCCGATGGTCGGATGTTGGGTTTCAAGACGGCCCAATCATTCATCAGCTTCTAAATCGACGGAGACATGGTTACTAATCGCAGCAGGCGTAATGCCTTATGGACGGGCGTAGAAGGTTTCCCTCGCTTTTTAGATGACAAATTCAACCATTTCCCACTTTGAATCTCGCTCAATCCATAAACACGCAATCCCATCTAACAATGCACACTTGTTATATTTTTTTATTTTATATAGTGTGTGAAGTCTAACTCGCCATGAATGAGTTCCAAGAAAGCGCCGGGCTAGCTACTTCTAGCTTTTATAGTGGCCCTTCCATTTTGGTGTAGTGGCAAGGTTTGCTTTTGTCCTAGTTGGTCTTGCTAAATAAATTAGTTTCATGTGTGTCTTTATGGTTGTATGGTCAAACAAATTAGTCCTATGTGTCTTTCTTGTTGTACTCTTTTATGTGCTTGGTTGTGCATTTTTATGTCCTTGTGCCTCTTGTTAAATAATATGAATCAGTCTTTGTGAGGGTACACTAATATTGTTCTGCTTTCAAGCCAACTTTTAGTCAAAGTTATTGAGTTTTATTACATTAGTCTCTAGAAAAATTTCATAGGCTCTTTCATAATCCAAAAATAGGAGCAGAAGTACAGAAGTTCCAATTTGGCATTTATTGTTTTAAAAATGAAACATAACCAAATGCTCATAAAACATTTATGCACCTAATTATTAAACACTGTGAGACTTAATATAACTAAATACCCATAAAATTGGAAATAAAATGCAAGAAAAGGGTGCTACTTGAAGGTAGTCCACCGAGCAAAGCCAAACAAGTGAAGTATAATATGGAAAACTAAGTTTAGTAGAAAAACAATGAAGTGAAGATTGCCTAACCCCAGGCCAATAATGGTCTGTATATATAGAATAGAGATTATCATTAAAGGGGCAAAAAAAAAAAAAAAGACTAGGGGTGATTAAACATGAGGCTATGAGAGGGAAAAAATTAATGGGTAATGAAACATGAGGCTGAAGGGCTAAAGAAAAACCATATGCAATGAATTTTGGGCAATTTTTTTACCCCAAAATTCTCCCGCACGCGCTGAAAATTCAATGTTTGTGTAAAAATTCAACACATGAGAGCGAAATTCAACGGGCTTTAGAAAATTCAACGGCGCTGTTCTGAATTTTTCAACGGACACTTAAAAAATGTCAACTTGATTAATTTCCTAGCTGCAAATAAATTTAGTTGCAAAAGTAGTTGGGACATGAATAATAATGGAATGTGGGGATATATTTATTAATTATTAATTTTGAATTATTTGGATTCTACGGCCACTGCCCAATACCCGATTTCCTACGGTTCAATAGTCAAGAATCAACTCTTCCTTCCGGTGGAAGAGTAATTATAAACCACCAATTTATTCTGACTATTGAAAATTCGAAACGATATAAGACTCTCTCTGCTTTTATTTATACGTCGTAGAGAAAAAATTACATAAATTATTAAAGAATTAATATATCTAAAATATAAGATTACTAAGATAAACCCGCGATGCATTTACGTAATCATAAATTTTAGACATGTTATTAAAGTTTTATCGGTAGGAAGATGATGATTCTTAATAAACAATGCATGTGTAGAACATAAACCAAACAATCAGGCGGTAAACATTGATGAGATGAGTTTTTATGTATGTCTTCAACAAATGTCTATCCAAGGTTCAATGCACAGACAACAATGAAAATTTATATTAAACATGAGGCTATGAGGGGGAAAAAATTAATGGGTAATGAAACATGAGGCTGAAGGGCTAAAGAAAAGACCACATGCAATGAATTTTGGGGCAATTTTTTTTACCCCAAAATTCTCCCAGACGCTGAAAATTCAATGCTCAGGTAAAAATTCAACACGGTGAGAAATTAAATTCAACGGGTCGGAGAAAATTCAACGAGGCGGTTCAATTTTTCAACAGACACTTAAAAACGCTGCGCCTGATCCGACCTAATATGAAATAAAAAATGCTAAAACGATGTGAAAATGTATTTTCGATTGAAAGGATGCATTTAATGTTTGTCATTTTCCTTTTATATATCATTTACATTAAATGTCCTTGTAGTTCTTTACCTAGTATTCCAATGAATACGTGAAGTCATTTTTTATTTCGATCAAGAAAGCTCAGTATAGTATAATATAATATATTACCTAGTATTCCAATAAATACGTGAAGTCAATTTTTATTTCGATCAAGAAACCTCAGTATAATATAATAATATAATATATTACCTAGTATTCCGATGAATACTAATGTAAGATAAGAAAACAGAGTTCACTTTTTACTGTGACTAAAATTGTAACAAAAAAAAAAAAACCAAAAAAACAAGAAAAATATACAAAAACATAAAAAAAAAAATTACACACGCACACACTTATTGTTCTCACTGGGTTCGAACCTAGAACTTGCGGGTTAATAATCACGGCAATTACCGCTGGACCGATACCTTATTTTTTGATGTGATGTATACATGGTGATTGTTTAAAATAAGAAATACCGCAGATAATCAGAATAGTAAGTAAAGTTCGTATTTTACAGATTTAATACTCCTCCGCTCCGAATAACTTATGCAAATGCTTGAACGCATTACATTAAGAAATCATTTATCAGATCGACTTTTATATTAAATATACTATAACGCCTCAACTAAAAAAACTTTCAAATACAAAAGATATTTGAAAGACTAAAAATACGATTTAATGAATTCAGAAAGAGAAAATACATTAAATATTCCATCAAACGCGAATCGCTTCGCTTATTTTGGAACTAATCTTTTAAGAATCAGACGGATATATTATGAATCTGAGGAGTATTCAAATTTACATAAATTTGCATTGCAGATTCTCAAGGCCACACTGTATATGCACCGCAATAGGCCAAAACCTGCGGACGCATATTTTCCAGTTGTGCACCACTTGACCCTCTTTGTTTTTTTATTTTAAAATTTTTTTTTTTTTTGTGTTTTTTTTTATGTACTTTATCTTTCATTTTAAATAATATATTAGTTTATGTTCCTTATTCTATGTTTTTTTTTTTTTTTTTTTTTTTTGAAGTTATTCTATGATTTTTAAAATGATAAATATTGGTCTTTATCAAGTGTTTTGTTGGATGTATTTTCTATCAACTCTTACGGGGTTCATTAATGAAACATTACCGTCGCTTAATATGTGTGTGTATGTGTGTGAAAATGTCTTTTTTATTATTATAATTAATGGTTATTTTAATGCGCACTTATTATCATAAAGATCCTCGATGCAGCTTACTAAATGAATAGATTCTATAAATAAATATTAAAAAAAAAAAGACGCTGTTTAGTCATAAAATAGAGACCATTTTAAGACAATCGATGTAAGTCATTTAATTGAAACCAACTTGTTCAATACAGTAATCAGCCCTACTAGTGTTTCACCTTATTAATAAGAGATTTCAAATTCCAATCCTCCTCATCTAATTTTTATCAACTGAAAACCCTCAATCAAACTCAACAAAAGTCGATAAGTAAAGATTTCAAAATCCATGATAGATCAAAGAAATTAACAAAAATGAAAATTAAAAAAAAAATTTATAAATAAAAAGGTCTCACCTTTGCATAGTTTGTTAAGGCAACTCCATTCATCATTAAATAATTGACTTGTCCTTGCCAGATTAAAAATTATTAAGATGGATTATTAACTAAAAGAAAATGTGTGATTGTCGTTATCATCCCAAATTAACTATAAAGAATAAACTCTTACTAAAATAAAATAAAAAAAATTACATGTACAAATGCAATGGCAGCAGCAATTTACAAGGAGTAAATGTTCAATTTTAAACCATTTACTAATTTACACATACAAATCGGGAGGGGGGAAAAAACTTGGTTTTTTTTTTATAAGAGGTAAAAGTAACCAATAAGAGCAAAAATTAAAATAGGATGAATTTTTAAAAAAAAAATGCCAAAAGTGACCTCCGCTTAATAACAATATATGCTCCATTTTTTCAAGCACCTGATGTCTTTACATTAATCTGATTTGAATGTGTATTTGGTGTTGTTTCTTTGTACTGTGCTCAAAACATATTGCTGAATAAGCCCCTGAAATCAAAATGGACAATATATAAGCCCCTATTCACTGTCATTTCAGCAGAAATGAATTTACGATTTTATAACGAGTCCTACCAAAACCCTGATGAACTTTGGGTTCCACTTCTGCATCAATGAGAATAGTTTATTAACTCAAACTCGAAAACAAACATAGATAAACATCCTGAACATGTTAATGGGTCATTATATATATAGCGGAGTGTCTTCAATGGGCAGATCTACTAATCATCTAATGTAAAGTTCTACATCTGTAAAGTAAGACACGAGCGAGAGGACGACTGGTCTGCTTAGCTGACCGGGTCATTTACTTACTTATTTAATGGCTACTGCACTGAAGTCAGGGTGTTACATCCAATCAAAACACGTCATGTGTTACTAAGCACATTAGAAACAAAGAAGATGCCATGTGTCTGTGTTTTGAGTAGATGTCCTTATTGCAGATAGACACTCCAGAGTTAGATTAATTTCCTGCGTTTCTTACCTCGTCTTTCCTTCAAAAGCATCGTTAATCTCTTCACCAGTGGGCCTCCCAGAGAATTTTGACAAAATCACGTACTTCTCCTTCCCAGATGCTTCGTCTATTCTCTTGTATAATTCATAATCATAAGGGTATGACATCCTGTGAAAATAACAGTACAGTTCTAACCTTGGAAAAAGAAGTTTTTCCAGCAAAAAGGCCTAAGTGCTCAAATCTATTATAGGCAAATTCAAGTAAACCAAGAAATATGGACAAAGAAGTGTCTGGCTTCTCACCTGAGAGCACCCATTATAGGATATTGAGTCCCATAATAATAAAGTAACCGGAAGAAGTAGCATATCTCAAATGTTGCAGCATACTCCAATCTTTTGTCTCTACCCATTGTCTTGTACAATCGAGAAATTTGTTATCTCAAAAATAAAAATAAAAAAAATCATTTTGCACCATATAGGGTTCAATGATCACGACTTACTTGCATGATGCCGCTTGAACCAGGTACATCCTAACAAATATAAAAAGCGCATCAAGAACCAACATTCGAGCTAGTAGTGAAAAGTGGGAAATGGGATACAGCTACTTCATCTGGACAGCAATTATAGGAAATTTCATCAGCAAATTCAGGTAACAAGTGCCACTATCATCTAACCTTCAATCTTGGGTTGACAAGTATAACAGGACGGTCACCTGCAGCAACTGTCATAGCTTGTAGATCCTACAGATTTTTAACTCCACAAAGAGGGAAAACATCAACAAATCATCTTAATAGACGTGAATCTTAAGATCAGGTAAGCACTTGCCTCAATAATACAGTTCCCTACTGCATTTTGAGGAGCCACTAAGATGAATATGTCATCCTCTTCATCAACCTCTTTGGCACCTGCGAACCAGAAAGAATTATTGCATGCTCTCAGAGACAAGACAAAGTAGAGCAAGTGAGGCTGCACGGTAGGTTGCACTGGTACGGATGTGTGAGTATGCAGAGAAGGGACATGCGGGTGTGAGGTTATTAGGAAATATCGGATAAGGGTATGGAGGGGATACATGCAATTATTGAAAATATAGGGACCAAAATATTAATAACCATAGAATTAAAAAAAAAAAAATCTAAGGTCTTTTCTTCATCTTTCTTATGATTTCTCTTCATTCTGGGCAGCTTTTGATCAATTTCGTGCCTCTTTTTTTTTTCAATTTTCAACAGGGTTCTTCATTTCACGTATCCGGGTTATTGATCTGCACATCAGGAACCCATATCTAACTTTTAAACAATCATAAAAATTTGCCTCAGGTGTGAACCCTAAGTATCCGGTGCGTATCCGTGTTGGATACGTATCAGAGACGGGAATTGAACAGGAGTATCCATGCATCGTATACACGGATCATACTTATTACAATCCTCATAGCATTAAGCAACTTTTTCTGAAGATCCGGATGGACTGATATGGTCATGCCATGAGTCAAAATGTCAATACCTATTGAACCAATCTTGATAAAAGTATCTTTAGCTCCATAGTCACCCCAATCCATGTACTCCAAGATCTTTCGGCTTCCTGCAAGCTGCAACGGCATTCCAGAGAGCGCTCCTACACCCATCGACCCTTGGACACACACCTAAGATATAGAATATGCTGATATTTAACATAATCAAGTTCTATCAAGCCAGTGTATGTTTTTCATTATAAGGCCACTGAACGATCACAAACATACCTTAACACGTTTTCCATCATCAGCAAATGAGAGAGCAAGAACACGTACAAGTTCCATCAAGGTACCTATCCGGTAGACATCCTACATATCGTGTATAGTATGGTCAAGTGTAAACAACAAACCATGAATACAAAATATTATATTTAGAAAAAACGCCCCACCATCTCAGGGTTAAGCTCTGGAATGTTGATCTCCACCTACGACATCCAAGTATTACACTAATCAGTTTGGCCCATAGGGCGATTAGGTACAACATTCAAGAAGAATAGAAAGGGCCAAAGGGGTACAAAAAACTAATAATTTTAGGTAAGAAAATATGAGAAATCTTTATCTCTCTACTCCCACTCTTTCCCAATGACCCTCGTTGAGAGGGGTTTATCATGCAGAACATTGACACAAAATTTGTTATCCTGTTCCATTTTATTCTTGTTTAATCATCGCAATCATTTAATAAGTACTCCTCCTCGGTAATATCAGAGGAGCTATGCAGCAAGAATGACGGCGGAAAAGAAAGTATTTATCCACAAGAGGAAGCTTAACAATAAAATGATGTGCATATCCAACCCACTCAAGACTTTCAGGGTTGTTGCATCCCGAATAGACGCAATGGGAAGTCGATATTCGGTACTGAAACAACTCCCATATGTGCTATTCCTATCACTTCTTTATCCCATATATATATGCTATTCCTGTCACTCATGCATTTTATTTTGTCTATGAAAATTTCCTAAATCACAAAGTTGAATCTTGACAAATGATTTTATTGAAAATCAAAGCCTAAGTAAGTGGTAGAGCCTTGAAGTTTGCAAACCTTTAGTCGAGTTTTCCCATCGCCTATGGCTCTTGCAGCAGCTTGCTGCACATCTTCATAAAAATACTCCCTGATTTCTCTAGAATGAGGAATATTGTTCAATTTTGTTGGTATTCCTCTCCAATACTCCTGTGAAAGGCTAAAGCAGAACATGTAAGGGGCTTGCTAAATAACCCTATTCCCTTCAATACACATGTTTTGAATTGCACACAGATCGATTGTGTCAATAAGAAAATATACCTTGCTTGATTTAGACTTATTGGACTGGCCACCGCTTAATACCATTTTACCTAGGACGAGACAATACAAATTTCAATGTATTGGAAGCAAGAATTCAGATGCAAGCTGAAGTAATTTAAATTATGAACCAATCAAGATATGAAGAATGAGAGTGAACTGAAAACAAGAATGAAAAACTGATACACATTTCTTTGCTTTGATTGATAGAGATACGAGATTTTTAGGGAAACAAGCACAACTTTGGTGAGCTAGGTTCAGTCAGCTACACTTTGACACTTAATCTACAAATCTTTGACTACTACATCAAGCATGTTTTACAGATCCAAAAGATCATTGACTGTTCAACATGAATCACAGTTTAACGATCTGTAAAACTGCAGAAGATATATTGTAATTGTGAAATTATGCACAAAACAATTAGTCGGAAGGACTATCTGCTAAATCACAAAAAAATTCAATTTGCTCATTAAAAAGTCAACTGAACGTGTCAACCAATAAAATACAAGACGTATGCTCTATAATCACCTGTTCACTATTAAATTAAAAGAGGCAAGTGAACATTCGAAAAGAGTTTAAAGTATCTTAGAGTACTTCAGCTTTATCTTAGAGACTAGAGTACCAAAAAAGACATTTTTTTTACTTCGTGAGACTCCACCCAGAAAATAGGAATTCAAATTTTGAAGACATGTAAGGCTCCAAATCAAAGATGATTATTCTGAAAAAAGTTGAATAAATAATCTGACCTTTCATCCACCAAGAAAGCGTAATCAAACTCTATGTGATAAAAACAGGTAAAATATCAGTCATTGAGCTTTTTGACAATTTAATTAACTATTTATTTTTTTGTCAAACAGAATTTCATTACTCGCCAAGAAAGTATAACCATATTACCAGCAAAAAAGATGCCCTCACCTAAATTACCAGCCTCGCCTTTTTTCTTCTCCAGATGCCGCAATAAAGATTCAATGTCCTTGAACACATCTTCTTTCGGACGATTTCCATTAATCTATGCAATATGCATTCACAATAGAACCATTCAAGAGGGATTCATGGCACATGTGAAGAAATAAAAATTAGATCAAAATGATGAAATCATTTTAAACTACCTTATTTAGTATGCCCTGATATGTTGGTAGGATTGCTTCTGCGTTCTGCTTGTATATCTGTAGGCGCGATTTCACCTGGAATTACATGTGTGAATGCTCATCTACCCCTCAAATAAGAACCCAATTCAAGCAGCTCTGCTCATTCATACAGATGATCCTAGATCATAATGTGTACTCATTGACTAACTGTTTGTAGATTAGTAGATTGTTAAAGCAACTTACCTTCTCCTCAGTATCATCTAGACGAGTTACGAGCCTTTCTTTAATTTCCTCATTTTCTGGCAGGAAGTTTGTTACATGGTATATCCTTCCAGTCGCCGGGTCGAGTCTTCTGCCGATGCATCGATCAACAAGAATCTCATCAGGAACCTGTTAATCATTAGTAGCATCCTTTTAGTACTTTCATTGAAATGCACATGTGCAACATGGAAGTAAGTCGTCTTCAAGGGAGCTATAAACCATAAACTGTGTCATATATTGGTTTTGTCATTAGATAGAAGAAACTGTCTCCTAGAACGAGAATATTCCTTTTAGTTACAGCAACATAATTGTCTCCTGGAACATATAAGTTTGGGCTACACGGTAATTATTTTCTGAAGAAGTAATCAAATGGAAGATCATCTGAGATTCAATAACAGCTGAGAAGAATCAAATTCAGCTTGAGAAGACCTCAGTTGTGTTCTTGACAGCTGAGTTGCTCAGCTGTGATAATCAAGTTCAGATGTGATGACCATTTACTAAATGCCTTTGTCTGCTGTTTTTGTATCATTTATTACTCTATCCTGTTACCTACATTCTAGCCATTGCAACTCTATTCTGTATCGTTAAAGCTTCTCATTGTAACTATTTATACTTCGTTTTCATATTAATAAATCAATCAGGTATTTTTCCAATTCCCTCTTCTTCTACATGGTATCACAGCCAGGTTCACTCCAAAAATCAAAATTCTCCATGGAATCCGAAGCGACATCTGTCATTAACTCCTCCAAAGGAGAACTGAACAGTTCATCTGCTGGAAACCACGATTCTTCTTCCATGCCCATATCAGTCATCAAGCTGAATGGGGAGAATTATCTTCATTGGTCCCGATCTACCCACTTATTTATCACCGGTAGAGGGAAAGAAGAGTACTTGCTGGGAGAAATCAAGATCCCAAAGGCCGGTGAGCCAAAATACAAGGAGGTCAGGGTTGAAACAAGCCTTGTTAAAACTTCATCTTCTTCGATGCTGCAGAGGAAATCTGGAATGCAGTCATGGAGTCGTATTCAAATAAGAATCTCTGAAGTCTATGAAGTTGAAAGCAAACTTCAAGAACTTAAACAAGGTGATCTTTGCGTAACTGCCTACTACTACCTCCTACCAAAAGCATGGAAGCAAATGGACATATTTGAGGATCTACCATGGAGCTGTCCAGATGATGCAAAAAGGTTCACAGCACACAAGGGACAGCAGAGGATTTTTAGATTTTTAATGGGTATCAACAGTGAGTTGGATGATGTCACAGTGAGTTGGATGATGTCACAGGAAGAGTCTTAAGCATCAAACCTCAGCCCTCTCTTAAATCTGTTTTTGCTGAGGTAAAACATGAGGAGAGCAGAAGGAAGCTCATGCTGAAATTCAGACCCAATGAAAATGTCCAGGAAGCTTCTGCCATGGCTTCCAAAACAACATATGCTGGAGGAAAAGGAAAAGGAAAAAAGGACAAACCTTCGTGTGATTTCTGTAAAAGGGGTGGCCATCTAAGAGAGAAATGTTGGAAGATCCATAAAAAGCCTGACAACATGAAGGATTCCAATAAAGAATCAAAGAAGGAAACTTATAGGAATCATGCTAACACCTAGGATGAAGATGGATCTTCCCACCACTTCACCTAGGATCGTGGATTCTGGTGCTTCTGACCATATGACCAGGAACTTTGATCTCTTATCTAATCTTACTTCCATCCTGACTCCTCACAATGTAAAGACTGTTGATAGTTCTTCATCTAAAGTTTTTGGCCATGGAACACAGATATCATCCTAGAAAATGGTGTTGGTTGTGCCTAATCTAAAGTGCAATATGTTATTTGTTAAGAGATTTATAAATGACCACAACTGTAATATTGTTTTCTCATCTAAATCTTGTGAGTTTCAGGATTCAACCTCCAAGAAGAAGATAGGCAGTGCTAGCTTAATTGGTGGTCTATTCATATTTAGTCAAACTGAGCCTCCTGATGAAAGAAGATCTTGTTTTGCTTTTCCTAGTAAATTAAGTATTTGTAATATGGATGATATTACCATGTGGCACTTAAGACTGGGTCATCCTAGTTTTATTTTTATGTCAAAAGAATTCCAGAAATGTGTAAGGGTAAAAACCCTCGTTTGTTTAAATGTGAAACCTGTCAACTATCTAAATTGACTAGAAAATCCTATCCTGCACTCCCCTACTCTGGTACTCAACCATTTGCTACGATTCACAGTGATGTCTGGGGCCCTTCTAGGGTAAAACACATCACTGGAAAACGTTGGTTTGTTCTATTCATTGATGATCATAGCAGGATGACTTGGACTTTCTTAATGAAAGAGAAATCAGAAGTTGGGGGGATCTTTACTAACTTCTATGAAATGATCTTAGATTTAATTACTTCTTCATGATGGAATCTGTTCCTCCTCTTCATCATGTTTACCACAGAAACAGAGGGTCCTACCACTCTTCATGATTCTGGTAACACCGACTCTATTCCCCCTGACTTATCTCCCACTCCTAGTAATTCTTCTCCTATACAGGCTACCTCACCTGGTCTTTCCATAGCATTGAGGAAAGGAGTAAAAGCATGTATTAAACATCCTATTTATACCTTTTTATCCTATAATAAACTGTCACGTACATTTAGTTTCTTCACACAAAGCCTTGATACTCATCATATCCCCTCTAATGTTCATGAGGCCCTTCAAGATCCTACTTGGAAAGCAGCGATCCCTGATGAATGTCTGCTATTAAGAAAAATGACACTTGGGACATCACTGAACTCCCCAAAGGGAAGAAACCAGTGAGTTGTAAGTGGATTTTTACCCTTAAGTACAACCAAGATGGATCTTTGAACAAACACAAAGCCAGATTGGTAGCCCGAGGATTCACTCAATCCTAAGGGATTGAGTAGCAGGAAACATTTCACCAGTGGCCAAACTTCACACCATACGGATCCTGTTCTCCCTGTCTGTCAATCTGGACTGGCCACTGTACCAACTTGACGTGAAAAATGCTTCTTAAATGGTTATCTCCAAGAAGAGGTCTATATGGGTCCCCCGGTTTTGATGCTGGAATGCTCCCCAACCAGGTTTGCAAACTAAAACGGTCCATGTATGGACTCAAACAATCTCCTAGAGCATGGTTAGAGCATGGTTTGGGAGATTCACTAGCACCCTCATGTCTCTTGGATATCTCCAATGCCATTCTGATCATACCATGTTTGCTCACCATAAGAACAAGAAAATTACAGTGCTTATCTTTTATGTTGATGATATCATCATTACTGGTGATGATCCTCACGCAATATCCAACTTAAAAAGTTTCTTGGCTAACTAGTTCGAGGTCAAGCATCTTGGCATTCTCAAATATTTCCTTGGCATGGAAATTGCTAGGACTAAGGAAGGCATATATGTTTGTCAAAGGAAATACACACTGGATCTCCTCAAAGAAATTGGATTCCTTGGTTGCAAACCTGCTATTTCACCCACTGAAGCTAATCCCAATCTCAATGGTACACATGATGATGAAGCTGTTGATGAAGGCCAGTATCAAAGACTTGTGGGCAAACTTCTTTATCTCTCCCGCACAAGACCTGACATGTCTTATGCTGTCAGTTTAGCCAGTCAATTTATTCATCAGCCCAAAAAGAGACATCTCAACATGGTTCATAGGCTCCTCAGATATCTCAAATCATGTCCTGGTCAAGGATTACCTTCAAGATGACTACAAACAGAAATCTCAAGATATACATTGATGTTGACTGGGGTGGTTGTCTTATTAACAAAAGATCTACAACAGGCTATTGTTGCTATCTCTGAGGTAACCTTATCACCTGGAGAAGTAAGAAACAACGTACTGTCTCCAGAAGTAGTGCAGAAGTTGAATTGAGGGCTCTTGCCCCTGGTGTTTGTGAGGGCATGTGGATCACGAGAGTTTTACAAGACTTCCAACTTCCCATTACTCCTCCAAATGACGTATTTTTGTGACAATACCTCTGCCATCAACATGGCTCAAGACCACGCCCACCATGACAAATCCAAGCATGTGGACATTGACAAACACTTCCTTAAAGAAAGGGTGGATTCCAAAGACAGCTCTCCTTATTCACACACCTACCACCTATCAACTCATGAGATCTGTTCACCAAAGTTGTTCCTCCTACCAAGTTTCCTGAACTCGTGGGCAAGATGGGTTGCATCAATATCTACAATTCAAATTGAGGGGTGAAGTAATCAAAATATCACCGAGATTCAATACCAAATGAGAAGAATGAAATTCAACCGAGAAGACCTCGCTTGTGTTCATGACAGATGAGTTGCTCAAATTGTGATAATCAAGTTCAGATTCATGATGACCATTAGTTCAGGATGACTAAATGCCTTTGTCTGCATTGTTTCTATATCATTTATTACTCTATCATGTTACCTACATTCTAGCCGTTGCAACACCCAACCAACTCATTACTACTTGTTGTTTAAGCTTCTCATTGTAACTATTTATATATCGTTTTCATATTAATAAATCAATCAAAAAAAAATCCGATTCTCTATTCTTCTACATTTTCCAAGTTTAGAGAGAGCTTAAACATATATTCACATGGACTTGACAACATTTGCATGGTTAATATGTGGAAGTGAATTCAACCTGAAAAATCAATTCAGAAAACAAGAACTTAGCATTGCTCAATAATGATAGGTCTACAGAAATCTTTCATGCAGAACCCAACAATTGGTCTACATAATTTTCATTTTTCTTTTTTGAATTAGAAATGATCTGAACACCGTTTGTTTATTTTTATGCATACATTCAGTACACCAATTTAGACTTTCTGAGCATTTTACTAGCGACGACAAAAGACTTACATCAAGCATTATATAGATATCTGGTCGTATATTCATTTCCTCTAAACTCCGCGCTTGAGCAGCAGAACGAGGGTATCCATCTAGAAGCCAGCCTCTTTCTTTAGCATCTGTCTTTGATAATCGATCCTTCACCATCTATGAAATAAACAGCAGAATAAGTATGACCATATAAAAGAAAAGGAAAACAAATGTTATATTAGAAGCAAAACATACGGCTGTCACTATGTCATCCGGAACTAGACGACCAGAATTCATGAACTCCTTTGCTTGCTTTCCGATTTCAGTGCCTGCTGCAACTTCAGCTCGTAGAAGATCTCCAGTTGACACATGCACCAACCCAAACTGAAGATGTCAAGTGTAAAGCACAACTGTTAGAAAAATGCAAAGCTTCTCATAGAACCTTGTTGTTATCCACAGAGAAGGTTCAGGTTCAGGCAAAATCCATCAAATAAACGAGCATATATATCTTCACAATAAGTTAGGATGGTGTCTATTGCAAGTAGGAATAAGATATATCATACAAGTAGAACCGTATAATTACATTAGAATAATATCATATCATCATCATCATCATCTCTTGAGGACCAAAAAGTATGATCATTGCATTTCTTTCAAAACTCTCTTACAGTACTTGATAAGCATTAATCTGGGATAAGAAAGGAAATGACCTTCTGAACAATAATCTCGCACTGGGTGCCTTTACCCGAGGCAGGAGCACCAGATATCATCACTTTCAAGGGCTCACTTCTTATGCAGCTTATCTTGAGTTCCTAGTCAAATAAACAGGCAACATTTGAATAATATTCCACTGCTCGAACAAAATTCCTGTAATATTCTGTATCTCCTCATAACGGTATTTTTGTTCACCTGATTATATTTTGAGTTACCCTGTTTTTCCATGTTAATTCATTCCAAAAATTAAAAGAAAAAGAAAAATAACTAAATGCTAAATTCAATGTATATGAGAATTAGTTAATTAAAAGTCTCACATTAATCATATTTTCCCCAAATCTCTCAACTCTCTCTGTTCCAGTCGACTTTTGGGATTCAAAAGTTGCTGGACAACCTTCAAAACTTCGTATCTAATTTTTTGTTGTTCCAAAATTTAGACTAATCACCAGGAAAAGGAGATCAACATATAAAACGACGTCACAACTTCATTGGGTTTGGAGAGCATGTTTTTTTTTAACGCACCCTTCAATTCTTTTGGGGGTGCAACTCGGATTGTCTTGTTCTTTTTCGGATTATTGCTAGTTTTTTAGAACTAACCAATTTGATGACTTATTCCTAAGGTTCACATCAAACTAGGGCTAGTTGAGCTCTTGCTTAAAAAAACATTAAGAGAGGTTTAGCATTAATAGAACGTAAATGTAACTCGCTGTTCAAACAACTAGAGCTTCTAGAGCTCCCCGTGAGCCTTGTTGAAAAACCCGTTGTCGGACTTGATTAATCACTCTTTGTTGTTCAAACTGAATAGTTTCATTTTTGTAATTTTCTAACGCAGCAAAAGGTGTCCCTCTTTTCGTCCCCTTGAATCCACAAGTACCGGCAGAGGACCAAGAAACCACCCGCGCCCCGAGAATACTATGAGGTGCTCGGAAATGGTTAAAAATCATTGGATAGGAGGATCATTATGACTATAGACCTTGGTAAAATTTACCAAAGACGAAACTGATTTATTTGATACTATGGATGACTGGTTATGTGGGGACCGTTTCGTGTTTGTAGGCTGGTCCCCCGCGATAAGTTCTATCCATATATGTTCTGATCGCCAACTCATACTCGATTCGAATGTATTTTATTGGAATTGAGAGACTGCCTCAAATTAATTTGACATTGGATCATGATGTTTGGCCTTTCTATTGTCAGTACCAAACAATTCTAATATAAACGCAAAGTGCAACAAACGGAGGAAACCTATAATAAACAAAGAAATTAAAAACATCGACGAAATGCAAATTAGCAAACCTTAAGCTTAGGGCGAGTCTTGAAATGGATCGGCCCATGTCCACGGTAGCAGCACGAAAAGTGTGTCCAGTTAGAACCAGAAGATGATGTGACGGCGAGGGAAGAAACGGAAGATGAACATAGTGATTTGGGAACTGAGGAGCTGTAATAGAGAGATGGAGGAGTTGAAAGGATGGTTTGGCAATGAGCAGTGATGGTGGGTGAGCAATACGACATTAGTGGATGACGTGAAAGTGTAGTTGAAGCTCAGCTTGTCGCCGGCGGTGCTTCGGAAATTAGCAAAACGTGGCGGGAACCGATGGAAATGGATTTGGTGGGAATCACTTGGCTATGAACAAAGTATTCCTTGAATTAACGAACAAATTGACAACCACAAGTTTCTCTTTGCAGAAATGTGTGGTCGGTCACCCAACTTATTCATATTAATCTACAATGCAAGATACAATTTATTTACCGGCACCTTTAGTGACAGAGATTGTTCTTTTATGGTGAGTCTATTTGATGAGTAAAATATGTGGTTTAATCTGGATCATATAATTTTTATTAAAATTTAAATTGTATGGTTTAGAATCATTCACGTGTATTTACGTGCAAATAGAGTGACTAGATAAGAATTACCCTAGTAACACTACCTTCGATTTATCTAGGCACCACACCTTTGAAAACAAAAATCAATTTTATTGAGGTCGAAACTTAATAATCGAGTTTTGTGTATAAATTCAACTCTAAATATATCGAATTTCAATGACGTGTCCTGAAAATATAATGCATTAACTATGGTGTCTATAAGAATGTCATTTATTTGTTGATTGATTATATAATGTCAATAAAATTGTCATTTATTTATTGATACCAGAAAGTTTAGTTGCACCGCGAAATTAATTTAAAAAATATATATACTTACGACACCACATCTAATTTGTTTTGTTCTATTCAAGAGTATACAGTACGAGTAATTAGGCATGTCTCTTATTTTCTAATATTTAAACAGGGTGTAATCATATGTGAAATTAATGGAAAATAATTTTCTACCCTTAAAAATTGATACGGTATCAGAGTCACATCACACATATTACGTCATTCTCCTTAATTCCTCTACATATTCACACTTTTAATCTTCTTCTCCCCTATCCATGACCGGCGATGGCTTAACCACCGACTCCTTACACATCCAACCGTCAGTTCTTCCATCCCAACCCTTAATCCTTCTTCAATGATTCACATCACTAAACTCACACGCCACAACTATCATCTTTGATGTGCACAGATTCTTCAACACCTCAGTGGGCCATGTCAAACGTTCTATTCCACCACCTACACCTCTAATCACCACCAACAGCACCACCATCTCTAACACATCCTACGAGGCATGTCTTAAAGATAATCTAATTTTAATCACCATCACTTCGTAGTCGTCCTAGCTATGCTGCCACCTAGTGCTATCGTCGGCATTTTTTGTCAAAATTCCAAATGTGGTCGTGGCTCTTATTCAAACCGTTTATCTACCTTCCACAAGAAGAAGTGGACTTCATATTTTTTTACTTACATTCTCAGCCACTATTTCCTGAATGATGCCAACTTGGAGAGGGTTGAGAAGGATTCTCGGAGATAACTTTACCGCCTCATCAAACACCATCCCTGAAAGGATAAGAGTCTATAATCTCTCAGGTATAAGATTAAATCCATAAATGGATATATTGTGATCATATTAGATTCTCTTATTACGTAATTACTACTAGATCATCTTATTGAATTGGTCTTTGTCATACGTGGTCGTATAACGTGTAGCCGTAACGAACATTGATGCCCGAGATAAGACGGTCACACTCCAGTGTTTATGACACTAATGCTGGTTTGAACATAAGATCCCAAACTTCAATGAATTTCACCATGGACTTAAATATTTAATAAGTATCAACATAAACTCATTACTCTCTTACGTTACTTTTATGCAATAAGTATTATTTCCACATGACAGGGATTTTCCATGATGTACGTTTAAAACGCATATTACAAATTTATCATCATTTCTGGTTGAAAGCTAAAGTCGAAGAAAGAGTTTTCAACATGCTCCAAGAGACTATGACATCCCATGTCCAATCCCATTTCTCTACATATCTATGTTTCCCCACTCACGAAAGGCTTTAAATAACCTTTTGAGAAACAATGACCACACTAGAGATCCATATGATCAAATGCAGGAGTTCATGACGGCCATAGTGTTGAAATAGTGTCATAAACCCAATCGGGTTGGACCGGATCCAATCGGGTCGGATCATTTCTACTATTTCTTTATGTTTATATATATGATAAATGGTTTTATGTTATTATATATTTGATCGTTTAACGAACCAATTACGATATTGCAAATATATGATAATGTCCCTAGTGTCAAACTGTGAAAGATAAATCATAATAGTGATTATGGTTGATGAGATCTCGACTCATTTTAAAAGGTTTGATACTTAAATGTCTCTACTCGTATGTGCTATTTAATAGGACATTAATAGTATGATTAGACTGGCACGTATTAGATGTCTTCTATCTTATTAAAGATAGGGTAGATATCGTCTATCAAAGTGTGGAGACACTTAGACTATATGTGGACGTATATTAGAGAATGAGTACGTTAGACAGACCCACTTATTTTATTAAGTGTCGCACTATGTGGCGGTTGTGTAATTATCCTGAGACCGGAGTGTTTATGATATCACGGTGTGGATTGTCATACTTTGACGGTGTTTAGGGTGTTTATGATACCGGAGTGTTTATGATATCACGGTGTGAATGAGTACGTTAGACAGACCCACTTATTTTATTAAGTGTCGCACTATGTGGCGGTTGTGTAATTATCCTGAGACCGGAGTGTTTATGATATCACGGTGTGGATTGTCATACTTTGACACTATTGAGGTTTCTCTTAGCCATGGGACGATCATGCGGTAGTGATTGGGTGTGATACTGAAGCATGCGTAGGATTCATGTTGCTCGTCCGGAAATCACGTATCCTATGATTATGAGTAAATATCCGAAAGGGCTTTATTATAAGGAATGTCTCATTTTGGAAAGTTTTTGCAAATCGGAAGTAATATGTTATTTCGAGAGAGTAGGATATCCAGATTATAAGATACGGTCGTTGATGTTTGACACTCGACGTATGACCGTATGGATATTGTAACAGCGATAGGATTCTATTTACACGGTACCTGTTTCACATGAAAGGTAGTAGTAATTGCATTTCACTCTTCTGATGATTGAGGTCACGGTGTGTTGCTAGACGCTATTCCGTGATCTTTAGGTATGAAGGGTATTTTAGTAAATGCACTTTGTGCCTACGACCAACATATTAGGAAGCATATCGGGTCACACACATAGGAACATCTAGCCGGATTAAAATGCGGTTATAGTGATAACCAAATAAGAAAAGTTTTATCTCGACTATAAAGTATTATAGTGATAAATTAATACGGTGGTATTTATTTATTATGAATAAATTAAATACAAGATATTCATTATATTGATTAGTTAAATATACATATAATGTATGTGTATGTCAAAATATATTTGTGTATATTGATGTACATGTATTTTGTAAATTAATTAATCATAGCATTATATTAATTAATTAAGAATATTCCAGATGCCAATTTATTGGCATGTGGGGCGCAAGACCTAGGTGTATAAGATACACTTGGATTGTGCAATTTAATTAATAGTATTACCATATATATTAATATTAGATATTAATAGATTTGTATAAATTGATTTATGGTTATAAGATAAAGATAATCAATATTAGATATTAACAATATCTTGAAAATATTTAATATGAGATATTAAATTAAATGAGATAAATCAATCAAATACATTTTTCATATTCTATTAGGATAAAGATTTTCTTTCTCATCAATCTATTAGGAAGCTTCTCCCAATCAGATTGGGACTACTATGGGGCGCCGCCTTCATTACAAATAGGAGGTGGGTGTCAAACTCTTTTGTACATCACTATTAGAAGAGTTCTAGTTTACTAGAAAATAGAGAGCTTCTTTGAGAGAGATTTTGAGAGAGAGAAAAGGTCGGTCTAGCAACCGAGTTTTTCTGGTAGCAATCCATGATGGATTCCGGCGGGCTGTTCGTGTGGATCAACGGTAGAGGCCGAACACTTGGGCGGCTTCGTGCAGAAACTACAACCGTAGATTAAGCGACGATCTATTTTAAATCATCCAAGGTAGTTCTTTCATCTACTTCTTTTATGCTTGTTGCTTAAACAAAGTTGATATTGGGTTAAAAGGAAATAAATTTCAAATTCCGCTGCGTTCCCGCGTAGATTTCTTAACACATAGAAGCTCAACAAACCTAAGAGCGGCCCCTGCATAATATATCCCTGCCAAACTAAAAACAAGGGTCCGACTTTGGTTCCAAGAGCTCACCCCATGGTCTATCTCCACCTTTAACAAGCTGGCGGGATATTTCATGGAAAGGTTCATCGCCTTAAAGCCTATGGTCAAGACAGTCTCACATCTCTTAAACATCAAGTAGAAGCCAAGGGAAACCATATACATCTCTTAAACGTCAAGTAGAAGCCAAGGGAAACCATATACAAATGCATGCCATGGCTAGGTTTAATGAAGAGAGCATTCATATCTTCGAGAAGAACGAAGAGGTTACCATGACAACCTTCATCGGTGGACTCCAACCTTAAGGTCTTATAGTTAAAGCTCACCAGGAAACCCCTTTAGAGATTTTTATAGTGATTTCAAAAGGCTCCCTCTGCATGCCATGGCTAGGTTTAATGAAGAGAGCATTCATATCTTCGAGAAGAACGAAGAGGTTACCATGACAACCTTCATCGGTGGACTCCAACCTTAAGGTCTTATAGTTAAAGCTCACCAGGAAACCCCTTTAGAGATTTTTATAGTGATTTCAAAAGGCTCCCTCATATGCCTTAGGGTACATGTAATCACATCAAAATGGATGCAAATGAGGTCTATAAAGGCAAAAGATTTGCGTACATACCTATGTACACTAAGATGTCTTATAGGAGTGGACTTCCACCCAACCAAGGTCTAGTCCTGCTCACTAACTTGCCCATATCCTAACGTTGATTAAACATAAAGGAACAAAAAGTCTTCCAGGACCCATGTTGGCATCTCGGGGGAAACGAGACACATGCATGTTACAGTTGTATAATAATGTGGGGCATGACACTGAAAATAGTCAATCGTTTTGGCGCAATAATGAATTTATCATTCATAAAAGAAACATTGGAATATTCTTTCGAGAGAGCCTCCCACGAGGCTAAAACCCGAAGGCCGATTAAGACCATACAATACTTTTCACAATGATCCACCCTTAGGCCCAACTCTTGATTTTATGGAAGGCATCATAAACTAGTTGCAACTAGTGTCGAACGCACTGTCAAGCATGCCTCGGTACAACAACCATGTGCATTGTCTAATGTGTCTCTTTCTCTCTGAGTGTGTGTATTAACTTCAGAGCCACGGCCTAGCATGACCCACTCATGTGTATTAGCCTCAACTCCATCTAAGATCTAACATGCCTCAGTACAAGCATGCTCATTGACCTTAGTTAAATAAGGCTCTCTCTAAGCACGTGCATTGACCTCACTAGTCACTGCCTTGGCCTAGAATGACCCCTCGTGTGCATTGGCCTTAACACCCTCTTAGGTTTAGCATGCCTCGATATAAGCATGTGTGGTGGCCTCGGTCTAGTGTGTCATTGATTACGTGCATTGACCTCAGTGACTCAGCCTAGCATGACCCGCTCATATGCATTGTCTCTCATTGATCACACACACACAAACTTGATTCCTCATCTACGCTTATAAGGATTGAGACCAGCTCCCAAACCCTCAAAGAGCATTCTAAGTTGTGTTGACCCCTCGCCCAAAGCCCCATGCTAAATAATACTTGTTCAAACACGTTCGCAACAATCATAGAGCTCGTCTCCGCTGCCTACGTGTTAGCTACAATTGCGGATGGTTTTCCCTTATTTATCCCCACATTCCCGACATTAGCACCATGCATCGAGCCATAACTCATAATCAATGTGTGAACACCTATATAATTAAATTCACAATTATCATCCACCCAAAGATATACACTATCTAACTCCGAAAACATACACAATAACTACACCGGCTTAATCTTTAAGGGTATATAGTCAACCCCAACAACCCAACCACCTCCTAAAAAAACTGTCATAATGCTTCTATAATAAATTCTTACCCTAAAAAACTTTGACGATATCGTCCACGTATCAGGTCAATTTCAAGAAATTATTTAAACTACCGTTCTACAAATTGAAATGAACCTGATTCAATTTTATGATAATTGGAGTTTTTGAGGACCATATAGATAAATTTATTTTGAACGCAGTTTATCTTGGATTAATTAGTCTTTCCGCGTATTATATATACATTGTTTGTGATTTTTACCGTATATTTGGCAAATATTTGATAAGTTGGGGTAATCATATGAAGTTAAATCAGATGAAGAGATTTATTTTAATTTTTATTTTTTTTATTTTTTTTGGAGGAAAGATGAAGAGATTTTGGTCCTAAAATATTATACAATACCTTAGTGCAATTTGTGCATTCATGTACGTAACCAAAATCACTTTTATATATATATATATATATATATATATATATATATATATATATATATATATATATATAACGAGGTACATTATGTGAAAACAATGTTGTATACAAAGAGCAGCTAAAAGTAGGCTACATAAAAATATCCAATAGAATTGTTCACTATAACATTGCCTACGGTTACATTTGAAAAAATGACACACAAAAAAAAAAAAAAAAAAAAAAAAAAAAAAATGAAGAGAATAATGAAATATTTCATCAATTGAGTAGAATAATGACAAATTTTCAAACTTTTGTGCGTAAAGGACAAAACTATTTGTTCACACTGTCGAAATTCATTATCGAAATTCACCGATTTCGGGATTCACCTGAGGAGATTCACCGATTTTCTGGATTATTTGTTTGTCATCTATAAAATTATGCAGTTGTCATTCTCCTCTTAAAAAATATGTAGTTGTCATATTCTTAAAAATATTTTAAATTGTGTCATTATCCCTAATTTCCCAAAAAAAAGAGACTATCTTTTCACACAAATATTGTTTTTACACTTACCAAGAAATGAGAGTGAACTTTCGTTTGGATATTCCACACGCTTGCCATTCTCGACCGTAAATGAGTCGGAAAATATATATTATTCGGCGAATTTATGGTCGGTTCATTATCATCCCATTCGGCGATTTGAGTGAATATGATCGATTATCTTGATTTTATTCTAGTCGAATTTTGAATGTTTTCATACTTCAATACCGGTCGAAAGAGCATTCGACTAAAATTAGTACAAAAAACTTTTAATATTCTCATCTCAAATTCGATCGAGAATCAATAGTGGTCTTTCTTATATTGTTGTTGTTATCCTGACCCAATCTAAATCAATGCCAGTAGAGTATTCCTGACTCAATATTGGTCGAAATGATCTTTCACTATGTATGAGTTTGGAAAACTTCAAACATTCTATTTAATATATATGGTCGAATCAACCAAAGGTGTGAATTTCTCAACACGTATATTCTGACCATATTTCAGTATGGAAGACATTCACAAAAAAAATCGATAAGCTGCCACCTAAAGAAGTGAACCAAACACAAACTAAAGTATATATTATTATTTTTTCTTTAACTTACTTTTTTTAGTAAAGTATTAACAAGACATAATAATTACGTTTTGTGCAATAAGTATTCAAAATGGAGTAACGGATTCTCAATAAAAAAATAAAAATGGAGTAACGGATTATTATATGTAATTAGAGATTATCTATTGATAACGACTCATTTATGTAGATTAGGATCTTATGCTTTATATAAGTTCACACTTAAATTTCAATTATATATATACATATAAATATAATCCAAAAAAAAATTATATATATAAATAGTAGGGAAAATTATTTTAATTTTTTATTTTTACTAGTTTCATTATTTTAGTTTAACATATATAAATAACTTGTCATAAGTGACATGGGACTCAAACCGCATAAGTCGCAACAGCGGCCAAATTTCGTCGTCACGCGTTTATGATGCTACTATTTAACGGACTCAGATCCGTGCGTTTCATGTTGCCTTTTCCACCCTGTTCTACACCGTTGGCTAAAATACAGCTTCTTTACGTCTCTGTGTAGGGGAATTAAGAGGAACCCACCGGGCGGCGGAGAGGGATAAGGAGGATTATGGCCACCGGAGCAGCTGGGGGAGACGGAATTCTTCGAGGAATATTTGATGGCTGCATTTCCGGCAGTGACATGGGCATCCAGAGAAGACCTTATCATAAAAATTGCAACTGCGCTTTGCACAAATCGAAGGGAAAATGCAGCCATGCATCGAAATACAACAATGTTTCCTACCCAATTAGGCGAACAGGGAGTGAAGGTTGCATCTCTTTAATGGCGGATGCTGCCGCTGCTAATCAGTCTCCGGGTTCTTCTCCGGCGGGCCTTGGTTCCGTCCCCGAATCAAGGAGATCAACGCAGTTGGTTTTGTGTAAAGAAGAAGAAGATTAATGATTTGTCTAGTAAGGGTTTAATTGGTTTTAGCTTTTTTATTTTAATTTTAATTTTTCATCGTTTTGAAATAATCAATTGGTGTTTTGGAATCGAATCAAAATAGCTGTTTTTGTTCTGTAGCAAAAGTTTTGATCTTATGAATGGTAGTTTAATAACCCAGTCCCAGACCCCTTTTTATATTTCTTTATTTATAACATTTTGGTTGATGGGGAAATGTATTTCTGATTGTGGAAAAAGGGAGAAGAAACAACCATCGTTTTCCGACGAGTACACGGAAGTACCACAGACACGTCAATCTGTTTATTTACTCAGGAGATGATTTACATCTATTTTTCACTAATAATGATATATGCACTACATTTTTTTGCACAAATCACTACACTATTGGTAAGTCTTGATTAAAGTGATGGATTTTTTGTGATGGATCCCAACAGAATATGTGGTGTTGATTGTGTTGTGTAAGATGTTGTGGTTGAAAGAGTAGTGGATGTATCACTACCGATTTTTCACGAAGGATGATATATGACATATACACATATATAGTTTGCACAAAATTTAAGATGTGACAAAGAATCTAACATTAGTATATGGCCAAGTGGTATTCATTAAGGTCATAGTTCGAAAGATAGTGGGTTTGCCTCGTTAAGGTTATAATTCGAAAGGTATCGGGTTTACTTCTCATTTGAAACGAAAAATGTTGCGTGTATCTTTTTGTTTTCGCAAGGTATCCTTTGAGACAAATCTTTCGAGGTATTTTCGGATACCAAATATTGGCTTATTTTGTTGCTTTCATGTTTTAGTCCACGATAGAAATTAGAAAATGGTTTCAATTTCTTTCGTGAGTTCTTCGACTCATTTCATTTCATGAAGAGAGATCGACTTCGATTCGGTTTTTCGAGTTCGAGCTCGAGTCGAGCTACTCGAATAATTAACCGAGCCGAGCTCGAGTTTTAAAATATAGTAATCGAGTAGCTCGCGAGCTTAATCGAGCTTGATTAAATAATTATTTAATTAATTTAATTTATTAAATTTATTATAAATATTATTTTTTATTATTAAAAAAATATTATTCGAGTCAGTATGAGGCAGGCCGAGCTTGAATTTACCATATTTCGTTAAAAATTAAATGAATTCTAGGATAATAATCGAGCTTACGAGTCGAGTCGAGCTTTATCGAGTACTTAGCGAGTCGAGTTCGATCTTGATTTTTTATGGCTCGATCGAGCTCGAGCCGAGTTTCGAGCCCGAACTTTTTTAGTCGAGTCGAGCTCGAGCCCTAGAGAGTATCGACTCGACTCGGCTCGATTACACCCCTAGTCCACGAGTAACTTATAATTATTTATTATTGGTCTAATGTCTCGTTCCGGGAGAGGAGGCATCAACCGGAATTAAAGCGGTTCATCATAGGTGTTTTTGTACAGATTAAGAAAATGGTTGAATGTTAAAAATTTGATGGTTAATGTCTAAAATGCCCATTGATTATCATTAATGCAATAGTTGTTAAGTAATGAAAATTGATTGAACTGATAATAAATTAGGGGTAAGATAGAGAAGTGAATAATAAATGTTGCATTAATAATCTTTGAATGAAACTTATCTTGTGGGAAAAAATAAAAAGAGTAGAATGACTTATAGGTTGAAACGGTGGTAGTATGACTTATGTAACAAATTCCAAAATCTAAGTTAATGATGTTATATCAGAGTGAAAAAAAATGTACAAGCAATAGAATAACAAAGATTCAGGAAAGCATACCTCAAGGTCGAAGACTAGTTGTGGCATGGGCGTCGTGGCACCGCTCTTTGCCTCATAAACACGGATTAGCCGCACAAGTCGTGGCACCGGCGTTGTGGCACCGGCTACTGCCTCACAGACACGGGCTAGCTGCACAAGTCGTGGAATGGGCGTCGTGGCACCGGCTAGTGCTTCACATACATGGAGTAGCTGCGCAAGTCGTGGCACGGGCTACTGCCTTACAGCCACGGACTAGCTGCACAACCAAATTGAAAAAACACACAAGTCGTGGCATGGGCATCGTGGCACGGGCTACAACCTCACAGACACGGACTAGCTGCACAGCCAAATTGAAGAAACACACCGGATAATCACCGTTGCAAACTATTATCATAATCACTGGCGGATCCAGGAATAAATTCCAGTGGGGTCACCGGAGTCTAAAACTACATCTTCTATCCAAAAAAAATTCCAGTGGGGTCACCGGGGTCTAAAACATCAATTTTTATCGACAAAATGACACTTTTTAATAAAACATAATAAAACATCAACCATCCATCTTAATTGATCTCTTCAAGAAATTCAACATTCATTTAACACCAGCAAACTTTCTTAACCAAAACAAAATGAGTGAGCTCGTGCATTAGCCACATAAGTAGTGGACATCAATAAGTGGAACTGATGATTGTTATAGCCCAGGAAAAGTGGCATAAATTCATTTATCCAATTTACAAACAATTTAAGACATAAAACATAAAGCGTAAAGAAACTGCTTTAAAAACATACTTGCTTAACAAAACGTAAAACATGCTCAACTACCTGCTTCAATTACCATCACTCATCTTACACATACTTGTTATGTTAGCTAACATACTTGTCATGCTCATCATATTTGTCATGTTACTTAAGTTACTTATAATTCTTACTTTACTTGTCAACGATTCATTACTGCCATGTTTACGTGTTATATTCACTTAGACACAAACACACTCTTAATCTTGTCGATGTGCTTGTATCCTTACAGAGAAAGAATAATCAATGATACAACGCATGATACCATCTATCATTATGAAATGGTGCAATATGGGTAATATGATTTGCCATACATCCAATATGACACGTAAATCAATGTACTCGATCCAATACATTGCATTATGAACATGCATAATACAAGTAGCCATACATCCAACATGATCAATGAATTGTGGTACTCTTCTCAGTAGATTATGGGTAAACACATAGGAGCATATGTGAGCACATAAATCCATGTTAAGTTCCATAGTTTAACCTACGCGGTCATACAAAAGCCCATAACCATTATTAACTCCCAAACCTATCTCCGTTACGCATACGAATAACTCGAGTGTTGAAAACACGTTAGCGAAAATAATTCTTGGAAAACA
Organism: Gentiana macrophylla; assembly: GCA_026214975.1. Lineage (NCBI taxonomy): Eukaryota > Viridiplantae > Streptophyta > Magnoliopsida > Gentianales > Gentianaceae > Gentiana > Gentiana macrophylla. The sequence continues at coordinate 43,641,654 of CM047810.1, read as the reverse complement.
TTATTTTACAGTTAAACAAACCCCACGGACATAGAAAAGACAGGAATGCAGATTCAAAGATCTATCAACTAGCAGGTGTGGCATCGCTGGCTATTAGTTTGGTTTCCTATTCAGCAACCACCCAGAACTTAGATCTAAATATGTAATCATGTATTGTTCATGCTAATTTCTAGGAAACAATAGTAAAACACAATCTTTAAAATAAAAGCGGAAAATTGGTGATAAGAAAACATCTTTACCTTAAATTCGAAAAAAACTATAAAAGAACTGCAATGGCTAATTAGCAAATCTACAGAAAAACTTTCAAAGTAATTCACATATATTACATTAGATCTACAAAATCACAACGCTAAACAATGAACAAAATGAACTGAAAGAAAATAATGATCTTATGTTTATGAAGAGGGATGTATGAAAATGTTGGAACTAAGTTATAACTATTTACCTGAGAATCTGAAGCCATGTTTGCTCTATCTTGAGGCATTTCCAGAGGTCATGCTGATTAAGGTAAAGAAAGCAATACTCCTATGGATTGCTAAAGGATTCATACAAGAATCCAATGTAGAAATGGTCTCCTAAACCCAATTGGGTTGGACCGGATTCGACCGGGTCGGGTCATTTACGGTTTATTTAGTTAATGTAATAAGTTTATTATGATTAATAAAAGCACTTTTGTTATTATATATTTTTGTTTATCTTCATATTATTGAATATGTATATATAGTAACGTCCTTAGTATTAAACTGTGATAGATAAACCATGATAGTGGTTATGGTTGATGAGATCTCTATTCACTATAATAAGTTTGATACTTAAATGTCTCTAGTCGTATGTACTGTCAAATGGGACATTGATGGTACGATTAGACTAGCACGTATTGGATGTCTTCTATCTTATTGAAGATAGTGATAGATCTCGTCTATCTCAGTGTAGAGACGATTGGACTGTACGTGGACGTGTATTAGAGAATGCGTACGTTAGATTGACCCACTTACATTAAGCATCGCAGTATGTGGCAGATGTGTAATTATTCTAAGACCGGAGTCTTCATGGCATCACGGTGTGGATTGTCATGCTTTGACACTATTGAGGTTTCCCCTAGCCACCGGGCAATCATGCGGTAGTGCTCGGGTGTGATATTGAAGCATGCGTAGGATACATGTTTGTTCGTCCGGGATCCGAAATGGCCTTCTTATAAGGAATGTCTAGCTCTCGTGAATCTTTGAAAAGTGAGAGTAAATGAGTTATTCCGAGAGAGCATGATATCCGGATTATAAGATATGATCGTTAATGTACTGACACTCAAGATACGATTGTATGGATATTATTACAGCGATAGGATTCTATTTACACGGTAACTGTTTCACATGAAAGGTAGTAGTCATTGCTTTTGGCTCTTCCGATGATTGGGGGTCACGATGTGTTGCTAGACGCTATCACGTAATCGTTAGGTATGAAGGCATTTTCGTAATTTGCATTTTGTGTCTACGGCCAACATATTCGGAAGTCTATTGGGTCACACACATGAGAACATCTTGCCGGATTAAAATGCGGTTATAGTGATAACCAAATAAGGTAAGTTTATCTCGACTATAAAGTGTTATAGTGAATAAATTAATATGACTGTATTTATTTACTGTGAAAAATTAAATAGAAGATATTAATTATTGATTAATTAAAGAATATTCCGGATGTCAAATTGATGGTATTTGGGGCGCCACTTTTGAGCGTATAAGATACACTTGGATTGTGCAATTTAATTAATAAGATTACCATAAATTAATTATATTAATTGATTTTGGAAAAGTAGATTTATGGTAATAAGATAAATATATTCAATATAAGATATTGACAATATCTTAGTTTTATTTAATATAAGATATTAAAATAAAAGAGATAAATCAATCATAGTGATTTTTCTTATTTTATTAGGAAAAACTTTTTCTTTCTCATCAATCTACTAGAATCTTCTCCTAATCAGAAAAGGGGCGCACCGCTCTCCTATATAAAAGAGGGGTTGACTAGCTCTTTAGTACATCACAATTCTAAGAGGTAATAGTTCTTGAGAAAAATAGAGAGCTTCTTATAGAGAGTTTTAGAGAGAGGAAAAAGTCGGTCTAGCAACCGGATTTTTCTAGTAGCTTCCGGTGAGGAGTTCGTGTGGATATCGATAGAGGCCGGACACGTGGACGGATCACGCACACTACTACTCTCCCCTGGCGGGCAAAGCGTCGATCTTTTAGATCAACCAAGGTGTCGGCGTCAGCCGGTACTATCGTGGGGTGATCGATTTGATTTTTCGTTTTGTGATATTTATTGTGCATTGATATCTCCTTAGTTTAGTTGTGTCATGTGGTAACTAATATTTCAAATAGTTTGGGTCATTGGGATGACACATGGCATTAATATAATATTGGTCTTTCCAAAATTTGTTTGGAATAGACCTAAGGCCTTTCCAAATATTTGATTTCAAAAAGGCTTAGATCATTTTCAAAATTTTGATTTTGGAAAGGGCTAGAGGAGATGTCTTTTGGTTTTGGAAGCCAAATGCATCCCCTTTTGATGAAGGATTAAAAGAAAAGAAACTAAAAGAGACCTAATTTGAATTTTGATTTAAAATTTGAATAGTTCTTATTAATTGAAATTGATTAAAATTAATAGTTAATTTTATTTCGATTGAAGTCATATAGTTAATTAAATGTTGATTAATTATTTGATTTGATAAGATGCAAGTAGTTAAATGTTAATTTATCTTTTTCATAAGATGTTATTGTATGGATTAGATGTGTAGATATAATATGATTATATGGACCCCGAATGATCATGGACTCGACCAATAGGATAGATGGGAGTGATTTACTTTATGTTGGTTTTTCAAATTGTTCTAGGCCGTGTTAGGAAATCTACGCGGAAACGCGGCGGAATTCAAAAATTTATTTCCTATCGACCCAAGATCGACTTCGTTTGAACTAAAAGATCGACGCTTTGACCGTCTAAGGAGAGTAGCGATACACGGAACCCCCCAAGCATTCGGCCTCTACCGCTAGTCCACACGAACAATCCGCTGGAATCCACCATTGGATTGCTACTAGAAAAACTCGGCTGCTAGACCGACTTTTCCTCCCTCATAAAACTCTCCTAGGAAGCTCTCTATTTTTCTCAAGAACTATTAGCTCTTGGAATTATGATGTACAAAAGAGCTTGACACCCACTTCCTATTTATAGGGAAAGTGGCGCCCCCTAGTAGAGTGGAGAGGAAGAAACCCTTTTACTAGTAAAATAAGGAAATCAACCTTTTAGTACATCACAATTCCAAGAGCAAATAGTTCTTGAGAAAAATAGAGAGTTTCTTCTAGAGAGTTTTAGAGAGAGGAAAAAGCCGGTCTAGCAACCGGATTTTTCTAGTAGCAATCCAAGGAGGATTCCGGTGAGGAGTTCGTGTGGATATCGAAAGAGGCCGGACACGTGGACGGCTCGTGCACACTACTACTCTCCGTTGGCGGTCAAAGCGTCGATTTTTTAGATCAACCAAGGTAATCACCGTCAACTACCTAATGTGTTTATTGTATTAAACGAAGTCGATCTTGGGATCGGATATCAATTTTTTAAAATTACGCTGCATAGACTAGTTGATTTCCTAACATCCAAGACAAAAGATATAGAAGATGTGGGAAAAGAGTACATCTATGAGCTAGTTGACAAAAAGCCTTATCATTGTTAGTGCAAGAAGTTCCAACAGTGAGATAAGAGAATTTCGTGTGCATGATACAATACGTGATTTATGCCAAATGAAATGCTGAGATGGAATTATTTTTCATATTAGCCATCAGATTGATTCATCTAGTTACTCGGACCCTTGGATAAAAATTACAATCGTGTTTCCACGCAAATAGAAAGTGATGTTACAAATGCAAATTTGCAACTGCCGGATCATATCCTTCAAAAGCACACTCTCTACTCTATTTTTGTGAAAAGCTTAATAAAAGACAAAGTGATTTGCCTTATGGAAGTTTAGAGTTGCTCAAGTGTTGGATTTGGAGTCTGCATGGCAAGGATGTGATATAGAACAAATTAGCTCTCTTGTTCATCTGAGACATATAGATGTTAGTTTGAAAGTGAACTCGAGATATATTCCTTCATCGATATCCAACCTGGAAGTAAGATCTTTAACATTGATTGTACTAAAAGATTATATACATTTGCCAGAAATGTTTTGGAGAATGACAAGTCTTAGACATGTGAAAGTCAGCAGTTGCTTCCTAAGATTTCCGGATGACAACGAGAATGAAGCATATCCTAAACTGGATAAGGTGGTAAGCTTTTCAAAACCATTTTTACGTACTGAAAGAGATGTACAATGGCCTCTGCAAAGGTTGCCTGTTGTTCAGAAATCAGGCTGTTTTATAGGAGACAAAGTTAAAATGATGAAGAATCAGTAGAACATTGGACTTTCACAGGAAACTTGAGTCGCTGAAGCTAACTCTCGTGACAATTACGTCGCTTAGGAGTAGAAGTCATAACTATTTCATCAATTTCCCTTCAACTCTCAAGAAACTAACTTTGGAGAAGTTTCCACTACCATGGACATCTATATCAACAATTGCGGAACTACAATGTCTTCAGGTTTTGAAGCTACCATAAACTCCCTTCTTGGAGCCAACATTGGATATGGAGGATATGGCATTCCAAATCTGAATTTTTTTGAATTGCTTAATGAGGAATTGGTTGAATGGAGTGCCTCCGTTGAATCCTTCTCTAGTCTGGAGCAACTTGTGATTGATTGCTTCGATGTGGAAGAGTTACAGCTCTATTTTGAAGAGTTTCCAACCTTTAAGAAGATCGTCGATAGATGCTTCCCGAAAGATGACACTTCAGCTTTTTGAATCCAGAAAGAACAATTGGTATTGGGGAACAAAGTTGAAGTTGTAGTCATTTAAGTAATAATAGTTTCTTCCCAAATTTATTTATTTGAAAATTTACTATATTGAAGATATATGGCCTTCGAAAATGATTTATGAGGACTAAGGACTAAGGGCACTCCCAGCAGAAGCCATATATGGTGCTCTATCCCTAAAATGAAGATAAAAAATAGAGTTTACCCTAAAATAGCTTACACAGCAGATGCCCTATCCCTATTTATTTTTAGGGATATGAACAGTGCATCCCTACTTGTGGGGATGCACTATTCATGCCCTAAACATATTTAATTATTAAAAATTATAGGGATGGGGATAGTGATGCTGCTGGAGTGAAATAATAAATATTTAATGTGTATAAATAGGGTTGTGAGGTAGAATATGTATTATTTAATATTATTTGAAATGTTATGGGGATAAGGATAGAGATGTTGTTGTAGAGGTTTTTGAATGGAGATGTTGTAAAATAGAGATATGTATTATTTTAAATTATTTTAAGGATAAAATTTGGGGTCTCTGCTGGGAATGCCCTAAGGACCCACTAGCTTGAAGGAGCTTTTCTTCTTGGTACGGGAAGAATGTAAGAGCATCTCCAACATTAAAGCTTTTAAAAGCTTTATTGGTACGCCACGTCACACATCTATAAACCTTTTTTCTCTATAAACATTTACTTCACAATCATAAACTTTTTTTACATTGCCACGTCATCATCTTATAAACCTTTTCATAAACCTTTTATAACTTTATAACATGGACCCACTACACAAATATTTTATTATTTCATAAAATAACTTTAATTTTTTTTCTTATTAAACTATATATATAATTATTACATATAAAAAACAAAACAAAATTATGTTTAACATGCGATAATAAGATAATATGTTTATTATCAAATTATGTTTAATGAGGATAAATAAAAAAAACTCACATTTTTTTTGGGAACACTTTTTTTTTCGTTATATGTCATTGATTCTAAATATTGATGCAATTGAACAACATATTTTTATACCGATATAAAAAATTAAAAATTATCCAACTCATGGCCCATCTCAAAATATTACAAGTGCTCCGTCTCCTCAAAACCTCACCCCGGTAAATGAGGAAAGAGTACGGCAGCAACTAACCCTTAATTTTTTTTGCATAACTAAATAAAGTACAACACAATTAAATGCTAAAAAGAAACATTCAACCGATACAACTTAATCTTCATTGTTCGTTTGCCCGAAACGTTCCCAAATATGCTCAACCAAGTCAGCTCGAAGTCTATGATGTACTTGACGGTCACGTAGTTCCGCATATCTTTGGAGGTATTGTTGAAATTCTTGAGTAGGTCCTTGGGACACGGGCTCCGGCATTGCTGCTTCTTCATTGCACCAGTTTGTAATTGAATTTCCTTCATCCTTTACAATCATATTATGTAATATGATACATGCGTACATTATATCTCTCAAATCTTTCATGTGCCAAAACCGTGCCGCACCTCGTATTATTGCCCAACGAGCTTGAAGGACCCCGAATGCTCGCTCAACATCCTTTCTTGCAGCCTCTTGCATCTCTTTGAACTTTTTCCTTTTAAGGTCTTCTGGATATGAAAATCTTTTCACAAATGAAGCCCACTCCGGATAAATACCATCCGTTAGATAATATGCCTTTGTATATTGTGTGCCATTTATCGTAAACTGAACCTCCGGAGAGTATCCATGCAATACATCATTAAAAAGTAGAGATTGATTGAGCACATTAATATCATTGTTTGATCCTGCAACGCCGAAAAATGCATGCCATATCCAAAGATCATATGAAGCCACCGCTTCAATCATAATTGTTGGAACCCTTGATCTCCTCTGGTAAGTTGACCTTTCCATGCAACTGGACAATTCTTCCAAGGCCAATGCATGCAGTCAATACTTCCTAACATACCGGGATGTTGAAATAGTGTCCTAAACCCAATCGGGTTGGACCGGATCCGACCGGGTCGGATCATTTCTACTATTTCTTTATGTTTATACATATATTAAATGGCTTTTCTATTGTCATATATATATATATATATATATATATATATATATATATATATATATATATATATATATATATATATATATGTGTGTGTGTGTGTGTGTATATATATATATATATATATGTTCTTTTAGAGAACCAATTATGAATTGTTATATGATAACGTCCTTAGTATTAAACTGTGATAGAGAAACCATGATAGGCGATTATGGTTGATGAGATCTCTAATCACTTTAATAAGTTTGATACTTAAATGTCTCTAGGCTGATGTACTATTAAACAGGGCATTGATAGTATGAACAGACTAGCACGTATTAGATGTCTTCTGTCTTTAAGGGCAGGGATTGATCTCGTCTATCGAAGTGTAGTGACACTTGGACTGTACGTGGATGTGTATTAGAGAATGCGTACATTAGACTGACCCACTTACAAGGATAAGTGTCAAACTATGTGATGGTTGTGTAATTATCCTTTTGACCGGAGTCTTCATGGCATCACGGTGTGGATTGTCATGTTTTGACACTATTGAGGTTTCCCCTAGCCACGGGGCGATCATGCGGTAGTGATTGGGTATGATATTGAAGCATGCGGAGTATACATGATTGGTCGTCCGGGAATCGCGTATCCTATGACTAGGATCGATTATCCGAAATGGCCTTCTTATAAGGAATGTCTTACTCTCGTGAATCTTTGCAAAGTGGAAGTAAATGAGTTACTTCGAGAGAGCTTGATATCCAGATTATAAGATACGGTCGTTGATGTTTTGACACTCGACTAACGACCGTATGGATATTATTACAGCGATAGGATTGTAACTTACACGGTAACTGTTTCACGTGAAAGGCAGTAGTCATTGCATTTGACTCTTCCAATGATTGGGGGTCACGGTGTGTTGCTAGACGCTATCCCGTGATCGTTAGGCATGAAGGGCATTTTAGTAATTTGCACTTTGTGTCTACGGCCAACATATTCGGAAGCCTATCGGGTCACACACATAATACCATCTAGCCGGATTAAAATATGGTTATAGTTGATGACCAAATAAGGAAAGTTTATCTCGAGACTATAAAGGTTATAGTGGTAAATTAATATGGTGATATTTATTTATTATGAATAAATTAAATACAAGATATTAATAGTATTATATTAATTAAAGAATATTCCGGATGCCAATTTATTGGTTAAGGTGGCATAATATTAATATATATATATATATATATATATATATATATATATATATATAGGACGTGCAAGTGGCGCACAATGCAAATTGGAGATTTGCATGCGCACCAACTGTGTGTGTATATATATAATATATAGATTTATTTGTGTAATATATATGTGATATATACACATGTGTAAATTGATTTATGGTAATATATCTTGGAAATATTCAATATAAGATAGTCAATATTAGATATTGACAATATCTTGGAAATATTCAATATAAGATATTGACAATATCCTAGATTTATTTAATATAAGATATTATAATAAATGTGATAAATCAATCAATTATATTTTCCTTATTTTATTGGGAAAATGTTTTCTTCTCCTCTACTCTACTAGGGGGCGCCCCAACCACTATAAATAGGAGGTGGGTGTCAAGCTCTTTTGTACATCATAATTTCAAGAACTAATAGTTCTTGTGTAAAATAGAGAGCATCCTATAGAGAGTTGGAGAGAAGGGAAAAAGGCCGGTCTAGCAACCGGAGTTTTCCAATAGCAATCCATGATGGGATTTCGACGGGCTGTTCGTGTGGACTAGCGGTAGAGGCCGAACACTTTGGCGGCTCTATGCAGAACTACTCTTCTTAGACGGTCAAAGCGTAGATCTTTTAGATCAACCAAGGTAACCACCGTCTACAACTTATTTGTTTATTGCTTAAACGAAGTCGATCTTGGGTCGATAGGAAATAAATTTTTTCCGCTGCGTTCCTGCGTAGATTTCCTAACACGGGAAACCCATGTACGTTAGAATGTTGTTGAAGTAAGCGTTGAACGTCGTCAGCATTAGGCCTTCTCAAGTATACGGGACCAAATACCTCAATAACACATCGACAGAAATTCATTAAACAATCGATTGCAGTGGTCTCACCAATTCGGACATATTCATCAGAAAGGTCAGCAGGTGTACCATACGCCAATTGACGGATAGCAGCAGTGCATTTTTGCAACGGGGATAGTCCTTTTCTACCGGTTGCATCGACCCTCGTCTGAAAGTACTATGAATAATTTGACAGGGCTTCTACAATTCGAACAAATAACCGCTTATTCATCCGGAACCTTCTTCTGAACATTTCATCCGTGTAAACCGGATCATTGGAGAAATAGTCGTTGAAAAGACGCTCGTGTCCAGCTTCACGATCTCGATTTATATACTTTCTAGTGTGTCGACGACCGCGGGAACTTTCAGCTTCTTCCTTCATTTTTATTTCCATAATCTTCATCATATCGTCTTCTCATCTGTATCATCCATCAGTTCTTCAAGTATGAAATGTAGGATTTTTCTATGTTTGGAGGATGGATTTGGGTCTTCGGACATTTTTTTGAGTGTAGTAGATGAAGATATTGTGTAAGAAAGAATCGAGGAAAATCAATGTTTTTGTAGTTGTATGTTTCTCATACGGAAAGAGTTTTGCTATTTATAGATGTATGAAAAGATGGAAGAAAACAAAACAAGTTCTTTATTCTACTTTTCAACGGCTCTTTTTTTTTAAAAAGCTAAAGCTTTTCTTTCCCAAATGCATCATATTGTACTACTATTAAAAAAAATAGACACCACATAAAGCTTTAATTCTAAAAGTACATGTTTCATTAATTAAAATGTTACATAATTTTTTATTCAACATTACATAAATTTAAAATACAATCATCGAAAAGTACATCAAGACAACAATTGCAAACTACATCAATACAACAATTGCAAACTATGTTAATTAAATAATACAATGCTTAGCCTAAATTATATTTGGTTTTGATACGACCACAAATTTTTTCATAAAGAACCAGTTGCTCACCTGTCATGTTACTAGTATCCTTTAGAAGCATTGCATAGTCATTATACGCTACGTCACTTTTTAAAATATCCTTGATCCCATCGATCGTAGAATTCTTTTTACCTAAAGCTTCAATAAACGTATTCCACATCTCGTCACTCTTGAAAGCATTTTGCTCCACCGTGACTTTCGCTTTTCCTTTTCTCTTTCCTTTCTTTGCATCTTGACCAGGCGGGCGGACTTCAACTTCATCGTCGTCCTCAATGTTGATGCTCGTGTGCGCTCCGGATGATGATGAGTACCCCCGATTCAGATATTTTTGTCTTTTTACCGGAATGTTCGCATGATTTTCCACCTTTCCATTTTGGTTGATCTCTCACCATTATCCACACGTGCTCGTGCTTAAAATGTTTATTGTGTTTAGTATGATAAAGACCACGTGCAGCTACACTCACTTGGTCATCGGACCACCCGCTGTGATGGTCATCTCTGATTTGGATAAAACATTGGTTAAATGCAGCGACCATCGGCATAATTGTATACCAGTGCGACTTCAACACGCCCAATTTTCTTTCAATGCCTGTCTTTCGATGCTCGTTGTAGTACTCGGCGATTCGTTTCCAAAACTCCTTATCATTTTGAGAGTTGCCCCTGACGCTATCGGTTGAAATAAAAAGCCAAGCACTTGTAAGCAATTTTTCCTCTTCAATGCTCCATTATTTTTACGCTTGTCTTCTACTTCATTGCTCGTCTCATCATCAAGATTAATGTTTTCCAACCCTTGTTGGGTAGAAAACGGTGGAACTTGAGACCCTCCGATACTTTGACTGCTTTTATCAATTGGCGTACCCGTAGTTGGATTATAATTATATCCGGGTGCATATTGATTCATCATTGCCGGATGCGGATACATGTGAAATGAAGGATATGGAGGATATGGAAAGTTTGGAACATTTGAATTGCCTTGAACATTTGGATATAAAAAATTTGGAGGAGGTCGAAAATTTGGATATTGAAAATTAGGAGGAGTTGGAAAATTTGTTGGAGATTGGGCATTGTTAGGATCTTCACCATTGCAAGAATTGAGTAAATTTGAGAAGTAATTATTTTCCATTGCATTAGAGTGAAGTGAATATTTTTTTTATAGTTGTATATATTTTCTTGAAGAAAATATGAGAAAGAGGTAGATGAGTGATGTATTATTTTTGAAAGAAGAATGATATATATATATATATATATATATATATATATATATATATATATATATATATATAAAAATAAAATAAAATAAAATAAAAAGAAAAAGCAACGGCTAAAACAGAACGGTAAATTTGCAACGTCCACTATTTACTTCTTCTTTTTTTGTCCCAAGTTGCAACGTTCAAATATGCAACGTTCAAATGATAGGAAATAATAAAAACATAATAAACAAAATAGGCGAAAGCTGCAATGGTGGTTGAAAAAGAAAAAGAAAGAAAAAAAATCCAGCTGGACGACTATCAACCGGTTTATGCAGATGGAGCTATAAAAAAAACCTTTGCACTATCAGCATCACTCCAATGGGAATAGAGCTTTTCATAAAGCTTTACAAAAAAAATAAAGCTTGCATTGGAGTTCCTCTAAAAAAAACCTTTGCACTATCAGCATCACTCCAATGGGAATAGAGCTTTTCATAAAGCTTTACAAAAAAAATAAAGCTTGCATTGGAGTTCCTCTAATAATCATTTGGATAAATTACGAGTTTGATGAACAAAAAGCTCCACAACTGCAGGCATGAGGGACATTGATTTGTTCTCTGTGTGCAGACTTTCTTCAAGACGTTATCTTGGAAATTAATCATGGGCTTTCTAGTACAGACATATCCACATACAAAAAAAAACTTACATACAACACTCACCAACAGGAAGAAAGATAATGTAATGATAAGTACCATAACAAAAAGGAGAGCATTACAAAAACAAAACAAAACATATACTCTGATACAAATCTTGTTAATATCAAGTGTTTACCGTTGTACTATTTCTTATACATTTAAGAGTGTGGCAATCTATCCTAACACCCCCTCAAATGCGGGTGTGGGCAATCTCTCCCAATACTTGCACAATTTTTTTTAAATAATGTTCACATCAGGGTTCGTGATGTGATCCGTCCCAAGGATTTGGGCTTGAATTAATGCGGCCATGAAGACCATGAAGGCCGTTAATTACTTATTGGACCTGTTTTATTTTACTTTGCATTGGATTTATTTGATAAAGGTATTTTGGGCCTAAATGGTAGTAAGACCCATCAGAAAATAGGCATATATGATAGTATATTGAGTTAAATCTTTGTTTTTAGCAAATAAAAGCCATTTGAGCTTATTAGAGTCAAGTTAGACCCAACAGAAAATAAAATGGCGAAAATTACAAGTTAATTTATCCCACATTGCTTAGAGATTGTTAGTCTTTTATTTTGTAGCCTATATAAAGGCATTCTACTTGTAATTTTATAGACAACAATGGACAGTTAATATTTGAGTGAAAATACAATTATTTAAGTTCTTTGAACTTGTGAGTATTCTAGAATAGAGTATTCAAACCCGAACTTATCAAGGGTGTGAGCATATCTTGTGGCGTTCACAAACCGAGGTTCTTAGATACAAGGTTGCTAGGGGTCGAGGTCATAATCCAAGGTTCTTAGGTACACGGATACCTAGGGGTCGCGGAGCTCGTTTCATTGTTCCTACAATCTATCCTTGGGCAAAATCCGAATTGAGCCTTCTCGGTTCACTTCAGTTAGTATCAGAGCGAGCATTGCAGGTAACAAATATCCCAAATTTTTTTTGTTTCTCAGATTTCCTTCCATTATTCAAAAAAAAAATATTGTTCTTGTTATTTCTGAAATTTTAACCACAACTAAATCAACCTGTTATCTACAATTTCTCTCTTGACACCATCTCGTAATTCCCATCCTATCATATTCAACACTGCCCCACATTAGAGATCGTTCTCTCTGAAATTCTGCAGCCGTAGATCCGTTTCCGATTTCAATTTGAGTGGAATACTCAAATCCAAACCCCATACAATTTTTTTTCTTTTATAAAATTCTATGTTCTACATCTTTTATCTTTTGGAGTTTTTTTAAATTCGTTGTAGTTTTGACGCAATTGACACCGTAAGACACTGCTATCAATCTGAAAATTTATGACAGATTGCACCAGTTGCCGAGAAACATTAGTTTGATCGTATTTTACAAGTCCAAACAATCTGAAATTTTGATATTCTCTAGAAAACGCGTTACTCTACAACTTTTGTCTTTTGTGTTTTTCCAGATTCGTAGTAGTTTGATCATTAAATACGTGGGTTTCACACCCTGGGTGTGAAAATTTTCATACCCGTGAAATTTTGCTGTCAAAAAAATTCATCCCTATTTCTTTTTTGCTTCCTTCTTTGCTCTTATTTCTTACACCTTATTTTCTCCTAACCTCTCTAAAGCCTTTCAATCTCAGTCCTAGGTTCCAATTTAGGTTCTTTGGTTATGATTGTTCGGTTTGCTCATTGTTTTGGTTTGTTCTACGTTTGAACTCTACATGAGGGGAGTGATAAACACGAGAGAATTGTGAGGATATATATATATTTTGGTCATGGATTACAACATATTTTATAAACATTGTCTTATTCAGGAGAGGGAATATGAGTTCTGTATTAATCACTGTGAAGAGGAGAATTTAGTTAGCATTGCGGTGGTTAAAGAGTTGAACTTACGGACGCATAAACATCCTTGTCCTTACTACGTTGCTGATAGAGGTCGTCGGGTACGCGTTACAAGAACAACATGTGTTCCAGTTGACATTGGTGGTTATAAAACTGTCATATTATGTGATGTGTTTCCATTGAGAGGTGAAGATCTGGTATTAGGACAAGCGTGGTTAGATGTGTATGAGGTAAGGTATAATTCTTCCCATACTCGATATTCTTTTTGTGGGTTATATGGCAAGAAGTATGTCCTTGAATCGATACCCCATATACACGAGAGTGCTTTCAAGAATGTAGAATCCAAAAACGTGGTAAATGCGAAGAGTGAGAGTCATGATATACAACTGAAGAAAGCTTCCAAAGGTGTGTTTTTTGTTTTTTGCAGTCATTATAAAGGGGATGACCATTACTTTCAAGATTTTCCTAAATTCTTGCAAGAACTACGTAGAATTGAAGAGGAACTTGCTTATAACTTGAAACGGATGGCTGAAGTTAGAAACGAGAAAAGTGAGAGTGTGGTGGAGCTAGCGGATGAAATTAGTCCTATATTTGTTGATTAGACAGTGGAGATGGATGAGCCTGAATTCGTGGATGAAAAGGTAGAGATGTATGAGGAGTCTATTGTGGGAGAAGAACTCCAGGAGTTGATTCTGGTTGAGGGAAAAGAAGATGCTATGTTACTCAATTCTTGTGCCTGTTTTGTTGAATCTTGTTTGCAGGTACATGATGCAAACAAAAGGAAAGCAAACAAAAGAGACCTTTGAATTTTGATTTTAATTTTGAATAGTTCCAAATTAATAAAATTGAAATTTGAATCGATTTAAAATTAAATGTTAATTTTATTTTCAATTAAGTCATTTAATTAATTATTTGAAGTGATAAAATAAGACGCATAAGTAGTTAAAATTTTAATTTGATCTTTTTCATAAGATATATATAATTGTATGGACTAGATGTGTAGATATAATGTGATTATATGAACCCCGATTGATCATGGACTCGACCAATAGGATAGATGAGAGTGATTTACTTTATGTTGGTTTTTCAAATTGTCCTAGGCCGTTATGAAGAACGTGACCTAGTTTACTTTTTGCATTTATCCCATTCCCATTAGCTCCCTCTGTGTGCGGCGGGTGTAATTATTTATTAGATAAATTTATTATGTAACAAGAATGGAGCAAGAAGACGAAGACCAAATAATTATAAAGAACCCATTGGCGTACAATAATAAAGATCCTATTGGCGGTTGCGGCTACCCTTAGTTTATGACCCGCGGTTTCGTCAGTTGTATTTAAAACCGCACCTAAGGAAAGTCCATGATCATACCGGTTATTTTATGCGCGGAATGTTGTGTATGTTTTATTTTATACGATATCGTAGTAATATGCACATATTAGATGAGACCGCAATTAAATAAAATTAATTAAGTGAATTAATTTAAAATTACTCCCACCTCAAAAGAATCAAGTCGAAATTGTCTCCCCATATTATAATGACGATGAAGATTCCTTGTTCAGTTCCAACTCATCAGCCAAAGTAGGGGGTTGACCTACCTCGGGTATATCGTCATTATCGATTATGATCGTAAGAGATCTCACGAATATTGAGGTTGTTACTTGACTAAGAATTCTCTCGGCCTCCAGCCAAAGCAGGGTCGTTTAGATTTTAGAGGCAAGGGTTTGACTACTTCATAAGATGAAATATTGTCAAAGAGTTGACTAGTCAAACAACAAGTGTCGTATAAGATACGATCGACAAAGAGTTGTCTACCTATTGGATTATTTTTGGCTCATCAGCCAAAGCAGGGGGTCGAGGTAGTTTAATGGGATCTTGTCCACTAAAGGAATTAATTTTTCTTGAAAGCCAATTGAGAGTAGTTGGCCAGTGGGAGCAAAACCTCATAAAATTTTAGTGCAAATTTTTGGTTTTGAATACATGAACTTTTACTTATTCTATCTTTATTTATTGTTGTAGAAAATGTCAAACAAATTGAACCTTCATTTTATCATCGACAATAAGCTTGATGAAACCAACTTTCTCGACTGGAAAGAAACCTCAAAATCGTTTTGAGGCACGAGAAGATTGGCTATGTCTTGGACGCACCTATACCGTAGAAGGCTGCTGAGGGCGCTGCTGCAGATGCTGTCGAGAAGTATAACAAGCATTGTTCTGACGGTACTGATACTACATGTATCATGCTTGCTTCTATGACACTTGAACTGCAGAAACAACATGAGTCTATGGACGCCTACTCAATCATGGTTCACCTAAAAGAACTCTATGCTTCTCAGTCCTGCACTGAGAGGTACGAGGTCTCAAAGGCCGTATTTGGTTGTAAGATGGCGACTGGGACTGCTGTGGGGTCACACGTGCTTAAGACGATCAGGTACATAGAGAGGCTTGAGAAGCTGGGCCACAAGTTGGAATACGAGTTAAGTATTGACTTGATTCAGCAATCTCTACCTGATTCATACTCACAGTTCGTGATGAATTATCACATGAACAAGATAGATTGCTTCCTTGCGGAGTTATTGAACATGTTGAAAACTGCTGAGGCACTGTGGAGGAGGGAAAACAAGTGTTGCTGGTCACTTCTAACAAGGGCAAGGCAAAATCCCAAAAAAAATCCAAGAAGGCAAAGGCTACACCTAAGACAATGCCTAAGATATCTAACAACAAATCCAAGGATGCTTGCTTCCATTGCGGTGAGACCGGACATTGGAGGAGAAACTACAAAGGCTTCTTGAGTACCAAGAAGAGGCATTATGATGCTTTATGATTGAGATCAATATTGCTTCTTCTAAGTCTAACCACTGGGTATTAGATACTGGTTGTGGTTCTCATATTTGTACGAATATGCAGGCACTAAGAAGAACTAGAGAATTAAGGAAATGAGAGGTGTACCTACGCGTTGGGAATGGAGCAAGTGTTGCTCCTCTTGCCATAGGATTTTATTTTCTTTCATTACCCAGTGGGCTAGTACTATAAATCAATAACTGATATTTTGTTCATGCTCTTACGAAGAGCATTATTTCTATTCCCGTATTAGATGTTGAAAGATTTTCTTTTACGTTCAAGAATAAATGTTGTTCTTTTTCACGTGATGGAATATTTTATAGTACTGGCATGCTTAGTAATGGTCTCCACATATTAGATATGAATGTTGACGTACTTAATAGAAACAACAAGAAAGCCAAAACAAATGATTTGAATGAATCCTACTTATGGCATTGTAGACTTGGCCATATAAATATGAATAGCATTTCCAAACTCCATAAAGATGGATTATTTGATCACTTCAACTACGAATCGTTTGACACATGCTAAGCTTGTTTACTTGGCAAGATGACAAGGTCACCATTTAGTGGAAAAGGGATAAGATCCAATGAATTACTTGAACTCATACATACTGATGTCTGCGGCTCAATGTCAATTCAAGCCAAATGAGGATACTCTTATTTTATCACCTTCACTGATGACCATTCACGCCATGGTTATGTACACTTAATGAAGTATAAGTTTGAGGTCTTTGAAAAGTTCTCCTAAACCAAAAGACATCTTTCCAAACAAAATTTGGTTGACTACCTGGCCACTTTTCAAAATCAAAATTTTGAAAGTGGCCTAGGCCTAGGTCTTTTTCAAAATCAAATATTTGAAAAGGGCCTAGGTCTATTCCAAACAAAGTTTGGAAAGACCATTATTATTTCATTGCCATGTGGCATTCCAATAATCCAAACTATTTGAACTATTGGTTAGCCATATGACACAACTAAACAAATGAGATGTTAATGCACAATAAAATATCACAAAACAAAAAACGAATCGATCTCCCCCTTGGAAAAGACTAGTTGACGTCGGCAACCCTAGGGGCGCTGGCGCCGCCAGCCACCGCGGTGAAGGTGGGCGCCGCTGATCAACCGAGCCCCCCATCGATTTTTTTTTGTTTTAACGTTTCGCGAATCTAAGCATCTATCGATTAATTACTACGCAATTTAATTAGTGCTTATTGCTTAAGCTCGAAGTTGGCTCCGATACCACTGTTAGGAAATCACTAGTTTAATGCAGCGGAATTTAAAATTTTGATTTCCTATCCCAAGATCGACTTCGTTTAACACAATAAAGATGCTAAGTAGTTTGACGGTATATACCTTGGCTGATCTATAAGATCGACGCTTTGACTGTCAAGGAGCCGTCCACGCGTCCGGCCTCTATCGATAATCCACATAAACTCCTCGCCGGAATCCTCCTTGGATTGCTATCAGAAAAATTCAGCTGCTAGACCGGCATTTTTCTCTCTCTCTAACCTCACTACTAGAAGCTCTCTATATTCTCAAAAACAATTAGCTTTTGGAATTGTGATGATCAAAAGAGCTAGCCAACCCATTTCTTATATAGGGGATGTGGCGCCCCATTGTCCCCCTAATCTGATTAGGAGAAGCTTCCTAGAAGATAGATGAAAGAGAAAAAAAAATCCCAATAAAATAAGGAAAATCACTTTAATTGATTTATCTATTTTATTATAATGTATTCTATTAAATAGAAACTAAATATTGTCAATATCTTATATTGAATATATTTATCTTATTACCATAAAACTATTTTTCCAAAATCAATTAATATCCAATATTAATATTATAGTAATCTTATTAATTAAATTGAAAAATCCAAGTGTATCTAATACACTTAGAAGTGGTGCCCCATATTGCCAATAATTGACATCCAGAATATTCTTTAATTAATATAATTAATATCTTGTATTATATTATTCATAATAAATAAATATCCACCATATTAATTTACCACCATAACCTTTATAGTTTTGAGATAAAACTTTCCTTATTTGGTTATCAATTACAACCTCCGTCCCATTTTATTTGTCCATATTTCCTTTTTGGTTTGTCCCAAAATAAGTGTCCACTTTGTGCATTAATTGCTAAATTTCTTCAAATACCCTTTTCTCTTTACAATATTTACAATAAAAAATGTGTAGCATTAAATGCTCCAACAACAACTTAAAGGGCATAAGTGTAAAAATATTATATCATTTAATATGATTCAAAGCATTAACTACACTTTTCTTCATCTGCGTGAAAAGTCAAACATGACAAATAAAATGGGACAGAGGGAGTATAACCACATTTTAATCAGACTCGATGTTCTTATTTGTGTGACCCGATAGGCTTCCGAATATAATGGCCGTAGACACAAAGTGAAAATTACAAAAATGCCCTTCATACCTAATGATCACGGGATAGCGTCTAGCAATACACCGTGACCCCCAATCATCGGAAGAGTCAAAAGCAATGACTACTAGCTTTCATGTGAAACAGTACCGTGTAAATTACAATCCTACCGTTGTATAATATCCATACAATCGTATCTCGAGCGTCAGTACATTCACAATCGTATCTTATAATCTAGATATCATGCTCTCTCGGAATAACACATTTACTCCCACTTTGCAAAGATCTCGAGAGCTAGACATTCCTTATAAGAAGGCCATTTTGGATATTCACTCCTAATCATAGGATAAGTGATTCACGGACGAACTAACATGTATACTCCGCATGCTTCAATATCACACCCAATCACTACTGCATGATCGCCCTGTGGCTAGGGGAAATCTCAATAGTGTCAAAGCATGACAATCCACACCGTGGTGCCATGTAGACTCCGGTCTTAAGGATAATTACACAACTGCCACATAGTGCGACACTTAATGAAAGTGGGTCAGTCTAACGTACGAATTCTCTAATACACATCCACGTACAATCTAAGTGTCTATACACTTCAATAGACGAGATCTATCCCTATCTTCAATAAGATAGAAGACATCCAATACGTGCTAGTCTAATCATACTATCAATGTCCCATTTGACAGTGCATACGACTAGAGACATTTAAGTGTCAAACTCATTAAAGCGATTAGAGATCTCATCAACCAAAATCACTATCATGGTTTCTCTATCACAGTTTGACACTAGGGACGTTACTATATATATATACAATCAGTAACATGAAGATAAACAATATATAATAACAAAAGTGCTTTTATTTATCGTAATAAAGTTATTACATGACCTAGAATAGACTGTAAATGACCCGACCCGGTCGGATCTGGTCCAACCTGATTGGGATTAGGACACCGTTTTAACACTAAGAACCTCGGTTTGTGAACGCCACAAGGTATGCTCACGACCTTGATAAGTTCGGGTTTGAATACTCTACTCTAGAATACTCATAAGTTCAAAGAACTTAAATGATTGTATTTTCACTCAAAGATTAACTGTCCATTGTTGTCTATAAAATTACAAGTATAATGCCTTTATATAGGCTACAAAATAAAAGACTAGCAATCTCCTAAGCAACATGGGACAAATTAACTTGTAATTTTCTCCACTTTATTTCCTATAGGGCCTAACTTGACTCTAATAAGCCCAAATGGCTTTTATTTGCTAAAAACAAAGACTTAACTCAATATACTATCATATATGCCTATTTTCTTATAGGCCTTA
This sequence comes from Gentiana macrophylla, assembly GCA_026214975.1. NCBI lineage: Eukaryota > Viridiplantae > Streptophyta > Magnoliopsida > Gentianales > Gentianaceae > Gentiana > Gentiana macrophylla. Next base: position 43,621,468 of record CM047810.1, on the reverse strand, counting down.
CTACCATTTAGGCCCAAAAGACCTTTATTAAATAAATCCAATGCAAAGTAAAATAAAACATGTCCAATAAGTAATTAACGGTCTTCATGGTCTTCATGGCCGCATTAATTCAAGCCCAAATCCCCGGGACGGATCACATCATTCCCTCCCGGTTGGAAAGGATTCATCCTCAAATCAAAAGGATATCGTAATATTCATCAACACACACCAATCTCGAACAACCCTAAAAAAGCGTTAATGAGATACCGGGATCAAATACAATATGGATAGACGACTTCAAATCAATGGAACTTTGAAATGACGATTCATGCTTCACCAGTGGAACATAATAACAATATCTCAGCTTGATACAAATGTCGATGAAGACCTGTGTGGAAGCAATATAAGTATAGCAAGGCAATTTATGATTTTCACCAACATGCGTAACAAAAGGATCATCAAAAGTGTGATCCGGCTTTCCACCAATATCAACGGTACCAAGGTCATCCATATGCACTGAAGGTGCTGCTTCGGGCACATCCAATATATCGGATTTCTCCTCAAGTGTATGAGCATCAGAAGTGAGGTTGAGAAACAACTAGGTAAAGAAATCAAAACACTTCGATCCGATCGAGGTGGAGAATACCTAGATGGAGAGTTTCAAGGTTACTTAAAAGAAAATGGAAGAGTTCCAAGCAGGATACAACTGCCGATTCTACAGCGGAAGCTGAATACATAGCAGCCTCGGAGGCGGCAAAGGAAGCTGTTTGGATGAAGAAGTTCATTAGTGAACTTGGTGTGGTTCCCTCCATTGAAGGTCCAGTGCCACTGTACTTTGATAACAATAGGGAAATTGCTCAATCAAATGTACCAAGGTCTCATCAGAAGTCCAAACATGTGCTACGACGCTATCACTTGATTAGAGAGATAGTTGATAGATGAGATGTAAAGATAGAGAAAGTCCACACGGACGATAACATAGCTGATCCGTTAACTAAAGCATTTCAGGCAAAGCATGAGAAACATGTTCACATGCATGGGCTTAGGTATATGGGTGATTGGCTTTAGGCCAAGTGGGAGATTGTTGAAATGGTGTCCTAAACCCAATCGGGTTGGACCGGATCCGACCAGGTCGGGTCATTTACAGTCTATTCTAGTTCATGAAATAACGTTATTATGATTAATAAAAGCGCTTTTATTATTATATATTGTTTATCTTCATGTTATTGATTGTATATATATAGTAACGTCCTAGTGTCAAACTGTGATAGAGAAACCAAGACAGTAATTATGGTAGATGAGATCTCTAATCGCTTTAATGAGTTTGACACTTAGATGTCTCTAGTCGTATGCACAGTCAAATGGGACATTGATAGTATGATTAGACTAGCACGTATGATATGTCTTCTATCTTATTGAAGATATGGATAGATCTCGTCTATCGAAGTGTAGAGACACTTGGACTATACGTGGACGTGTATTAGGGAATACGTACGTTAGACTGACCTACTTACATTAAGTGTCGCACTATGTGGCAGTTGTGTAATTATCCTTAAGACCGGAGTCTACATGGCATCAAGGTGTGGATTGTCATGCTTTGAAACTATTGAGATTTCCTAGCCACGGGGCGATCATGCGGTAGTGATTAGGTGTGATATTGAAGCATGCAGAGTATACATGTTAGTTCGTCCGGGAATCGCGTATCCTGTGATTAGGAGTGAATATCCGAAATGACCTTCTTATAAGGAATGTCTTGTTCTCGAGAATCTTTGCAAAGTGGGAGTAAATGTGTTATTCCGAGAGAGCATGATATCCAGATTATAAGATACGATCGTTAATGTACTGACACTCGAGATACGATCGTATGTATATTGTTACAACGGTAGGATTGTAATTTACACGGTAACTGTTTCACAAGAAATGTAGTAGTCATTGCTTTTGACTCTTCCGATTATTGGGGTCACGGTGTGTTGCTAAACGCTATCCCGTGATCGTTAGGTATGAAGGGCTTTTTCATAATTTGCACTTTGTGTCTACGGCCAACATATTCGGAAGCCTATCGGATCACACACATAAGAACTTCGAGTCGGATTAAAATGCGGTTATAGTTGATAACAAAATAAGGAAAGTTTTATCTCAGGACTATAAAGGTTATAGTGGAAAATTAATATGGTGGTATTCATTTATTATGAATAAATATAATACAAGATATCAATTATATTAATTAAAGAATATTCTGGATGACAATTATTGGCAATATGGGGCGCCGCTTCTAAGTGTATTAGATACACTTGGATTGTGCAATTTAAATAATAAGATTCCTATAATATTAATAGTGGATATTAATTGATTTTGAAAAAATAGATTTATGGTAATAAGATAAATATATTCAATATAAGATATTGACAATATTAGTTTTTGTTTAATATAAGATATTGTAATAAAAGAGATAAATCAATTAAAGTGAATTTTCTTATTTTATTGGGAAAATGTTTTTCTCTTTCATCTATTTTTTAGGAAGCTTCTCCTAATCAGATTAAGGGGACATTGGGGCGCCACCTCCCCTATATAAGAAAGTGGTTGGCTAGCTCTTTTGATCATCACAATTCTAAGAGCTAATTGTTCTGAGAAAATAGAGAGCTTCTAGTAGTGAGGTTAGAGAGAGAGAGAGAGAGAGAGAAAAAGGCCGGTATAGCAACCGGATTTTTCTGATAGCAATCCAAGGAGGATTCCGGCGAGGAGTTCGTGTGGATTATCGATAGAGGCCGGACGCGTGGACGGCTTGCGCACAGTACTACTCTCTTTGACGGTCAAAGCGTCGATCTTATAGATCAGCCAAGGTATATACCGTCAAACTACTTAACTTGTTTATTGTGTTAAACGAAGTCGATTTTGGGATCGGAAATCAAAATTTTAAATTCCGCTGCGTTAAACTAGTGATTTCCTAACACTTAGATACAAGGATATCTAAGGGTCGAGGTCATAATCCAAGGTTCTTAGGTACACTGATACCTAGGGGTCGCGAAGCTCGTCTCATTGTTCCTACAATCGATCCTCGGGCAAAATTCTAATTGAGCCTTCTCGGTGCACTTCAGTTCGATCCCATGACCTCTGGCTTTGCTACCATGCTAAGATCAAGCGCTTACCGTTGTACTAAAACCAATTGGTGTAAGTAAGGCGCCACTATATTTCTTTATACATTCAAGAGTGTGGGAATCTCTCCCAACACACCACTCAAGTGTGGGCAATCCATCCCAACAGATACACAATTTTTATTCAAGAGTGTGGGCAAACTCTCCCAACACCCCCTCAAGTGTGAGCAATCTCTCCCAACACTTGCACAATTTTTTAAATAATGTCGATACCATGGTTCGATCTCATGACATCTGACTCTGATACCTTGTTAGCATCTAGCGCTTACCATTCTAGTAAAACCAATTGGTGTTAATAAAGACACTACTATATTTTCTTATACATCCAAGAGTGTGAGCAATCTCTCCCAATACCCCCTCAAGTGTGAGCAATCTGTCCCAACACTTGCACAATTTTATTGAAGAGTGTGGAAAATCTCTCCCAACACCCCCTTAAGCGTGAACAATCTCTCCCAACACTAGCACAATTTTTTAAATAATGGTACTGTGGGCAATCAACACTTGCACAATTTTTTTTAACCTGGCTCCGATACCATTGGAAGAGAGTGCCCACACTCTTGGATGTATTAGGAAATATAGTAGCGTCTTTATTATCATCAATTTGTTTTAGTAGAATGGTAAGCGATTGATCTTTACATGGTAGCAGAGCCAGAGGTAATGAGATCGAACCCTGATGTGAACATTATTTAAAAATTATGCAAGTGTTGGGAGAGATTACCTACACTTGAGGGGATTGTTGGGAGAGATTACCCACACTCTTAAATAAAAATTGTGCAAGTGTTGGGACAGATTGCTCACACTTGAGGGGGTATTGGGAGAGATTTCTCACACTCTTGGATGTATAAGGAAATATAGTAGCGCGTTTATTAACACCAATTGGTTTTAATAAAATGGTAAGCGACGATCTAACACAGATATCAGTCGGATGTCAATGAGTTAACCCTAATATCGACGTTATTTACACTCCTAAACTATGTCTACTGAAAAATTTACACCCATAAACTATAATTTGATTGATTTACCCCCTTAAACTATAATTTAAGATCAAATTACAACCATGAACTATTATTTGTTCGATTTACCAACCCACACTATTATTTTTTTTTATCGATTTTCCCCCTTTATTCAAATATAATATGTTTTATTTCAACCAGTGTCTTTTCTAATTTCATATCCACCCTCTCTTTCCGCCGTCCCTCAACACCCTTTTCCGGCTAGGCATTCATTCCGTTGTCGTCTGTACGTATTGCTCCGCCAAATGGATTCGCACATGATCCACTAATTGAAGGAGGGATTGCTTCACATTTCATATAATTCCCCTTTCATTAGCAACACCATAAAACACGGTATCAACACCATAAAACAAGTGGAATGAACGACTTATTCTTCAAGCCAAGCAACGTACACACACAATAGATATGCATGGGGCATTATCAGTATTAGCTGAGGCCAGAACGCACGCCCGAGCCTCTACCGAACGTACGCGGGGTTCGAGTTCGGCTCGAAAGGTTCGAACCTAAGGTTCGGCTCATTCGAACTCGGGTCGAACCTTAGTTTAGCAAGAGTTCGGCTCGGGTTCGAAAGTTCGAACATGTTCGACATGTTCGAACATGTTCAACAGTTCGAACATGTTCGAACCTTATATATATATAGTTTTTTTAAATATACAATAGTTCGGGCGAGCGTGTTCGATACTGATTCGGCTCGATAGACGAATATCAAATACCTAACGTTCGCTCGACGTTCGAAGGTTCGAATCGAACTCGAATCGAGCTTTTTCGAGCCGAATACAAATAATCGAATCGAATCTCGACGTTCATTTACTGTACTAGTATTGGCTAATTTGGCAAAAAGTTGCTTCTTTTCTTTCATTTTTTGCTAAATACCATTGTCAGTTCAAAATTTGCTTCAACAACATGAATGTACAAATTAAATTTACCGAAACATTTCTTTGATTTTTTATATTTTTTTGGCATTAATTCAGATTCATTCAGTTATTTGTCAGCCTTTGACCTCTCAAACCCCCATAATACTCAGACTTGGAGCACGGGGAAACTGAACTTGAAATGTGTGTTAAAACACTGCTAGCTATCTAGTAGCCTTTGAAACTAACTTTAACAAGCATAGAAATTTCTAATCATGAAGGGGCCGGTGGTAAAAGGGATGGTGTTGAGTGAAAAGAGAGGGTCGGAAGAGGTAAAGACCGAAAAGACCAATTTATCCTTGATATAAGATTTAAAGCATATTGTATTTGAATAAAGGGAGAAAATCGATTAAAAATAATTGTGCAGGGTGGTAAATCGAATAAATAATAGTTTATGGTTGTAAATTGATTTTAAACTGTAGTTTAATGGGGTAAATCGATCAAATAATAGTTTAGGGGCGTAAATTTTACGGTAAACATAATTTAGGGGGGTAAATTGGGATTTTCCCTTTTTTTTTTTTGGTTAAATGTAAATATATTAAACCAAGGTATGCAAAATACAAGAAATTACATTCTAAACTAAAGAAAGAGCAAGTCTAGACCTAACAAAGTGTTGAAAGGAGGTTAGATTTGTTGATTCTAAGCTGCATAAGACCCCTGAGGTTATATACATCATGGAACAACAGCCACTAATCACTTAACAACACACAAAAACAACAAAATGGGGTCATGTGAGAACACAACTCACAGAGCTTGTCCCAAGGTGTGTAGAGAAACAAAATAATCTCATACAACCGCCAACAAGCACCATAAGAAAGCACAAAAGATGTACAAAAACCTACAGATGTACAAAACCCTAACATCATGGGGTAAAAGTGTACAAAGGGAAGACAACCTGCATTATATAGAAAAGATTAGTTTTAATACAGTGCAGGACTTCAGCAGTCTTCATAAGAATACCATCAAATCTTTTCTTGTTCCTCATATGCCAAATCCAGTACACCACCACAGAGATAGAAGCAGATCTGGCAACATTCCCATGGGAAGTACCCCTACACTTCCTATGAATCCATCTAACAGCACCAATCACAGTCTCCAACCTCCTACTAATTCCTAACCACAAACTGATCTTTCCCCAAACCATATAAGTCACAAGGCATTGGAAAAACAGGTGAGAGGCAGATTCATTAACTAAACCACAAAGAGCACACAGTTTATCTTCAAAATGAAGCCTGTCAGAGGTAAGAAGATAGTTCTTCATAGACAGCCAGAGCAAAAAAAAATGTTTAGGGATGGCCCTGGGGTTCCAAACAGACCTGCACCACCAAACAGCAGGTCCATGCATTCTAAAGAAATCATATGCCTTTCTAGGACAAAGCTTAAGGCCTACAGACCATGACTGAAGCAATGCCACAGAAGCAACATCAGAACCAGTACTAATTAAGATCCTGTCCCTGATCCCGAACAGGGCCTTGATCAGAGCAGAATCCCCAGGCTTGTATCTATAATCCCATAAATCTACATTATGCAAATACTCTTCACTGATCCATTTCACCCATAGACAGTCCTTCTTGCATTGAAAATTCCACAGAATTCTACAAAGAAGTGCCAGATTCCAAGCATTCAACTAAAAACCCCCAGGCCACCCTCAGACTTAGGAAAACAGACCCTTTCCCAACTAACCAAAGATTTTCTGTGAGAGTCACAAGAGCCCCCCATAGAAATCTCCTACACATTTGATCCATTTACAACTTAACACTGCCAATAATAGGGTAAATGCCAAGCCAGAAACAGTAAACACCTTGAATAACTGCAAGAATAAGCTGTAGTCTACCAGCATAAGAAAGAGTAGGACCTTTCCAGTTACAAAAGTAATTCCTCAAAGTTGTAAACAGTGGATCATAATGGACCACATTCAGTCTCACAGCACATAAAGGGATGCCAAGATACCTAATAGGTAGAACTCCAGCCTTTAAACCAGTAATATCCATCTGATCAGCTATACCATCAACATCCAAACTTGCACAGAACAATTCAGATTTCAGCAAGTTAGCAACCAAACCAGAAGTCTCTCCAAAAGTGTTTAAACAATTCATCAAAAGAGTTACAGAGAGGGGATCCCCCCTTGCAAATAGCATTAAGTCATCATCAAAAGCCAAGTGATTAATCTGCAGTTTCTGACAGCCAACATGGAAGTTGAAATCAGAAACCTGACCAATGATTCTCAGCATCCTGGAGAAATACTCCATACCTATAACAAACAGGAAGACAAAGGATCCCCTTGTCTCAAACCCCTTTTTCCAGGAAAGAACCCTTTCATCTCACCATTGATAGACAGGGAATAAGAAGCAGTAGATACACAGAGCATGATCCACACAACAAACCTGTCAGGAAATCCAAAACCCCTCAGAACAGTCTCCAGAAAAGACCAGTGAACAGAATCAAAAGCTTTTTTGATATCAACCTTTATCATACACCTATGAGGGCCCCTTTTGACACCATAATTCCTAATCAACTCCTGACAGAGGAAAATATTATCTGTCATAGCTCTGCCATCCACAAAACCAGTCTGTGCTTCATCAATAAGATCTGGAAGACAAGCATACAGCCTAGTAGCCAAGATCTTAGAAATCACCTTGTAAGTAACATTACAACAAGAGATAGGCCTATAGTCACCAACATGAGTAGCATGAGAAGACTTAGGAATCAAAGCAATAATAGCATGATTGATCTGCTTCAACAAAGCATCATTGTGAAAAAATTCCAACACAGCTTTAGTGAAATCTGCACCAACAATGTCCCAAGATTTTTTTGAAAAAACCAGCAGAATAACCATCAGGACCAAAGGACTTATCATCAGAGAAAGAGAACAAAGCTTCCTTAACATCCAAATCAGTAACCTGTCTAATCAAATGCTCAGCAGTAACCCTAGAAACTTTAGGACCAGCATTGACAATATCAACATCTATAGGTACTGCAGGAGCCTCAGTACCAAGTAAACCAGCATAAAAACCTATAAAAGCTTCCCCAACTTGTTCATAAGAAGTAGTAAAAGAACCATCTTCAAGCATAACAGAAGAGATATGCTTCCTTGCATTATTCCTTTTCACCAAATTGTGAAAAAACTTGGAACCCCTATCACTGAGCTTCATGTACAAACCCTTAGATTTCTGAGATAGAAAGGAACTCTCAGCAGCCTCTAAATCATGACAAATCTTCTTCTGCTCCAGAATTTGGGAAGCCAAAGAATCATTAGGCCCCAAATTATTCTGTGAAGTCACCAAGCAACCTAAGAGCATTCTCAGACCTTACTGAGATATGAGCATAGTGCTTCCTATTCAAGATCTTCAAAGGGTGCTTTAGCCTTTTTAGTCTTTTACAAAGCTGGTACATAGCAGTACCAGAAACATCTTCACTCCAACCCTGAGCAAGAATATCAGTATAACTTTCATGTTGCATCCACATATTGAAAAACTTGAAGGGCTTTATTCCAGACACAGAATCAGTAGATAAAGCATCTACAAGGAAAGTGATCTGAGTGGAGACCAGGGGGCTCAAAGAAAGCAAGAGCATTCAAGTTCCAATCATACCAAGATGCATTAACCAAGACCATATCAATCCTAGTAAACACACCAGAAGCAGACCAAGTGTAAAACTCACCTGCAGAATTTAAATAAGTGAGGTTGGCATCCAGACAGCAGTCAACACCATCCTGCAATTCATAGTCTAAAGGAACATTTCCATTCAATTTATCATCCACATAAAGAACATCATTAAAATCTCCAAGAACCATCCAAGAAAGGGAAGAGCAGACACTTAACTCCCTAATCCTGTCCTACATGGACCTCCTATCCCCAACAGAATGCAAACCATACACAAAGGTAACCAGAAAGCAGTCCTCAGAGACCAGAATCCTAACCTTGCAATGAATCCATTGAATATCAACCTCAAGCACTTCCACATCAAGAAAAGCAGGATCCCAGATAACCAACATCCTTTTACTAGAATGTAAATCAAAATTATTAACAGAATTCCAAAACCTAACTTTCTTCTCTATGGAGTTATCAAAACTATTTTGAGACAGTTTTGTCTCAAGGATTCCAAATAAGGCAATCTTATGCTGTCTGAGAAATTTGACAACAGTAGACTGTTTAAGGACCTTCTTGAACCCTCTAACATTCCAAAAACCTATCATTTTTGTCTTCCAAGAGGTGATTTACCTCTTGAGATAGCATCAGTTGCTTTGTATACATTACCAGAAACACCAGAAGTGTTATTCCCCTTGTTCTTCTTTTTCTTCTTTGATTTCCTGGAACCAGAAGCCACAGAATCTCCTTTATCCACCAACTCATCAACCTCTACATCAGTAGCCCAAGAGCTACATTTGTCAGGATCCAAAACATCAAAATTATTAGCCACAAGTGTAGAAACTTGCACAACATTCTCCACATTGTCATTTGTACTAACCACATTCTTGCCTTTATCAATAACAGTATTCTTAACAGTAGATGTTGCAGCATTAGTAGTACCACCAGAATGAAGGGCATCATCAGTGGAAGAGGCCTTATCCTGTGCACTATCAGCATCTAAGATAATCACTTTCTTCTTTTTTTGAGGCATTACTTTTAGTAGCACCAGATTGCTTAGATCTAGCCACATATAATGTAGGAGCGTCAATCTTAGCATCATCACATCCAGCAGCATTATGCCCTAGTCTGTTACACTTGGAGCAAAACTTAGGCATTTCTTCATATAAAACAGGTTGCAAAAGGACCTTCCCATCATGCAAAGTAATAGGAATGACAGAGGGCAAATCAGACTTGAGATCCACATCCACCAGGAATCTGGCAAAACTCAACACTTTCCTAGAAGCTGTCACTTTGTCAGTGTACTGAGGACACCCCGCAAAGGAACAGATCTTACTCAATGCCCTACCTTTCCAAAGCCTTAATGGTAGATTAGGGAGCTGTATCCACACTGGAACCACAGAACTAGTTTCCTTACTGAAATTAAACAGCACTGGCATCTTCTCCAAGATCATAGGCTTCCCAAAAGCATAAAAAGGTCCAGCTTGCAAAACTTCACAGAGATCTTTCTAAACGTGTATAATTGACAATTAACTATTTCATCAGTGTAATAGTTACAGTGAATTTGAAAGTGGATTACGTTGATTTTCAGCACAAAACCAATGTATTCATTTGCAAATTCATTTTCATTTTCACTGATGAAATGTCATTTTTGACAAAAATCTTTTCCTGTATTTTTAAAATCCTGACATCTTTCTAAATGTGTCCTAATTGACAGTTAAAACCAAGGTAATTCACTTTCACATTCACTGATGAAATGTCTTTTTTGATAAAATTTTTTTCTTATAGTCCTAAAATCATGACATATTTCTAAATGTGTCCTAATTGACAATTAAAACCAACGTAATTCACTTTTAAAATTCACTTTAACCCATGAAATGTATTTTTTTGACAATTTCTTTTTTCTTATAATCTTAAAATCATGAAATCTTTCTAAACGTGTATAATTGACAATTAGCTATTATTATTACTAGTGAGTGTGAACGCCGGGCAATGCACGGCGGACCCAGCATAAATTGTTACCAACGATAATACAAAAGAATTGATACCGAATGCGTAAACCTATAAGTTTTTATTATGATGGTTTACATTGTAACCATATTGTATACAGCAAGAAATGAACATGTTGAAAGCAATTTTTAGAGGAATTTTTTTTTTCTGAACCACAACAAAATAAGTAACATGAAACAAGAAAGAAAGCACTGATTAATCGAGATGATGAAACATCTTTTCTTAATTTCATCTACAAATAAATAGACATACATGCACTTAAAGAGCCAAATAACCTAAACACAGGTTATGGTGTTTTCAACAGCTGCTTTGGTCGAACTTGCAATGCATGGTTGGGTGCAAAGACAAGCTGCCTTTTGACCGTTAGTGGTTGAATTAATGGACACCGATTGATCACAAAATAACATTTATTTCCTTGAAGATTTTTTGGTTGTTGGACGGAAAGGTTGATCTGCATCAACACCCTGGATGGCTGCATTGCTCTTGCTTGAGCTACCATGGCTGCGTTGCTCTTGCTTGAGCTACCCTCATAGATGATTGATGAGGTACTCTGCATTTTTATTCTCATCATGCAAGATCTCAACTTACAAATACATCTTTGAAACCGCAAGACCTCTGTTTGCAAATGCATCTGTAAAACCAGGTGTGCTCGCATATTATTACCACGTAACGTCTTGTCGTAATACTTTATGAATCAACTTACTTGCTTCTAATACACCACAGCTTCAATATCAGTCAACAAAAAAAGGCCTCATGCAAAGTATCACAATAGACTCAAATGAGCACACATATTACCTAAGCTTGTACAACAACAACTTCCTCCCCGCACCCTACCCCACCCCCCCACACACAAAGCACTAAAAACGGTATTAGAATACTATTCTAACAATATGCAAAATACCAAAGCACAAAACAATGCATTGGATAAAACAGAAAACACATGGAGAAGAAAAACAGAGATAATTTTTTTTACTCATTCTCGAACCCAAAATACAGCATAAGGGCAAGAAAATGAGACAATCATAAGAAAATTTGGCAAATGCAAATCAAATACAAAATTAATTGATAGTCAATAGAACTCCAACACTTCAAAAATAACATTTACCTCATTGAACTTTGTAGCAAACAAATTTAAGGATGTTAGAATTCCTCCATTACGTCCAAGATTGAACTGGTTCATGACCTCCTTGTATTGTACAGTGTCTCTTATGTCAATATTAGCAACAAAAGGAAGTGTCATGACAGCCGGATCAAGATTCATGACATACCCACGGATATTGGACATCATTGTGTGAGTCACCAGCCGATGCATAAAGTCGTCTTCCCACTGCGTATACGTGTTTCAGAAATTTATTCCTACCAATACATACAGAAAGTTCATAAGCAAAAAGCGATCTTCAAAAGTCACAAGCGAACATCAACTGTCTCATTGTCCTAAGTCCTAATATAAGTTTTAAAAGAAGTCAATTTACAAACGACATACTTGAATGAAGGCTACACAGTGTAGGAATCTGATAGTTTTCGCGCTCCATAAATGGTATCAGATACTGCATTACACAGAGAAAATAACATGTAATATCGCTAAGGAAGCAGATTCATGTTTGAAAGTATAGAGAAACAAATACCTTCTCGATAACACTCCATGCTACACAACATCTCTCTCGGGAACAATGAACTTCGTGGACATCTGAAACTTCTTCTATAAGGAACCTAAGGATCAAAAGAACGAGAGAAACGGTAGCTAAATTCAGCAAGCTGAGCATGTAATCTACTGAAAATAAACAAGCAAAGAAGATAGCAACATTATAAAACGGAAGCCATATTTCAAGAGGTACCTCGAATCGGCATTCTCTGTTCCTTGGAATCAAATAGAAGAAACCTTAATCACCACAAAGAGAAAGACACAGTCTCAAAGTATAAAGACCCTGTATGACATAAATAACTGTCATATATGAAAGCAATTCAAATCTCAAATATCATAAATAGTACTATACATATATACAGACAAATATAAGCATGTTTATGCAGTTAACATAAGAACGAAACCTTAAAAAATCCTTTAGACCGATAAAGGGGAGAACATAAAAGAACACTGAAATACTTTAGAACCAATTTTTTTTGCACAACCAAAGCAAACTCTCCTGAAAGTGAAAAGGGCTGAAATTCTCCACACTAATTCAATCATTCAAGACATTGTTTTATCAATTATTAGCCTCTTAATAAAGCACTCAACCACTGAATTCAACCCAATAAACTCCATTGACATTCAATCAAACAAATTATGCTTGCCTAGTATGAAATTAAGGTAAAAACGAGAAGAACAGATTACCTCAAAACAAAAAGGCAAACTGCAACACATGGTTTATAAAGACCTCTGTTGGTCCCTTGGAAAGGCTAACACAAGTTTAGAGGGGGGTGAATAAACTTGTCACCAAAAACTTTTCCTGAACTAGAATTACCCCGGGAATTGAGTTTCTCCGAAACTCAAACTGATGCTTAGTTCAGTTATTGTTCCTGTCCCGTAACTTGTGCGGAGTTCAGCTAACTTAACTGAGTATAAGTCAATACTGACTTATTCTTAGTCCAGTTAACTGGCAGTGGATAAGAACTAGCCTTTAGTGCAATAGATGTGTCAATAAAGATCTGAACCTCCTATGTATCAGTTTTGTGCTGACTCAGTGTCTAATGTTTGCTGAGTGTGAAGATAATAAGAATTAAATCAATCACAACAAGAATGTAAATGCATAAAGTAAATCAACACAAAATTTGTTTATGGAAGTTCCGGGTGGTGTAATCCCGTACGTCTCCCCTTCTCCTGTGGTGTAGGAGGTATCACTAGAATCTTGAGATAACCGTTTCAAAATCCTAGTACAATGACAGTCCTTCACGACACCCTAGTTTTACTGTCTACACATAATGAAGAAAGGTAGGATTGCTCCCTTCATTCTGCTCACTGATCCTTCGGAGGTGGAATGACTCCTTCACCAGCTCACCACCAACATACACAGTCCACAGACTGCACCAACAGCTGTGGCAACCAAGTTGCAAACGTTTGAGGAAAGGTGGAATTGCTCTCCTGAAACTATGCACAGCCAACCCTTTTTCACAAAGGTTAGGTTTAGAATTAATCAAGGATTAATTCAGTGAGCTGTCTGGTTCTTCTGGATATAGCGTTGTAGCTCCAAGATGCCTTCTTCCCCCTTAATGGGTTACTGGATCTTTCTTATAAATCTTCAAGGCAATTTTGTTGGCTTCCCCTTTTTCTAGATATGAAATCTGATTGTTTGGATCTGGATCTTTAGATATGTGCTATACAAAACTTTTCTGATCCATACTTTCAATCCTTTTTTACTGTGTATTTATAGGGGTGATGTAACGGTCAACTAGCTCTTGTAGCCGTTGCATTTGTCGTTTAGCCAACGTTCATCTGTATGACCTTTTGTCGTTTTGTCAGTTTAAATTTAACAAGGCCTTAACTCAGTTTTCTACTCTTCTTCAAAACTGAGTACATTGTACTATTGACATCCGACTTTTATTGACCAAGTCGGAGTACACCATTCAGCTTCCTTCTTCTCCTGATAACTGATAATCTTTGTCCTTAAGATTATTCAGTTTTACATGAACCATAGTTCTGTTTCAGGTCACCACAGACTTGCCTGAATCCTGACTTATAGTCATGACTTAATCTGCTTCTAACTGAGTTTGCCACCTCAGTTCTTCAGTCTTCGACAACTGAGTCTGTATCCCTCAGTTCTTTAGTTTTTTAGAAAAGCCAACTGAGTCTGTATCCTTCAGCGAACTTACCTTCTTCAGTTTTCTCATAACTGAGTCTGAACCCTCAGTTCTTCATAAGTATACTCAGTTTTCTTGTTGACTCAGCTGTTTGTCTAGTTCCTATTCTATTACAATGCTTGTCTGAAATAACCTATACAACGTTCAGACTCTAGATAGAACTTATACATTTTCTCTAGACCATTTCTTGCTTCTTCTTTCATTTTGCACTATAACAGTTAGTTATGACTTCATCATCATGGGTTGTAAATGATTTACCTAATTACGTGACGAATCATCATCAAAATAATATTTCCAACTACCACAAAGCCAGCATACATTAACATAAAAGAAAAGAAAAAATAATGCTATTATCTAATTAAAAACCTTCAATGAAATACTAACCATGAAAAACCCTCGGATCGACCTAAAATCCGTACACATTAACCACCGTATAAAAGCCTTCTTGTACTTTCCATCAATCTCTTTTTTTCGCCCAGCTTTTTCCTCTTTGATTTGACCTAATTCTTCCCAAACTTGTACCCATCACTGAATCCGTTGGATAAAACGCCGCCGGCTGCTATAATCCTCGTTCCCCCTTCCAAGAGATGGTAGCTGTATTGATGCAAAGTGAAAACAACCTTTTGTAGCCGGGTGAGAGGCCGGGAGATTTGGGGAAGTGTCCCGACTGTGTGCAATGAATGAAAAAGAATATAAAAGAAAAAAAAAAATACATACCACGGCTGGAAAAAAAAGGAAAAGAGAAGGAAATGTGTACAAGGACACGTGTTAGATTCAGAATCTTTTACGATATTATTATTGTCGTAAGATGAATTTTTATGCCGCTATTATTGTCGTAATTAGTTTTAACGACAATAATGTTGTCGTAAAATCTGTTAACACCATTATTATTATCGTAAGATTGTTTAAACAACCACTTTTTTTTTTCAAGAATATTATTGTCGTATTTTTTAAAAACAAGTTTATGAAAAACAAAATTTTTTACAATTGAAGGGGATTACCAAGCATGATTTTTCAATTTCATGAATATTAGGGTAGGAAAAAGTTCAATAGTTTTTTGTATTTTAATTATGGCTGTGTTTCTTTTTTTATTTTTAGAAAAATGGGCGACATGGAGCAACCTGGATTCAAGGCACGGTCTTAAACTTTTCGTGCAAAGTTACTAAAATACCCCTCTAATAACTTAAAGATCGTGTATGTATATTATTTCAGACAAATTCTAGTGTAATTGTTTATTTAGTTCAACTGGTTAGAAGTTTAACCTCAATATGTGAGGTCACTTGTTCAAGACCCCGGCTGTTGTATTTTTTTTAACTTTTTTTTTTTAAATTTGGCTGCCATTGAAAAAAATTCCTGGGTCCGTCACTGCGCCTTTGGCAGCAAGGAAGGGGTGGGGAAGAGTGAGATATGAATGTAGCACTTCCGGTTATTTTGTGGGGGGAGAAGAAAGTTTCAGGATGTCGAAGAGTAACGGTTTGTTGTTTTTTTATTACTCGATAAATGAATAATATATTCATTTATCGATAAATAAATAACATCACTAAACGAAAAAAATTTATTGTCTTGAGGGTATTTATTTATCGATGTTATACTGCATAAAGAATATTACGGTAGCCAAAAGCGTAACGGTTTTTTTTTTTTTTTTTTTTACTGCAGGGATTTTTTTTTTAATAAAACAAAGCTGCCACGTGTCAAGCTATTACGTTATATTATGGTATTTTACGGATATGGAAAATATTGATTGGTGTATCGATTTAGTAAGGATAGTTTTGGTATTTTGTAGATGGTAGAAACCCTACTAGTGGCTATAAATATTGTAACCTTTGATCGATTGAGAGAGACGAAATAGATTGATTGAAATTTGACATGGTATCGGAGCCAATCAATTCCTAATCACCGAGGGAAAAAAAAAAAACAAAACAAAACAAAACTCACGCACAGGTTCAGGAAGCAAGCAGGTCTTCTACCTACATTGATCATGGCAGCCACCGCAGAGACATCTGGTGAGAAAAAGCTTGATGTTTTTTTTTCTTAGCACGAACGACAATCCCGGACAGTTGATCACCAATGTTCAACTCAAGGGTCCGAATTACGATGAATGGGCACGAGCTATTCGCACAGCTTTACGGGCGAAACGAAAATTCGGGTTTCTTGAAGGCAAAATCAAGAAGCCAACCGATGATGACAAATTGGAAGATTGGTATACCGTTCATTCCATGTTGCTTTCATGGATCATGAACACGATTGAACCGTCAATTCGAGCAACTTTATCTTACTTGATGATGCGTAAGCACTATGGAAGTCCTTGAAGGCGGCGATTTTACGTGGTTAGCGGCACGAAAATTTGTCAGTTGAAAGCTGCCTTGGCCGAGTGTAAGCAAGCTAAAGGTGAAACAATTGCTTCTTATTTTGGAAGGATGAGCCGTCTCTGGGATGAATTGGGTGAATTGGTGACAATTCCCGTGTGTTCTTGCAATTCCGGCTGCAAGTGTGATCTTCCTTCGAAATTTCAACAAGTTTTTCTTGAGGATCGCCTACATTGGTTCTTGATTGGGCTAGATTCGACTTACGCATCGATACGGTCTCAGTTGCTTGGAAGAGATCCTCTCCCTGATTTGGATCGAGCTTATCAAGCTCTGACTCAGGAAGAAAGCTTGCGGGTAGGGGCTGGACCAACTCCGGTCATGGACACCGACGGGAAGATGACGTTCCGTCTCCAGTCCGAGGTAAAATCACGTGAGAAAAGCATTGAAGATGCTGAACAGGTCTGTACCTATTGCAATCGGAAAGGTCATGCCCAAGAGTCGTGGCTTTCGACTTCACGGTTATCCCGAGTGGTGGGGTGATCGGCCTGAGGAATACGTGGTGGGGAGGGCTCACGTGGAGGTGGCGACCGGAGCACCTGGGCGGGCCGTGGAGGAGGTGCCAATTCGGCTCACCGCAGCAGGTGAAGACAGGGCCGAATGCTTCAGCTCAGCCCGAATCCGGCTCGATTTTGCCTTCTTCAATCGAACAAGCGGGGGTTGCAAACATTACCCCGGCTCAATGGCAAGCAGTTTTGGATCTTTTAAAAGTTTCTAAGCCTCGTGATCGGTTGACTGGTAAGTGTTCGTGGATCATTGATACCGGGGCGACACATCACGTTACGGGTGATCGAACTTTGTTTGTTGCATTGACACCTATTGCATTGATACCAGACGGACGTTCCTCAGTTGCGACCCACTCGGGAACGGTCATTTTGATGGGAAATTTACGGCTTTTTAACGTTCTATATGTGCCGAATTTGAATTGTAATTTGTTTTCGGCATCACAATTTTTGGACAATAATCATTGTGTTATGCAATTCACCGATCGCTTGTGTATTATGCAGGACCGAGTCACGAGGACGCTGATTGGACTGGGTGAGCGTGTGGATGGACTTTTTCTGTTCGTGGGTGTTCCAGATGTACGGGCTCTTGCCGTGGCTGGCTTGCAGGAAGTGGATTTATGGCATCGGCGTTTAGGCCACCCATCGGAAAAGGTCCTTCGGCGTGTTCCCAACATTACTTTTTCTAAGCATTTAAATAAAGATGGTTGTGATATTTGTTTTAAAGCAAAGCAGCCACGTGAACCTTTTCCCGTTAGTGAGAATAAAGCCAGTGGTATTTTTGAATTAATACATTGTGATTTGTGGGGACCCTATAGTGTACCTTCAACTTGTGGTGCGTCTTATTTTTTTGACTATTTTTGATGATTTTTCCCGTTCAGTTTGGATTTATCTATTATTGAATAAAATGAAGGTCGAGTCGGCCTTCATGGATTTTGTGGAGTTAATTTCTCGTCAGTTTGGGGTTGAAATTAAACGTGTTCGTAGTGACAATGGCACGAAATTTAGGTCCTTGCTTCCTATTTTTCGCAAAGAAGGAATTATTTTTGAAACATCTTGTGTTAGTACACCTCAACAAAACGGGAGGGTCGAACGAAAACACCAACATATCCTTAACGTTGCCCGTGCCCTACGTTTTGATGGACATTTGCCACTCAAGTTTTGGGGGGAGTGTATTATGACCGCTGCTTATATTATTAACCGCACACCCAGTAGTGTCTTGAATTATAAAACACCTTATGAGTCGTTATTTGGCAAAGCCCCGGACCTCTCAATGCTTCGGATCTTAGGATGTTTGTGTTATGCTCATGAGCATCGGCCCACCCATAAATTTGCTAGCCGGAGTCGTAAGTGTGTTTTTCTTGGGTATCCTTTTGCAAAGAAAGGATGGACTTTATACGACCTAGATACGACTGAGATCTTTGTGTCCCGAGATGTTAAATTTTTTGAACATGTCTTTCCATTTTCCCAACCCACCGAGACTCCTTCCCCTGTAGTTCCTTACCCTATGCTCGACGATGTTGACATATTAGATACAGGCTACGTTCCTTCTTCTGCCGAGGGTTCTACCTTCCCGGATCCTTCGATTGAGGGGATAGATAGGCCAAGTGACACCCGTGATAATCGAGGAAAATCTCTTACCTTCACCACCACCTCAACATCCAGGTGGAGGTGCAGGATGAATTAAGGCGGGGTAAGCGGCGAAAGATTCCGAGCACGCGCGCGTTTCAAGATTTTGTGACGCATACCTTAATCGATCGAAAAAGTCCACCACGCTCTTCCGCTCCGTCAGCTTCTTCAGGTACTCCGTACCCTCTTATGCATTATATTAATTATGATTCATTTTCTGACAAACATCGCAAGTATCTGGCAGCTATTACCATGGGTAACCCTCCTAAATCATTTAGAGAATCTATGAAACATGCCGGGTGGCGACAGGCCATGTCCGAAGAGATTCAGGCCCTGGAAGATCAGGGTACTTGGGACTTACAACCCCTTCCTCCTGGAAAAAAGGCGTTGGGGAGTAAATGGGTTTATACCGAGAAATACGACGAGCACGGGACTCTGCAGCGGCTCAAGGCTCGATTAGTAGCTTTTGGGCATCATCAAGAGGAGGGTATTGATTACACAGAAACCTTTGCCCCTGTGGCAAAAATGGTTACGATTCGGACTTTTCTTAGCATTGCCGCAGTGAAACAGTGGGACATTCACCAAATGGATGTCCATAATGCTTTTTTACATGGGGACTTGGATGAGGAGATCTATATGAAGATACCTCCTGGATTTGAGAAGCCGGGGTCCGATCTGGTTTGCAAGATGCGCAAATCCTTGTACGGGTTGAAACAAGCACCACGGTGTTGGTTTGCAAAACTTGCCTCCGCTTTGCGAGAGTATGGCTTTCGTCAGTCTTATTCTGACTATTCATTATTCACGTTGACTCGTGATGGAATTCAGCTTGTGGTGCTGGTGTATGTTGACGATATGATCATTGCAGGCAATGACAAAGTGGCGATGACGGTTTTTAAATCTTACTTGGGTAAATGTTTTAAGATGAAAGATCTCGGGGCCCTCAAATATTTTCTTGGTATCGAGGTTGCTCGGCATGTCGATGGGATTTTCTTGAATCAACGCAAATATGCATTGGATATTATACATGAGACCGGGTTACTTGGGAGCAAACCGGCTGACTTTCCCATCGAGCAGAATCATAAGTTGGAGCTTGCCACTGGACCTTTGTTGGATGATCCGCATCGCATCGACGCCTTATTGGGCGCTTTATCTATCTCGGGTCACCCGACTGATCTCGCATATTCTCGCTCACGCCTTGTCACGATTTATGCGAGCACCACGACTAGAGCATTGGGAGGTCGCTGCGACTCGCTCGGTATTTGAAGACCCATCCTGGCCAGGGTATTATCTCAAGCTCCGGCGCCTCCTCCTTCTGAGGTTGGTGTGATTCTGACTGGGCTAGTTGCCCTATTACACGCCGGTCTTTGAGTGGATGGTTCGTGTTTCTTGGTCTTTCTCCTATCTCCTGGAAGTCCAAGAAACAGACGACGGTGTCTCGTTCTTCTGCTGAAGCAGAATATCGATCTATGGCTTCTTTGACGTGTGAGTGAAGTGGCTGAAGCAATTGCTCGCTGATTTTGGGGTTCGCCATCCTCCTGGTATTCGACTTTTTTGTGACAGCCAGTCTGCTCTCTACATTGCTCAGAACCCGGTTTTTCATGAACGTCATTTAAGCATATTGAGGTTGGATCATCACTTCGTGCGTGGCGCCATTCTCGACGGATTGATACTTCCGTCCCCATGTTCCTACGAAGTATCAATTGGCGGACATTTTTACCAAGGCATTGGGTCGACAACAATTCGAATTTTTTTGCATGTTGGGCGTTCGGGATCTTCACGCCCCACTTGAGGGGGTATTACGTTATATTATGGTATTTTACGGGTATGGAAAATATTGATTGGTGTATCGATTTAGTAAGGATAGTTTTGGTATTTTGTAGATGGTAGAAACCCTACTAGTGGCTATAAATATTGTAACCTTTGATCGATTGAGAGAGACGAAATAGATTGATTGAAATTTGACACAAGCTCACAGCTTGCCACGTGGCAGCCAGAGACAAATGCAAAAGTTGAGGAAAAAGGGGAAACTTTTAGGTGGTGTGTCCGCATCGTGCGGACACGCCTATTTTGCTTTTAAAACACTTGTGTTTTACAGAGTGTTTTGTATTTTTAACTTTTTCTACCAAAACACGAGTATTTTTAGAGGAAAATAGACGTATATGCACGGTACGGACACACCATCCAAAAATTTCCCAAGAAAAAAGGGACGTGGAGGGCTGTGGAATCACTTGCCTCTCTTTTAAACTTGGCACGTGGCAGCCAGGGACAAATACAAAAGTTGAGGAAAAAGAGGACGTGGAGGACTGTGGAATCACTTTTTTTTCTCCAAAGGACTGTGGAGGACTGTGGAATCACTTGCCTCTGTTTTAATAGAATATCTTTTAATAGAATATATATATAGATTATTATTTTGTCCTTTAGAATATCTCCCTTTTAATTTCAGCTAACCCTAACAAATAGGGAAGACTCTTCTTCCATCTCTATCCCAATCCCAAGGAATATATCATCATCAACATAATTAAAATTCCGGTCGATCGATCGATCGATCTAGTGCTGGGCCAACTCCATCACCTCCGATTGAATTCCTGCAACAGGTCTGCTCGTGCCTATAAACATGGGATTATCATACTTTTGATGAACATAGCAGAAAAACATTGAGATCTACCGTCACTGATGGGCAGAAAAACACAAAGGAACAACAATTCTCGATCGCCTGAGTAATACTTTTGGCCAGTGGATGTCCAAGCTTTCCGTTCACTGGCTTTTGCACTGGGAGGAATAATTCAGCACTGTAAGGTACAAATTCAACAATTGTGTGAAAATCTGGTGCGTTTTTCGATGCAAATTCCAAATTTTCAATCGACAACCATATATGGTATTATCTTTCCATTCTCCGAGATATTTTCGGTTGTTTTCCATCTACAGAACAGCCAAAATGGTTCAATTCAAAGAACCGAATCGATTCATTGAATGACAAAGGTTGTATTTCTGGACGAATTCTTGGAGAACCTTTGTTTCTTGCTCATAGCAAGAAACTCGTTAGGATTATTAAATTTGTTTGTGCTCTTGCCAACAAATCAATATGCTTAGCATGATTGTATTGGGCAAAAGAAGCCAACTACGAAGAAATTGCAACTGAGATGAACATTGTCCTTTCATACCTTATGCCCCTGATGTTAACATCTTCCGAACATTTGGGAGCTTCATCTGATTTAATTATTGGCTCAGCAACTGTTGCAAGCTTTGTTGCTCCTCATGAGAACGTAGGAGAAGATGAATTGCTTGCAGCTAAATTTATGCTCTTTCCGGTGGACATTCTTATCTCCTTCAGTCCATTGGTGAGGTTTCTGTGATAAAAAATGCTCCTAAGTGATTCTACGGTCCAAATTGAGATAAAAGACAACACTATGTTCAGCTTGAAAAAGTCGTGCCTCCACATTTCGTTTGGCATAAATCATGTATCAAATCATGAACACGAAATGTTTTTATCTCACCATCGGAGCTTCTCGTATTAACAATGATAAGGCTTCTGTCAACTAGGTCGTCTTTTGTCACATCTTCGCCATATCTTCTAAGCTTTTTGTGTTGGATGCTTGTACAAATCCTTCAGCAGTCCATAGCAATATCACATTTTTTTTTTACCCAAATCAGCATATCTTCCAGAATGCTCCAAAATAAACACGGTTTTTGAATTCTCAGGTAAATATTTGTAACGTAGTTCGAAGATTTTCATACATCCCCCAGAAAAATAAGAAACACCTTCTGGAACTTCACTCCCCCATATTAAGCTTTTTTATGTTCTAGAAAGGAGGCCTGAAATTACAGCAACAACTAGAGGGATCAACTTTCCAATCCAAGAGATATAATGGTGTGAAATACCTTCTTCTACAATAACTCTCAACTTTCAACCTCTGACATAAAACGTAGTTGTTGTGGGGCGGGCTACAATTGATTTTGCATTTGTCGGCTACATCAAAAGATCGGGTTGTGAACATAACTATGCTTCCATTTTCCTCATCATGGCTTTTCACTTTATTCCGAGCAATTATATTCCAGATGTTGTCAAGTACAATAAGGTATTTTTGACGATTCAAAGACTTCCACAATAGGTGAGCCAAGTCACCTTCAGTCATGTCACAGATTTCGTCGTCACTCCCTTTGACATCATGTAAAATGTTAAGTAATAGCCTTCTATTTAAATGATCTTGTGAGACTGAACAGAAGACGAATACGTGAATAATTGAAGGTCTACTTGCTAGAACAGAAAAAAAAAAGCCCCAGGTGGTGGAGTGAAGTTGCAGAAAGGGTAGTTTCTTATTTGTCTGACGAGGGGTGTATGCAAATTTTGCCATTAAGTTACAAGCATTTGCCAGAAAATTTGAATCTATGCCTTCTCTATCTGGGAGCAATTTTGGAAAATACGATGATTAAGGTTATGAAGTTGATATTGCAATGGATTGCTGAAGGATTCGTAGAAGAATTCAACACAAAAAGCATAGAAGATGTTGCAAAAGAATGACCTAGTTGACAGAAGTCTTATCATTATTAATGCAAGAAGTTGCGAATATGGGATAAAAACATTTCGTGTTCATGATTTGGTACATAATTTATGTCAAACGAAATGTCGAGATGAGAATTTTTTTCGGATGAACCACATAATCGCATCATCTAGTGCCTTAGACTCTTCAATAAATAACCACTATCGTGTTTTACGATGATGGAAAGTGATGTTACTATTGCTGGTGGATCATCAATTTTAAATACACGTTCCCTACTCTATTTTTCTGAACGATGTGGAGATATACTTGGTGATTTCCCATTCAAGGAGTTTAGACTTGCTCAAGTGTTGGATTTGGGTTATAAAACATCTTAGCTCTCTGGTCCATCTGAGACATTTAGATGTTAGGTTGGTGTTGATATCGAACTATATTCCCCATCGATATGCAATCTCTGGAATATAGTATCTTTAATTTTGGATGCAGGAGCTGTACATTTGACAGAAACGTTTTGGAGAATGAAAAATCTTAGGCATGTGAAAGTCCACCAATGCATCCTTAAATTTTCAGATGGTTATGAGCATGAGGCATATCCTAAATTGGTTAAGGTGATAAGCTTTTCAAAACCAATTTTATCTACCGGAAAAGATGTAAAGCGGCTTCTGCAAAGGTTGCTGGCTGTTTGGAAACTGAGCTGCTACTTGATAAATTCTCCTGGTTTTGATGAAGAATCAGTAGAGACATTGGACTTTGTAGGAAAATCGAGTCATTGAAGCTAAAACAGATGCATACGAGAAGACAAGACTTGATCAACAGCTTCCTTCAACTCTTAAGAAACTAACTTTAGAGCATTTTCAGCTACCTTGGACGGCTATATCAACACTCATGAACTACACTCTTTCTTCAAGTTTTGCGGCTAATATGGATTTCCTTCCCGGAACCAAGATTGAGATGGAAGATGTGACATTTCAAAATCTGAAATTCTTTGAATTGATTTATCACTATTTGGTGCAAAATGGAATGCCAATACCGAATCCTTGCCTTCTGAAGCAGCTTTACTTTGAATGAATGTTCAGAACTGGAAGAGTTGCCTCCTTGTTGGAGAGATTTCAACTTTGAAGAGGATTGTCGTTGGATACTCCTCAGATTTACTTAAGAGTCCATCATGTTGATAGGTTAGTCTCAGATTTGACTTAAATTTGAAGGGATCTCAAGATTCAACCACCCCCCCCTCCCCTACAAATGATATATTTGCAGTGCACCAGTCAGTTCTAAAAAATGGAAAAAATAATTTGTATTGTTGATGATAATGATGCCTTGCATAGCAATTAGGCTGGCTCGTGAATGTTGCGACTATTCTATGAAACTACAATCAGTTCAGTAATTATACAAATGATTTAGAATCCTATCTATTTAATACATGCTTCTGCTGTCCGTTTGATTACCCCAAGGAACATGCATACAAATACGTTATGTCTATGTTCACCGGCATGGATGAAAAAATAGTCTGCCTGTGCAAATAAAAGACCGAAAAAGAAAATGCAGCATTTTTTTATTTATGTTGTTTTACTGGTTTTTAAAGTCATATAATCAGCAATATGTATACGGTGATTATAAAAGTGCAGTCTATTCTTTTATTAGAAAGTATGTTGATTGAGACTATGACATTAATCCTTGACATGAGAGTGTTTCGGATAGCCAAAAGTGAATTTAACAGAACGTGCGTGGTTTTAGCCTTTACGGTCTGTTTTGGTCGACCGGAGCTCTGCACATGTAGCATTTGCAATATTTTAGAGGCCAAAAATATGGATGGATTTTGTGTATTATTTCAAAGTATATAAGGAAACATCACAACTTTTTGAGATTACTCTTGTCTTTACAGGGTTTTCATTAAAGTGAATATCAGTGATGACTTGATAGGCAGACAGATTACTTGTTCAGCTATTGTCCTTTATACGCTGTCGGTCTGAAGGTGAGAGACTTTGTTTATATCGTCTTTCTGGTGCTGCCATTGTAATTTTCCACGACACAAAGCAAATTTTTTCACATTTAACGTGTTCATTTTCCTGTACTTTTTATGTAGGTCAACACGGCATAGAGTTCTTTTTAGATGGATTTCTGCTTGAAGGAATGCTTAAAATTCTCATCCCGAGTATGGTTTTATTGGTATTACTCGTGTGATATTACCGTTTGTACATCAAGTTAATGACTTTGCGGTGTTTTATCCGATTCTAATAAATCTAACTGTCGCAGGTACATCCTCCGATCCGTGTGCTAGAGACTACCTAAGCAACTAAGGCTTACCTATGGTTAATGGGGAATACTCAAAGACAAAAGACTCGGGTGACATGTCAATCCTAACGGTCACCACGACAAAAAATGGAACTTGAACCGGTCAACACTGGCCCTTGGAGACCCGCTCAAACAATCGAGACTAAGGCCTCAGGTCCTGCCGAGGGCCAATAAGGCTATGCAGGCCCAGAAGTGTAACACGTGTCAGTCTCGTGACTTTGACCCACGTCAGTCACCACTGAGTCGAGTTCTTCCTCATTTCATGTCTCATGTGGAATTACATCCGGAAGCAAATGTGCATCATCCTTTCTCCAACAAAGGGTATTTATATATGAGTAGTGTATCGTTGAGTGCACCCAGTTCATCTGAACATTTTTTTGGCTGTTATGTTTTGCTTTAGTTTTAGATAGATTTATTTTCGGATCCCAATCCAGACTAGACTGCTTGGTGGTGAACATTTCCTTGTCTTTGCAGCCAAGTATGAAGAATGTGGAATCAAATGGGTGTTTGTTGCCCCTTTACTCATTGTGCAATTTCATTATGCACTTTCTGTTTGCTGTAGCCAAAGAAAGCTAGGAAATGCATGCTGCTGATTCAAAATATGACGAATGGTTAATTGTATTTCGATTTGCATTGTAGTTATATATAGTCCCTAATCGTCAATCTCCTCGGTTAGAATTAAAAAATGTAGAAATAGAGAACTAGAGGAGAGAATGGAGTTAAAACTCTTGAATATTATTCAAACTGCTTATTGGGTATGATAAAAGGTGAGATTACACTTAATAGAAAAGCCCCCAACGGCTAGAAATTTTGAACAGCCCCAATAATAACGGCTAATGAACAGTAAAAACAGTTTACTACACTTAATCATGATTAGATCACTATAGGGATACAAGGTTAATTAGCACTAATTAAGACTAACTACTACCTTCTTTTGATTCAATTCAGAAAAATTAAAAATTAAGGGGCAGGGCAGGGGGGTTTGGATAATCATCGGTATTGAAACTTTTTGTAACGTGTGAAACAGTGTCTACAATGGTTGCATCTGGTATTACTTACTAATCATCTGCTGCTATTATTCTAATTTCCTCTTATTGGTTGACTTTGTGCTCATACCTTACCCCAAATACTTACTCCATTTATTGAGGGAAAAAAAAAATATTTTATCAGTACCCATGACTAGAATATTATTGATTGACAAAATTGTCTTGAGAAAAAAAAAAAAAAAAAAAAAAAAAAAGGGGATGAAGCATTAGCACACAGTAGGCCACACCTGTTGCATTTCTTTAATAGAACCACTTGTCTGTTACCTTGCTTTCAGCTGACAGCACCAACTAAATTATTGAGAAAAAGAGTTCCAAAAGAA
This sequence comes from Gentiana macrophylla, assembly GCA_026214975.1. Taxonomy (NCBI): domain Eukaryota; kingdom Viridiplantae; phylum Streptophyta; class Magnoliopsida; order Gentianales; family Gentianaceae; genus Gentiana; species Gentiana macrophylla. The sequence goes on along the minus strand of CM047810.1, from coordinate 43,594,375 downwards.
CACCAGAAAATAAACAATGACAACTAAACCATATATGTTGGATGATCTGACTGAGTGAAGGTGAAAAGAGAGCTTCAAAGTAGTACATCAACATATGAAGTCGGTACGAATCCATTTTCCTAATCTAGGTAAGTTTAATCAACCCTTTGCTTTATGAATGTTTTGCACTTTCAAATCTGCTGTTGTGTTTCTGAATATTTGCAAACTCAAATAACAGGTTATTCTTTTGGTCCACTCAAGTTTTTCGAATAATTATGACATTTTTGCCCCATACAGGTTGTTTTAGTGCCATTCACTTCCAATTGCTCCCTACTTAGTTTGTTTTGTTGAGATAATTGAGCAAAATTTCACTGCCAGACATAACACAAATGAAGCAATTGTTTAATAGAACCCTTCATTTTTGTTGATTTGCAGCATACATACAACTTTCCCAAAGAATATCATCAACCGGAAAATCAATTTTTGTTAACTGAATCACTTGGTTGGATCAGAATGGAGGAAAAGAAAGTGACTTCTAGATACTTCCAATTGGTTCATGACCAGCTCTCTAGGAAGATATATTCGGGCCAATTCCAGCGGCACAAAATGGACGTCAGATTCCTGAAAACGTTCTGTTTGTGCCTTGAATCATGGGATTATACTACTGATGATGAAGAAAGCATGGAAACATTGAGATCTATCATGATCACTCCTCTTCTCAAATGCCTGTCTGAAACATGGCCCATCGACATCCACGATTTCCGTCCAGCAGTCACTGAATTGGACATGAAAATTCAGCTGAGTAAACAAATTCTTGAAGGCTGGTGGTTGAAATCTTTTCATTGGTCGTTTCGATGCAAGCCTTCAGTACCAAGTTTTAAGATCCTCAAGTTTCTGGATATTATCCTCGACAATCTATACGATCTTATCAAACACGTCGAAGCTGGTGAAATCGTCCCATTCAAAAAACAAATTGAAACAATGGAAGAAATGCTAGTATTTCTGAAGATTTTTTTGCAACTCACTGCGAATAGCACACATGGTAAAGAGTTGGGAGAATTCAACATGTTTGTCCAAGTCTTTGCTAACGATGCAGCATGCCTAAGTTGTCTTTATTGGGCAACAACCGCGAATGATCAAATTGCACCCGAGACAAATTCTATGCTTTCTTATATGATGCAGAAGATAAAATCAACCACGCCTCATATTGCCAGATTCTACTTTGGAACCCTTGAGACTATATGCATGCAACAATCTGACTCCATTTTGTTCAGACAATCTGTTTCGAGTTTTGTCGACCTTTTCCTTGACGATCCTGTGACTCCATTGAAGGATGATTTTCAAATCCTTCGAGATGATATCGTATTTCTTTTGACATTTCTCCACGATCCTTCTAATAAGAATGCAGAGGAATTATATTTCAACCAAATTGATGCCCTTTTCTGGGAGGGTTTGTACGGTCTCCTCCCCTTTGATGACATTGAAGAAGATTTCTCCAAGAAAAAAGTGCTTCTAAGCGATTTTATGATGAAAATTGGAAGCGTCAATGCTAATATTACAAAGATATACATTAAATTCCCAGATTCATCTCTATACAATTTTCCAAAGGTTACTTCCCCGCTATTTCTTGATTTTCTCGTACAAAATCTTAGAAACCTGAAGGAGAGGATGATTTGTGACCGGAAGTATTTACCTTGTGCAAAATACAAGATCATACAAATGGAGGAGGAATTGGTTTCTTTGTGTCCTCTTTTCGATCATTTCTTCGACTTGCAAAGTGAACTAAACGAGACATGGTTAGAAATTGTCAATTTAGTACATCTAATAGATCATGTCATTAGTTCATGGATCAGTTCTTGGTTTATCTCTGATCATCCAATCTGGTATCATATGGTTTATCTTTCTAATGTCTATGATGAAATTAATGTTGTAAAGGCAAAGTTTGAGAAAATCAAAGAGAACACCATGCATAATGCAAGATGCTTCCCACGCTCAGATGGTCTCATTAGTACACCCTCCGAACAAGCTAAACCTTCGAAAATCAATGAAATGTTTGTGGGTTTTGTGGATGAGGCGGAAAATATAATTGACAAGCTTATATGGGGGCATAAGTCACTAGACATTGTTTCAATTGTTGGCATGGGAGGATTGGGAAAGACTACCTTAGCCAAGAAGGTTTATGGCTCCTTGTCAGTGAAAAGTAATTTTCACGTATTTGCCTTCTGTTCTGTTTCGCAAGATCATAATACTCAAAGGCTATTACGTGATATTTTAAATGATGTGGAGGCGGGAGATGACGAAATTTGTGACATGACTGAAGATGACTTGGCTCACCGATTGTGGAAGTGTTTGAGTCGTCAAAAATATCTTGTTGTACTTGACGATATATGGAACGAAAGTACTTGGAATAAAGTAAAATGCTCTTTCCCTGATGACAAAAATGGAAGCAGGGTTATGCTTACAACCCGTTCTCGTGATGTTGCTGACAAATGTAAGATTGATTGTAGCCCGCACCAGCTACGTTTTCTGAATGAGGTTGAAAGTTGGGAGTTATTGCAAAAGAAGGTTTTTTATAATCTCATTTCACCACCATATCTTTGTGAGATTGGAAAGTTGATTGCCAAAAACTGTAAAGGCCTTCCTCTATCGGTTGTTGTAATTGCTGGTCTGCTTGCTAAAGAAAAAAGCCATAGGTGGTGGAGTGAAGTTGCAGAAAAATTAGTTTCTTATCTTTCTGACGATCTTTCTGGCGAGGGATGTTTGAAAATTTTGGAATTAAGTTACAAGCATTTACCCGAGAAATTGAAACCATGCCTTCTCTATCTTGGGGTATTTCCGGAGGATAGACTTATTAAGGTAAAGAACGTGATATGGCTATGGATTGCTGAAGGATTCATACAAGAATCCGAAACAAAAAGCATAGAAGATGTGGCAAAAGAGTATTTGCACGACCTTGTTGGCAGAAGCCTTATCATTGTTGGTGGGAAAAGTTACAATGATGAGATAAAAGCATTTCGTGTTCATGATATGATACGGGAGTTATGTCAATCGAAATGTCGAAACGGGAACTTTTTCCGGCCAAACCATGGAATTGCATCAGGTAGTTCTTTAGACCCTTCAATAAATAACTACTATCGTGTTTCCTTGCTAAAGGAACGCGATATTACCATCGGTGCTGGATCATCACTTTCAAATGCACGCTCTCTACTCTTTTTCTATGAACATGATGAAGAAGGAATTAGTGATTTTCCTTTTGAAAAGTTTGGACTTGCTCAAGTGTTGGATTTGGAGTCCATATGGAGTGGAAATGATGTAGAACAACTTAGTTCTCTTGTTCATCTTAGACATATAAGTGCTTGTTTGCGGTTGCGATCGAATTATATTCCATCATCGATATCCAATATCTGGAATATGGTATCTTTAGTGTTGACTTGTCGTGGTACTAGGAATATACATTTGCCAGAAACTTTTTGGAGAATGAAAAGTCTTAGGCATGTGGAAGTCAACAAATGCATCCTTGAATTTTCGGATGGCAACGAGAAGCTTGACGCATATCCTAAATTGGATAGGGTGGTAAGCTTTTCAAAACCTATTTTATCTACCGGAGAAGATGTGCAACGGCTTCTCCAAAGGTTGCCGGCTGTTCGGAAATTGAGCTGTATTCTGGGAGGTTATTATACAAAATCAATAGAAACATTGGAATTTCATAGGAAACTTGAGTCATTGAAGCTAATCCGTACACACCTGATGCGAAAGCGAAGTCTTAAGTTATACTATTTGATCAACTTCCCTTCAACACTCAAGAAACTAACTTTAGTGGAGATTATACTACCTTTGACGGCTATATCATCAATTGCGGAACTACATTGTCTTCAGGCTTTGAAGCTACGATGGATTTCCTTCTTTGAACCAATATTGGAGATGGAAGATCTAGCATTTGAAAATCTGATATTCTTTGAATTGAGATGTCGGGATTTGGTAGAATGGAATGCTACCGTCGAATCCTTGCCTATTCTGGAGCAACTTGTGATCGAATGCGAAAAACTTGAAGATTTGCCACCCTCTTTTGAAGAGATTTCAACCTTTAAGAGGATTGTTGTTGAGAACTCCCCTGAAGCTGTTGAAAGTTCAGCTCTTAGGATCAGGAAAGAACAAATGGAACTGGGGAACAAAGTTGAAGTTTCGATCCGCAATGCGAATGGCATATTTGAGTAATAACAATTTCATGTATCTGTTTTTATTTTTCATGAACTACCATTTAAAGAAGAAAAAAAAACTGATTTTGTTTTGCATGACTTCTACTATCTTGAACAGGCATGGGCTTTGAAGATGACGTATGTGGACCCACATATGTAACCGCGGTTGAAGGAAGCTTACTAAGGACTAGGTGGGGAGAGGCATAAATGTTCCTACAATGTTACATGTGAAGAAGCATAAATGGTAGAATTAGTTGACCGATTCTACTATTTGTGCTTCATAGTATTGAACATGTAGTGTTGCACATACTCTGTTTTTTTTTGTAATTTGGAATGATTTCGGTTCAGTGAGGGGTTTCGGTGATCCGTGCAGTGACGGTTTGTTCTGATAGATTGTGATTAAAATGAATGAGCCTTGCAATGAAATGACTGCTGCGCTGTTGAACGATACAATACAACCCTTAAACATCCACCCTTAGATAACGAAAGAAGTTTTGCTTTGCTTTGCCTTGCCTTGCCTTTCTTTCTGTTTAAGAATATTTAAGATTGTGAAGTGATTCGATTGGATCATAACATAATCATTATCCTTTCAAAACTATACCGGAAACAATATAATCTGTGAAAGGTGAAAAGAGAGCTTCAAAGTAGCTAGCTTATGTACATTCAAATCCAGTATCGATCAAGTCATTTTCCTGACTAATCTCTATGTATGTTTTAACCCTTTTCTTTGAGAGCATTTTTACATGTTTTAATTTAATCTGCACTTGTGTTCTTTAATATCTACGTAAGATTGTTAAGTGATTCAGTTGGATCAGAATACGGAGGAAGAGAAATTGAATTCTGGATACTACGAGCTCTTAACAATTAATATGAAAGTCCCATGGCCCAAGATAGCATTTCTTGAAGTGTCTATGAACAATGTTAAACGTCTCCCAGATGGGAATGAAATCCTTCATTTTCTGAATTTTATTTGTGGTTTTTCAGACTCTTGGATCAACTCAGAAGTCGAGAAATCGGAACACATCTATTTTGTTTCGGTTCATAAAGTGCTCTTTTAAATTTAGAAGAATGCCCAATGGGCTGTTTCAGTGTTAGGTCAACTGCAGTTATATAGAGTGGAGCTTAGATTTTTAAGGGTGTTCTTGCTAAAGCTTCGGACACTGGACGATACCGATGAAAAAAATCAAGGAAAGATTGAGCGCCATGATCGCCTCTCTTCAAGGGATATGGAGTAAAAAAGAAGAAAAGAGAGCTCATCGCCTTCGTGCAATCCCGTGCGGGCATCACAGATTGGCATGTATGGGCATCACTGTATCCGTTATAAGATCCTCAACTTTCTGGATATTATCATCGAAAATCTAAACGATCTTGTCAGCTACAAAGCTTATGAGATTGTCCCATTCAAGAAGCATATTGAAACCTTGTTGGAAGATATGGTACTCTCTCTGAAGGATTTTTTGAAACTCACTGGGAATTGCACAAATACTACCGAGTTGGGAGAATTCAAAAATATTTGTTCAAATCTTTGCTTATGATGATGCACCATGCTTAACATTTCTTTATTGGACTAAAGAAGCAAATGATAAAATTGCAACTGAAACAAATTCTATGCTCTCACATATGTTGTAAAAGATCAAACCTGCCACGCCTGACGTTGCTAAACTGTACTTTGGAACCCTTCATGCCATATATATATATATATATGCAACGATCTGATTCTCTCATGTTCGGACAAGTTGTTTTCAGCTTCGTTAACCTTTTTCTTGAGAATCCAATGAGTCCTTTTAAGGATGATTTTCGAATTCTTCAAGATGATCTCGTATTTCTTATGACATTTCTGAATGATCCGCCTAACAAGAATGCAGAGGAATTAATTTGCAGCCAAATTGACGTTCTTTTCTGGGAGGGTGTGTATGGCCTTCTCCCCTTTGATGGCACGGAAGGGGATTTTTCCATGAAAAGAGTGGTATTAAGTGACTTTGATGGGAGTCAACTCGACTATATTTTTCTACTTATTTTGTGCCCCGTTATGACTCGTTTTGTGCAGTTTCGGGAGTATCTGGCTAAGTTCTGGTGCATTTTACACCATTTTGCTAATTCCGGGACTCGGATATGTAATCCGGGAATCTCGGCCTTTTTCTGTGTTTTTCATTCATTCTCGGTCGCCCGAGTGTCCCGTAGGGGTTATATTTGGTATGTGTTTCGATGTTTTTCAGGAACTAGGTGTTCGAGAATGCCCGGAAAACATGATACGGAGTTTCGGGATGCATAAAAACTCATCTTGGGGAGAATACATGCTAGGCGTGCGCCTAGCATTGTACAGGCGCACGCCTGTGACCCTGAAATGGTGCAAAGTTTCAGTACGTGAAGTTCAATGGCCAGGCGCACGCCTAAGACATGCTAGGCGCACGCCTAGCATCTGACCTACTCCTAGAGACTTTTTGAAGACTTGCTAGGCGTGCGCCTAGCTTTCTCAAAGCATACGCTAGCTAAAAACATGCCTAGCACTATAAAAGCTCAACTTTTGAGTGGTGGAAAGATATAGATATTTTTCTGCAGCTTTTCTGACGATTTTCCTTAGTAAAGAACACCATAGAATAGATTTTCAAGCTTTCTTAGCATAATCTTTTGTAACAAACACTTGGATCATCTTGGATTTCATATAGCTATATACATTCAGTTTTCTCGTTTTCAGATTTCTATCAGTTTTCAGTTCTTGGTAAGTACTTCTAATCTTAATCTTTTGTTTGTTTATTCATAGCCTGTGATGAAATCTTGTGTGTTGATAGTTGATATGAGTAGCTAATTGTTTTATAGCCGAGTTATGCGATAATCATCGAAACTGGATCCTAGCTTGTTCATGTGTTATTTTTTATGTTTGATTTGATTATTCTTGATGTGTTTGTAGTCCTAGAACTTATACTTAATGACCTTTATTGAACTCGCGACTCGATAATCGTATTTCACGTATCGTCTTTACACATGTATTTTGCGAGAGAATACGGGAGCCGGGGTTCTAGGATCACCGTGTAAAACCGACTGAGTTGTTCAGATTCGGTTTCGTGTGTGAGGTTTTGTATCGACTTGTCGAGCGTTTTATGAATCGTAGACCGTGTGAGGTCAGTTAAATCCGTTGATCGGACTGTTGAACCTGACATAGGAGGGTAGATTATTGAAATAATGTCTATTCTCAGAGCCAAGAAACGACACCCTACGTGACATCAAGAACATTTAGGTAAATGAGGAATATCACCAGACATAGCTAGGGTTTGGTAAGTAGTTGATTGGATCATGGCTCGGCTATCGTTTTTAATCGTTTAAAAACCCCCGATTTAAGTTAGTATTTGTAAACACAGCACGTGATATTGTAATAACCTTTCCAAAAATCTTGTTGATCTAAACTCGAGACTACACTAGGTTTGGTACTTACCTGGATTCCCTGTGGGATTACGACCTTGCTCGCTAGTTTTATACTACAACCGACTCGGTACTCTGCCGATCAAAGTTGGTATACAATACAACGGCCATCAAGTTTTCTGGCGCCGTTGCTGGGGATTAGAGTTAATATCTTGTAAGTTGGTTAAATCTTCAGGATTAGGTCGTTGTTTCTTTTTAATTGTTTGTTGTTGTTGTTTCATTGTTTGTGCAGTGTTTGACCCGTAGTATCAACGAGGAATTGGTTGAGTATAATCCGGAAATCGAACTTTACTTCTGTCGACAATTGGCTTTGAGAAATAGGACGATTGATCGTCGAGCAGCTCAACAAGCTGAGTCATCTAATCCGGGAGTTGAATCCTCAATGGCCACGAATACACCTACAGGCAGCAGTCAAGGCTCTCCAACCGGGAGAGAAATACACGAGCATCTTGTTGAGGAAGTTGAGTCTACAGAACAACGTGGTGAATCGAGTCCTCCGGTTGAGGGAGGAGTTGGACTTTACCTTCGGGAACCTATTCAAATCCCGAGACAAGAACAGAATCCGAGGGGACCTCTGCCTCTGAGTGTTCAACAACAACCTCAAGTTCAAGGGGTAATTTAGAATCCGAATGCTTTTGTTCAACAACTCGTACCTCAGATTGATCCGAACCAGGTTATGCAACAGTACCAACAAATGATGTTGCAAATGGCTCAGATGAATCCAGTGATGAATCGATACAATCCGATGACTTCCCAATATAATCCCATGCTTGTGAATCCGATGATGGGGCAGTATCAGGATCTTTATTAACAACCTAACGTGCCAATTCCACAACCGATACCAGTCCCGATGCAACAAGCTGCTCAAAATGCACAACCTCATCAGGCACCGGTCTTTAGACCTCTGATTATTCAAGGGATGGTGAGAAATCCGGGGAGAACTTTGAGAGATTATGCGACACCCGTAATTGGGGAAGGGCATTCTCCTATTCGTGTTCCACCAATCCAAGCAAAGAACATGGAAATCAAAGGTCATGGTTGGAATTTCTTACAAGAGATCGCTCAGTCAGAGGGAAACCCGACGAGTATCCGAATAAATTCTTGAACCACTTTATGCAAGTGTGCAAGACCGTGAAGATTAACGGTGTTTCAGAGAAAGCCATTCGATTAATATTGTTCCCACATGTCTTGAAAGAATATTCTATTGAGTGGTATGAGTCATTACCTCATGATTCGTTACATACTTAGGAGGAGGTCACAAGAACTTTTCTTTCAAAGTACTTCCCTCCGGGACGAACTTTGGATATGAAGGCTGATATATAGCGACTTTTGAGCAAAGGGGCTTCAAGAATTATATGACTGGATAGGTACAAGGCTATGCTAAGGAAATGTCCGCAACACGGTTTGGAAGTTTGGAATCAAATGCACATATTTTACCGAGGGGCGGATAAGGAATCAAGAAGAACATTTAATTCTGCAAGTGGATGAGATCTTATGAGTTTATAGCCGGATGTTGCGATGGCTACAATTGAAAGAATAGCCGAGAATACCGGCAATGGAATTCTACCAAGCCGAAAGAGCATCAGAAGGGTAACAATTCTGAGAAAGAGGTAAAAGTCGGTGGCTATGACCAGTCAAATGCAAGATGAGAACAACACATTATCCAACAAAGTGACGATGTTGGAAAAACAGTTACGTGAGGTAATTCTCGACCAACAGGCGGCGAATAAGTGTTCATCTTGTGGTGGTATGCACAAAACTTTGGAATGCACCAACACCGATGCGACACCGAAGCAGCTATTGTCTAAAGCTCAAATGAATCAAGTGAGTGTCGGGGAAACACCTACTCCGCCGATGTTAAATCCGGAACAATTTAGTCAAATGTTTGCGGATCAAATGAAACAAGTTCTTGTAAACCAAATGGCGATGAATCAATGGGTGGTGCCACCAGTGGATCCAAATACGTTGCCGGTTAATCCCACCTATGATGTTAACTACGTTCAAAATCAGAATTGGAGAGGGCAACCGAATCAATGGCAACCAAATCAGAATTGGAATCAAGCCGGGCCTTCTAATCAACATTTTCAACATAAAAAAGAAGTCGGTCCTTGAAATCAAAGGTCGAATGCTTATCAACACCCGAATGCTCCGGGGAGAACAGATAATCAAAATCAACAACTGCAAACCTTGGAACAATTGGGTAAGATAGTTTGGGACAACCATAAAGAATTTCGAGAGGTTAAGAATAATATGACTTCGATGCAAGCTTTTTTACGAAACGTAGAGCATAAGATTGGCCAGGTTGCAGAAACATTGAACGCCTTGACATCGGGGGTCCTACCAAGTAACACGGTTAGGAATCCGAAAGGGGTCAATGCAATTTCAATTGAAGAAACCGTGGTTGAGAATGATGATCTTGGTATCGGGAGAAGTCTTGGGCCGGCTAATCCAATTAATGCGATCTATACTCGGAGTGGTAAGAAAGTTGGAGTTGATGTTGAGATAGCTCGAGATGAGAAGAAGAAAGCACCGGTGAATGATGATAAGAATGAGAACGACGGGGTCAATTCTGAATTGGTGAAGGTGAAGACCGAGCCGGTGGATAGTGATGACGACTGTGATGAGGTCGTAGAGATTCCTAATCCTATGAGGAAGGATGCCGAGTCAAGAAAGCAGGCACAAAATTCATACATTGTTTATCTTTGTCGCGTGCCTTGCTTAGTTGAAGAAACCGTGGTTGTGAATGATGATCTTGGTATCGGGTGAAGTCTTGGGCCGGCTAATCCAATTAATGCGATCTATACTCGGAGTGGTAAGAAAGTTGGAGTTGATGTTGAGATAGCTCGAGATGAGAAGAAGAAAGCACCGGTGAATGATGATAAGAATGAGAACGACGGGGTCAATTCTGAATTCGTAAAGGTGAAGACTGAGCCGGTGGATAGTGATGACGACTGTGATGAGGTCGTAGAGATTCCTAATCCTATGAGGAAGGATGCCGAGTCAAGAAAGCAGGCACAACTAAGCAAGGCACGCGACAAAGGTAAACAAGGTATGAATTTTACACCTGCTAATATTGATGTTAATTTGTTGTTGCGATTGCGAACATGCCTTCGTATGTAGAATTTCTGAAAGGGATATTATCTAACAAAGCAAAAATGGAGGAAGTCGTGTGTTTAAATGAGAACTGTTATGCCGTATTCCAGAATAAGTTACCCCAGAAACTTAAAGACCCGTGTCACGGATTTTATCTAACAAAACAAACAAGTAATAATCCGGTTAACCTCAAGTATAAGGATCGTAGTAATAGTGGTTAATGCCGGGTCGATCTTACGGGGAACTGGCGATTGCTAACCCTAGTTTTTGTCTAACCTAAACTATGTCACGAAACTAAACTAAACAGCAAATAAAATAGAACAAAACCGAAAACAAAACTACATAGAGGATATAATCCAAAGCTAGGAAGAATACCGGTTGCGAACCTTTAATTAAACTAATCTAAGATGCAAATAAAAGTAAACTAACTAAACAAATTCAAGTTTTAAGGATTTTAAATTTAATGTTTAACGAACCAAACGAGGATTGATCCACCTATCCAACAAGCATTGATTTCCTATCTCGATTATATTGTGGTTTCTATCTAAGTTATGATTCACCTCATCTAAATATGAACCCTAATTCCTTAGAAAGTTCATCTATTAATCCATTATCTTCCAATGCAAGATTAACGCGTTTTCTAACAAAAGGTGTAAACTTTATGTTTATAATCTAGCAATTAAACCTATTAACTTCCGTTAAGATAGATTCAAATACTATTCCTATTCATGGTGATCTAAGGTTTATAGAGATTTCCATCAACAATAAACAATCAACACATGCAAATCTTCCGATATAAAGGCAATTACACATAATAAACATGAATAAAAAAACAACCTTTAATAAAAATTCACAGTATAATCGATGAAAACGAAATCAACAATCGTTGGATGGCTTCACAATACTCGTTTGATGAAGCTTTTCGCTTCTGAACATCCTCAGCAACTCAAATTCGCAGAAACAGTGCATAAAAAGTAACTAATTTAATCTAGATCTAAAGTGCATAAAACTGGAATAAAAGGGAAGAAAACGCAGCCTAAAGCCGCCCCTAGGTTTAGGGTTTCGAATAATGTGTATATTGTATTCCATAGGTGGAGAAAACAGCTGCTATATATAGATTTTGAAGTCGGTTTCACTAAGTCGGCCGACGGATGACGTGGCCTTTTCTAGTGCTAATACCAGTCCTTAACCGACAGTGTATCGGGTCAAACTGTAGTGCTAGTATGGTGAGTCAGAGTATCGTATCCTCAGGGAACTTTGTAATTCTTCTAAGTGTGGTTAAACACCAAAGAGCTTTTATTAACTCAATCTAAACCGCAATTTTATAACACAGATCACTACTATTCTAGTCAACATAAAATAAATACGTAAATTAAAATTTATTCTAATATAATATATATAGATATATAAATATATATAGATGTGCATAAGTTGCAAAGTATATATATAGATATAAATATATAGATGCCAAATATATTATTAGAGAACTAGCCAAAGTTTATATAATTGATTTATACGATCTTTTCAGTGAATGGAATGTGCTCGATCTTTAGGTTCAATTGAGTAAATGAAACGGTGTACTCCTAAGGTTAACAATTCGTCCTCACATTAGTGTGTGAAATTGTCATATGTCCATTGTCATCACCCAAAGTCCACAATCACATTACGGTTTTTCGAACAGGTCCTTAGAGTACGATTCTACCTTTGAATAAAAGGAGTCATTCCGTTCGTCAAAACGGTCAATTTTATTTAAAGGCTCCGGTTGTCAAGGCCGGGCGATTCAACTTTCCGGTTTAAGTTTCAATTAAACTGATGAATTTAACATTATTACGATCTTGAGTACAAATTTTAATAAGGATTTATCTTTTAGGACAAATCGCCCCGAATAGAAAATCGGATTCCGTTGTCACGCTTTCACTCGGACAATTTTACCCTCCGGTTTTTCTATTAACGAGTTCATAACTTAATTACGAGGCGTCAATTCATAATTAGATTATGAATTCTTTCAAGTCAAACTTTATCAATAGAAAAAGATTCAATTAGCTCAATTTTATTCAATTTTACTTAGACAGCATTCCTTTACCGAGAAGATCGAAATAAAATGATTACATAACTTTGGCTAGTTATTAGATTTAGCCTACTAACATTATACGAAAAGATAAAAAACAAACATAATAAACATAAATACTTTAGAAATTTTACCCGATTACAACGATTGGATCAGAAGATGTATTTTTCCGGATGCTACAACAACTTCAACAACATTGATCTTCTGATAATTTCTCGAGCATTATGACGATACTACTTTATTTATGGCATAAGGCCTATATATACATACTACTACTACTAGAAAGAGGTAAAAGAAATATATTTGGTACCCTTTTTTGTGCCTCAATCTTGCCTTTTTTATAGGCAATTTTTTTCTTGCCGGATCGATCCGAGAAAGGGCCGGATCGATCCGGGAATAAAAAATATTATCCCAGGATTATTCTCTGCAGGGCCACATGCTGGATAATCATTATGCCTCCTCGGATCGATCCGAGGTAAATCCGGATCGATCCGGATAGATTTTTTCTCAATCTTAATCCGAAACTTGATAAAATCATAACTTGAGCTCTGGATCTCCAAATGACATAATTCAAGATGCGTTGGAAAGCTCTTGAGGAGATCTATAACTTCCATGAAGACTTCTTTTTCAGAAAATGCCTTTTTACTGGGCCATTTGTTCGTTGAAAATATAACTTGATACGGCGTCACGAACCACTGATCCACTTGAACTTTAAATCTCGTGGCACTTCCTTTATTCCTTCAAAAGATATGATTTTACTCCATAAAATGTCGTCACTCGGGTCTTGGTTTACCTAAGGTCTGTAAAATACCAAAAATACCCACGTGAATCTGACACGACACTCCGGTTATTAACCCGGTACAAAATTTATAACTTTTTATCATTTTTACTAGATTTTTATAGTATTTAGATTTATTCATAGCTATTAATATTTTATAAGATTATCGTTATATTTTATTATATTTTATATAAAAAGAGTCGATAACGTATATAAAACATCGTAATTTTATCATATAAATGTTATACATCAAACTTGCTCCCCACTTAGCTCTTTGATCGTCCTCGAGCAAAATAAGCGGTAATATATAAAAATTACGATAAAAATAATATAAGTGGTAGATACAATTTTTAAATTAGTAAAATATCATTTCAATATTATAAACATATTAATTATATCTTTCTTAGAAATTAATAAGATAAAAGTGTAGATAACTTTGATAAATTATTTATCAACTATTATTCAAATGAAATTTCACAAAATCTACTCAATAAAGATAATTAAAATTCTAGAATTATTTTCCTATCTCAACTTATATGAAATATTTGGAATCAAAGACTAAGTCAAGTAATTGACAAGATGGCTAATACTTTTAGGATAGGACATTGGTTAATCGAAAAGATAGAAAAAGAAATCAAAAAGAGAAAGAGGCAAGTCGTGCGTACTTTACACTTCACGTTTGATCAAAAACAGCTTCGATTAATAAAATCTCCTTTTCCAACTATTTTTCGATTTTCTCTCTTCTTTTTCAATATTAAGAACTAAAAGCGTGAGTGTGTGTAGAAAATCAAATTTACAAGCATTGCTTCATCAAGATTGATCGGAGTAATACTCTTTCGATCTAAAATTACAAGTCCGGTTTCCTTAAACTCGTAATCATTCTTGAGATCTTATGATTCGAATTTTTATCGGGAGCTTTATACCTCATAGTGATATAGGGCGTTTCTAGATAACACCCTACCGCACTCAAATCATTGGAAGCTACTACCGATATCTCATCGATCAAAGATAAGGAAGATACAGTATTCGATTAATTCTCTGTAAATATGGTGCTTTGTTCTTTTTTTTTTTTTTTTTTTTTTTTTTTTTTTTTTTCACCTCAAAGATACACCATCCTTAGCTTCAGGTGCTATCATATCCTTTCATAAGTACGCACAAACTCGTGGGATTTTTAGGAAATGTAGACCAAAATAAGCCAAGGGTCGGTTATGATAAAAATGGCTATTTCGAGTGAGGTCTTGATCACTCCATAATCAAGGTTGAGGTAATTTTGTGGTGTCAAAAATCTCATCATTCCTAATCCGATTCCATATTCATATTTCGTTTTACAAAGAAAATTATTCTAAAAATTCATTATAAATATAAGTATATTTGCTAAAATTTCATATGAAACTTACTTGATAATATTTATGTATAGTTACATATACTTAAAATCTTATAAAGATCTAAAATTGACATATATAATATAATTATAATATATCTACTTTACTTTACTTAATTAAAATCTATTCTTACCAATTTATATTGTTTTTATTCATACTAATTATATATTATCTAATTATTTTGTTCCAAGAAAAATTAAACTAAGTATTGAGCAATTAAGTATACATTTATATAAGAAAATTTTAATTTTAATTTACTAACTTACTCTACTCCCCACTTACGAACTAACATCGTCCGATGTTCAAAGAGTAAATAAAAAAAAGTAGTTTGCAAATAAAATTAAAATTTTATATGATTTTGATTATTATTTCTTATTTTTAGCAACCATATATTATTTTGATTAAAGAAAATGACATATATATTAAACACTATTACAAACTATAAATAAAAGTAACAAACAACAAAAACGATTAAACAACTAATTTAAACAACTACCAACTTAACAACATAACTTCTAACCGATTATCAAACCGTAGATGAACATCCGGGAGTATCCACGGAAGTAATCCTAATCGAGAATCACGAGATGGAAAAATCTCGCCAAGAGCAAACTCAGGCACGTGATTCATTGGATACAAAGGTGAGAGATAACCAGGCAAATGGTAGTGGTTTTCCCTATTACGTCTTTCTCTTGCAAAATTAATTGCGCCTTTAAAAATCAAAACTCCCCAATCAATGTATGCTCCCACAATCACGCATACAACAAAGAAATCTCATCATCCGTAACCCCATAAAAATCTCTAGTTGGATAGATCCGAGAATTAATGAAGCGTTTCCACGCCTTAAAATGAGGGGTAAAGCCAGAGTTGAGGAATCATAGTTATGATCAAACAACGGAAATACGAATCGAAAGGCTTCGCAGCGATCGATTTACAACATTATACGCATCCCCAAGTTCCCAAAGAAACTCAAAGTGTGGGTTTCGATCAAAAGTACATGGTGGGATTTGATAGATTTGATTTATGATGATGGTGAAAATGAAATAACGATTCCCTAATCGTAATAAGTTGAGATGAGGCTACATGTCGTTATCTCGGTGAGAGACGCAAAGAAATCTCTAACTATCGAAATGTTTATTCGACCTCCAGGAGTCCTTATCAACTTTTTCCACCCGCAACCTCGGATTAGATTACGTCCCCATTGATCAATTTTTTCGGTGTTTAAGCCTTTCTCCATCGTAATAGGAGAACGGACGAAATTTAGATGTCTCGGGACTTCATTATGAAAACAAGAGGCATGCCTTCGGGGACCACACCATCAGCGTATGTGGCTTATAACTATTAACCGAAGGAGAGGAGCGGTTAGACATTTACAAATAGAGTTTTAAAATAGAAGAAAAAGGAAAGAATGAGCAAAAGTTTGGTCATTGTTGCTCTTTCCTTTTATAGAAATACATCCATCTTGCAAAAGTAGAAAAGATCTACTTTCTGCGCGTTTTTGTACTTTCCGGATCGATCCGAGATAGGGCCGGATCGATCCGGCCTCTGAACCAGTAATGTTGTCAGGTCGGTATACTCACGTCGGATCGATCCGGTGAAAAGCCGGATCGATCCGGAACATTACTGTTCACGGACAGAGTCGATTTTTCTTGAAAAATACTTAGTTTTTTCTAGGTGACAAGTTTTCTTCCTATTTTTGGTTCATCATTTTTTTATGTTATAACAATAAATTTTACTACACGATGCGTAATACTCTAATATGCAATGAAAACATGAAAATCGTATTAAAATAAAATCCTACTATGATCAAAACAACTTAAAATTTAACGAAAAGAAAAAGTGCACGATAAATAAAATTGTTTCAATGTCAAAAATCATAGAATGTTTAAAAATCACTCCTCTTCATCACTCACCGACGTGGCTTGAACTTGGCATAGCTTGAGAACGGGTCGATTCTTGGGATGGATCTTGAAAATAAGTTGACATCCGCATCGAACTATCTAGTCCCATCGAGCTCATCTCTCTCGTGATATCGTAAAAAGTGCTTCCCCATCTCATCGTGGTATGGCCAAATGATCCGAGATCCAGTCCATTCGATGTCGCACCGCCATAGTACTGTCGAAAAAATCTCCTACACCACTAGTTTGAAATCCAAAAGAATGTGGCATTTGTTGGAAGTCTGAGTGAGGTGGCATCGGTGGAATGAAATCGGGCAAGGTATAAGGCTGGGTTTGGCATTGCGGAATATCCATCTCGGCATAGGTAGGGTTTTGCAAAGATATTCATTTGATATAAACCTCGTATGCCTTGGCGTAAATCTTCGCACCATAATTTATTCCTTTCCGCAAAAAACACCATATTGGCATTAGCACGATGAACATCATAGGCCATGGATTGAAACATGTCGTAAGTGATGGTATTCGGAAATTGAGTTTGAGTTTGACCGGATGAAGGAGGGACGGCAGTGGATGGAGTAGTAGGCCGAGGTCGTTGACGGTTAGGGTCCAAAAGTTTATTCTTCCCGCCGCCTAAGTGGTAAACTAGGACCTATAAGTGTGTCATCCACCATCATCAAATTATCATTTGGGAGCTCGGGACTCTATCCGACGACACAAGGAAGAAATAAAACACGGAAAAGCATGTGATCGCTCGGTCTAGCGATCGGGGCAAATTCCTTGGCCCTTCTACACATTACTCGCTTATATCCACAGTACATCATTAACTATAGCCCAAGCAATACACAAATCCTCTTTACCAAAAGATGTAAAATGCCGAGTCGGGTAAAGTGTATGACTGATAAAACGTTTAATGGCTTTCATATCCCGGATACATTTCCCATAGGAAAACTGTTTTCATGCCGAGGCAATGCGGTGGGATCTAACTCATTCTGGCTACCGCAACAATATGATCAAAGTCTCACGGCTCATCCAAATTCCAAACTCAGTATAATAATCCTCATTCTCCGGTATATCAGAATACCATAAATAGCATTAATAATGTGAGGAATAAACGGCACTCGCCCTAGTTCTCGTGTTGACAGAGGTTAACTCACCTTCATCCGTAGCATTGTGAGTTGCTACCAAAGAATAAAATCCAACTACTAAGGTGGTGTTAATTTCTCCCGACCTTAAATCGGCTAATTCCATCCAATGTCTCCTTTCAAAATTTCTTTCACCTCCTTTCCCAAATCTTTAAAGTCTAAGCCCTCTCTATTGCAACTAAACATTGTCCAAATTTATTTTTCAATGCTTTCTTAGTCATGCAGCAGACGCGTTCTTTCAAAACTAACCGCCAATTCTTCTTCATTAAAGGCCTAGTTTCTATAACTGAATTTGGGTAGGGATATGCGGTTTGCGTTTTTTACTAGCTTTGGATGATTCGGCCATTCTACGATAGTGACACAATAACAAAACAACACAAAAAAAACAAAACAACACAAAACAACAGTACAAATGTGAGTGACAAAACAGTTGAAAAATAAAATTTGCATAAAAACGAAATTAAGAAAATAAGTGACTACAATGTTACCTTACAAAGCTTAAAAGGTTGAAATTTGGCCGAAAAGATGGAAAGTCGCCGAATGAAAGTTGAAGCTTTCCTTGAAAATTACTTCAATAAAATTGAAAATTTGAAGAGAGGAGTGGAAAATGAGAAAAGTTTAAGAAGTGGTGTAGTTTAATGGTGATAGTGTGTGATGATTTGAAGGAAAAAATTGAATTGGGGAAGAAGGGGAGGGCTGCTGTTTTTAGAAAAAAGAAGAAGAAGAAGAAAGAGGTCCCCGTCCCTTTTTTAGGTTTTTTCAGGTTCCGGATCGATCCGGGGTTAGGTCGGATCGATCCGACTTCTTTTTTTTTTTTTTTTTTTTTTTTTTAAACTTAATAAAACTTCTACAAAAATAAAAATAAAAAAAAAACTTTTTATAAAAACTTTATAAAACTTTTAAGTAATTTCATAAAGATCCTATTTATAAAATTTTCAAAAGTTATATAAAAATTTTATAAGTATTACAAAATTCACGAGGGTCCTAATTCCAATACTTCTAAATCTTCCAGAGTTCTGATGTAACGTTCTATCAACCTAACCTTAAGAAATGAGGCGTTCGAATTTTCTCTTTGATCTCCATCGGGATTTTCGGATAACCACCTAATCGTTCCCTTCTTAACAACATTCAAACACTCATCCTGGGATTTGGTTGTGCTTTCCCTACATTTCCCTTCATGCTCACTTTTTCCACAAATTTTCACACCTTTTAAAAACTTTGCCCTTCTCTTTATCGAACTTCTCGATTTTCCATTACAAAGTTCTTTCATTTGATCTCTCTCAACAATTGCTTGTTTTTCTCAAAAACTGAAGCTTCTATTCTAAACGCGACATCTTTATCCAAGCCTAATTTCAAAAGCAACATAAAAATTCCTATTCTATCTAGAAAAGACATCCGGTTCTTTTACGCCTATCCGTAAAAGACGAAACTACTTTAAAATAAATAAAACACATAAAAGTAGAGTAAAGATAAATAGCACTGGTATTCGGTGAGTTTAACTCCTCGCTTTTCGGTTCTCGATTTCTCTGCTTTTTACTTTGTCGGAGGATCGCTTAGTAGCATTATTTCTTCTTTCAAAGGCGGTTCCTTCTCCTTCCACAAATAACTTTACTCTATGGCCATTGGCTATAAAAGTTGTATTTCCATCGCTTAGTTCAACGACTCAGTTTTGTAAACTCGTTACTTTAAATGGACTGTCCATCTTGATTTAAGCTTTCCGAAATAACTTTAAACGTGAATTGTACAAGAGCACTCGATCGCTTACATGGAACTCACGACTATAGATTCTCTTATCGTGAAAGGATTTCGTATGCCTTGTAGATTCGAAAGTTTTTCATAAGAATCGAGACGGAATTCTTCTAGTTCATCAATTGAAGCAATCTATGATCACCGATGACCTTAGGATCGAAATTCAAAATTTAATAGCCCGTAAGGCTCGGTGTTCTAACTCAACCTGAGATGACAAGACTTACCAAAACTAACTTATAGGAGAACAACCAATTGGTGTTTTAAAAGTCGTTCTATATGCCCATAATGCATCGTCTAGTTTAATCGCCAGCTTTTTTTTCGATTTGAATCCACCTGTCTTTTCTACAATTCTTTTGATCTCTATTAGACACCTCTACCCGACCACCGGTTTCATGGATGATAGGCGTTCCTAACTTATGCGTTACACCATATTTTTCAATTATCTTGGTAAATGGTCTATTACAAAAGTGTGAACCTCTATCACTAATGATAGCCCTCGGAATGCCATAACGTGTAAATATATTCTTTTAAGAAATCGTATGACAACTTTGGTATCATTAGTGGGAAGAGCTTCACTTTCTACCCATTTCAAACATAATCTACCATTACTAGAATAAATCTTTTTCCAAATGAAATAGAAATGGTCCCATGAAATCTATACCCCAAACATCAAATAACTCACATTCTAAAATAGGTTGCATAGGCATTTCATGTTTTTAGATACATTTCCCATTTTTGACAAGATTCACAGATTTGACATACTTATAAGCATCTCTATATAGCGTAGGCCAATAAAAACCACATTGTAAAACTTTAAAAGCGCTTTTCCAACCTCCATGATGACCTCCTCGCCTCACGATCATGACAAAATGATAAAATACTTAAAATTTCATTATCGTGCACACACTTTCTCGATTATCCCATCCGAACATTTACGGAAAAGGTCCGGTTCCTCCCAAGAATAAAATTTTAAGTCATAAAAGAATTTCTTCTTCTGCTTTGCCAAGTCCAATGAGACGGAATATAATCACAAAGTAAGTAATTAATGATATCTCCAAACCAGGGTGACATTTCCTTAGAAGGAATTCTATTCTTTAATAACTGCATGGTTGAAGGAGTATCTATTCTAAAAGTTGTTCATCGTGAAATGAATCTTTAATTTCTATTTCCTTTTCTCCATCATTTTCCATTCTACTTAGATGATCTCGCTACTACATTCTCACTTCCCTTTTTATCTTTAATTTCAAATCAAACTCCTGAAGTAAGAGAATCCATCTAAGAAGACGTGGTTTCAGATCTTTCTTACTCAAGAAATACTTCAAAGTCGAATGGTCTCAGATAAATTATTACCTTAGAACCAACAATATACGATCTAAACTTATCTAAGGCAAAAATTACACCAACAGCTTCTTTTCTCAGTAGTTGTATAATTCATTTGAGCCGCATTTAACGTATGAGATGCATAGTAAATAGCTTTGAGAATTTTGTTATATCTTTGTCCTAAAAGCGCTCCTACAACTAAATCACCGCATCACACATAATCTCAAACGGTAAATTCCAATCAAAATTAGCACCGTGCGATAGTTAATCTTGTTTTTAAGGTCCGAAAAGCTTCCTTACATTTACCATCGGTTTAAAGGTACTTCCTTTTCAAGCAAATGACTTAGAGGCTTTGCTATCTTTGAAAAATCGGCAATAAATCTCCTATAAAATCCTGCATGTCCAAGAAATCCTCTTAGAGTCCTTAGATTAACTGGTGGTGGTAATTTTTCAATTACTTCAACCTTAGCTTTATCAACTTCAATTCCTATTTCAGAGATTCTATGGCCTAGAACAATTCCTTCTGATACCATTAAATGACATTTTTCCCAATTTAAGACCAAATTGGTATCTTCACAACGTTGCAACACTCTTTCTAAGTGCGACAAACATTTACCAAAAGAATCTCCGTAAACACTAAAGTCGTCCATAAAAATTTCCAAGAATTTCTCAACCATATCGGAAAATATAGCCATCATGCATCTTTGAAACGTAGCTGGAGCATTACATAAACCAAACGGCATTCTTTTATACGCAAAAGTTCCATAAGGACAAGTGAAAGTAGTTTTCCCCTATCTCCTCGCCGCAATGAAAATCAGAAATAACTGAATAACCATCTAAGAAACAGTAATATTTATGACCACTTAACCGTTCCAACATTTGAACTATGAATGGAAGTGGATGATGATCTTTCTTAGTATGATCATTTAGTTTCCTAAAATCAATGCACATTCGATAACCTGTAATTTCTCTTGTTGGAATCCATTCATTTCTATCATTTTCTTTCACTGTGAAACCTCCTTTCTTTGGTACCACTTGAGTTGGACTTACCCATTCACTATCTGATATGGGAAAAATTATTCCCATCTCTAATAGCTTAATGACCTCTTTCTTAACAATTAACTGCAAAATTTGGGTTGAGGCGGCGCTATGTTGAATACAAGGCTTAGCATCTTCCTTCGTAATTATCTTATGAACGCAAATCTCGTGGCTAATACCTCGAATATCAAGAATCATCCATCCAAAAGCTTTCTTATGCTTTTTCAACATTCTAAGTAATTGATCTTCTTGTTGCTCGCTTAAAGTGATGAAATAATAATCGGTAATAGATTATCGCTTCAAGAAAAGCATATTTCGATTTAAAGGTAATGGTTTCAATTCCAGGTTCTTCGGCGGATCTTCTATTGACGATTTAAGAACTGGTCCTTCTAGTTCTAATTCCAAATACTTATGCCATGGTGGCTTAAAGGTAAAACTTTCTGTATCTAAAGAAAGAATTATCTCTTTCATTTCAATGTCTTCCTCATCTTCTTTATAGATAGACAGAGTTAAGCATTCTTCTAATCTGCCTTCAAAAGTTGGTAATCGATTATCATAGACAGAATGAATATCTTCTATAAAAGAACATGATTCTGATGATGCATGATTCATAGCTTTGAAAATATTGAAAGTAACTTCGTCTTCATTGACTCTTAAGATTAATTCTCCTTTCTCGCACATCGATTAAAGTTCTTCCTGTAGCTAGAAATGGACGACCTAGAATAAGAGGCGCTTGAATAACCGCCTTCCATTTCCATAACTACAAAGTCTACTGGAAAATAGAATTTGTCTACTTTAACCAATATGTCCTTTATAATTCCTTTAGAGTACTTAATCGATCTATCTGCCCATTTGCAGAGTCATTTCATCTTAGTAAGCTTTCCTATGCCTAACTTTCTATAATCCTCATAAGACATGAGATTTATACTTGCTCTAGATCACATAAGACCTTCTTAAATGTAAAAATCCTCCAATTTCACACGGAATGGTAAAACTACCAGATCTTTCAGCTAGTGGTAACTTATGTTTGCAGAATTGCGGAACATTCTTCATTTAGGCATATATTCTCATATTCTTCTAATTTTTCTTGTTTGATGAATTTCTTTCGTAAATTTTCCATAGGCGAGTATATTAATCAAAGCTTCGATAATGTGGATATTAACTTGAATATGACGAAAAGTGTCCAGAAACGAGCATACTTCTTATCAATTTTTGCCTTTTGATTTGATCTTTAGGAGGGTAAGGTAAAGATTCTAAATCTATGACCTTTGGCTCCTTTGTCGCTTTCTCTTTTCCTTTTTCCTTAAA
The DNA here is from genome assembly GCA_026214975.1 of Gentiana macrophylla. NCBI lineage: Eukaryota > Viridiplantae > Streptophyta > Magnoliopsida > Gentianales > Gentianaceae > Gentiana > Gentiana macrophylla. Next base: position 43,571,007 of record CM047810.1, on the reverse strand, counting down.
CCTTTGAGTATTACTCATCGCCATGTTTCGTGTTCTTGAATTCTTTCTTTTAAATTGTTCCCTGAATCAATCTCTACTTGAGATCCCCTCATTTCTTCCTCGTTTTTCATCCTTGTTTTCATTATTTTCCATTCTAACATGTTCCTTAAATAAAGTCTTTAAATCTTTATCCATGGGATCTTTCGAGAATCTTAGGGATTTTACCCAATTTTCCCTTTCACTTTCAGGTTCGAACTTTTATTTCTTTTCAAGAAGTTGTCTATAATTTCTTCTTCCTCATCTCAGAATTCAAGTTCATCTTTAGTTTTATCATTCTTAACCATCTAAGTCATCTTCTACTTCATTATTCCCAAAGTTTTCAACTCCATTACTTCCATCGAGCTTCCTACTTCTCGTAACTTCACAACATTTACCTCTCTTGGGTTCCTTTCAGTGTTACTTGGTAATCCTCCTGGGTCTCACTGTTATTACGCTCACCGCCTCTACTCAAATGATCTTCCATATTCCTTAATGAGGCTTCTATCGTTCTCATCCTGGTATCATGTCCACTCATAGAAGTTTTCATTGAACTCATGTCCTTAGTGACTGTACTCAATAAAGTCACCATCGCTTCTATATTTTTAGCTTGAGTAGATACTACACCCATCATATTTTCCATTAGTTTTTCCCATTTTTCAACTCCTTCTGTAGGTTGAGTAGAACTTTGAGTTACTGGTATACTTTGAGTGGTATGTTGAGGATAGGATCTAGGTAATGATTGTAAATTCTGATTAGATGTGTTTTCTTGATAAACTTGATTATTATTCAAGTTCCTATATGGAACTCGATACGGGCGGTTGTCCTTGCTTGCTAGGGTTTTCGGACCATCGATAAGTAGGGTGATCTCTTCTAATAGCATTGAACGAGTTTGAATAAGCATTGTTTAAATTTCTATGTCAAAGAAAACTCACCTCTCTCTCTTGAGCATCCTGTCGGTTCTTCAATCCCTAAAGTGGTATTTTATCCCGATTTGAGTATTCATTTGGTGCACTATTTTCCGAACTTTGGTTCTTATTCTCATTGTAATCCATCAAATTTCCTACTCAAATTTTCTAAATGTGCTAGAACTTCCGTATTAGACGTACATTCTCCTGCAAAAGCTACTTTTCCGGTGCTAGAACCGGTTTCCCACATTCTCGTTATTTTTGGAAATCTTTTCGATGGCATCGTAAACTAATTGAGCCTCACTCATCATTAAAGAACCACCACATGCATGGTCTACATCAAAGACGTGAATCTTTTCTTAATTTACTGACGTAAAAGTTGAATTTGCATGTCTAAGGAATAACCATGGTCGGGACACGCTCTTAGCAATTTTTTAAATCTTTCCCACGCATTCCCAAGCGCTTCTTCGATCCTTGTCTAAAATTAGCAACCTCGACTTTTAATTCCAAATTCCGTCCAGAGTGAAGTATTGTTTCGTAAATTCAGTTTGAATCTCCTCCCAACTTGTAAGTGAATGATGCGGAAGAGACATAAACCAATCTCGGGCTCGTCCTTTTAGAAAAAAAGAAACATAGTCATCCTTGTTAATTCCTTGTGAGCACCTTGACTTTTGGTCAGATTGCACGCTTCTTCAAAAGATAGAGATGATGATGCGGATCTTCATCATCTTCTCCTAGAAATTGGGCTCTTGCGTCAATCAAACCAAAAGATGAGATTTAATCTCGAAATTATTCGCTCCTTCATTAGGCAAAAGTATGGGATTATTAGTCCGATTTCTTCTTATGGTTTGGTCACGAGATAGGCCTTGGGTTTCTTGGATTGTTACGATTATTCTCGTTCCGATTCGATTATTTCTATTATTATTATTATTTTGATTATTAAGGTTAACGAGGTTTTGTCCATGCCCTGAGAGCATGTTCCACCTCTTGTTCGTGTTTCATCACCGATTTCACCATTCTCGTATTTGCTTTGAAGATGATTCGTCGATTTCCTGACTAGTATGACCACGTTTTCTCTCTACTTAATCGCTTTCGTAAGTGTTTATGTCAGGCTTATAAGGAGTGAGTGGGGCCTTACCACTTCTGGTCATCAACTAACGAAAATAGAAAATACAATAAATTGATAGTAGTAAAAAAAAATTTTTAACTTACCTTTAAGGTAAGTACCAACGAAAATAAAATTAGAAATGAGATAAGAAAAGTGTTGACTTATTCTCGAGAATTTTGAGCTAATACAAGTAGTAACCATAGACACAAAAAAGAAATTAGCGTGCTCTCCCGGCAACGGCGCCGAAAGCCGACGTGGCCTTTTCTAGTGCTAATACTACCCTTAACCGACGATTGTATCGGGTCAAACTCAGTAGTGCTAGTATGGTGAGTCGAGTATCGTATCCTCGGGAACTTTGTAATTCTTCTAAGTGTGGTTAAACACCAAAGAGCTTTTATTAACTCAATCTAAACCGCAATTTTATAACACGTATCACTACTATTCTAGTCAACATAAAATAAATACGTAAATTAAAATTTATTCTAATATAATATATATAGATATATAAATATATATAGATGTGCATAAGTTGCAAAGTATATATATAGATATAAATATATAGATGCCAAATATATTTTTAGAGAACTAGCCAAAGTTTATATAATTGATTTATACGATCTTTTCAAAGGAATGGAATGTGCTCGATCTTTAGGTTCAATTGAGTAAATGAAACGGTGTACTCCTAAGGTTAACAATTCGTCCTCACATTAGTGTGTGAAATTGTCATATGTCCATTGTCATCACCCAAAGTCCACAATCATACGGTTTTTCCGAACAGTCCTCCGAGTGCGATTCTACCTTTGAATAAAAGAGTCATTCCGTTTGTCAAACGGTCAATTTTATTTAAAGGCTCCGGTTGTCAAGGCCGGGCGATTCAACTTTCCGGTTTAAGTTTCAATTAAACTGATGAATTTAACATTATTACGATCTTGAGTACAAATTTTAATAAGATTCATCTTTTAGGACAAATCAGCTCCCCGGTAGAAATCGGGTTCCGTTGTCACGCTTTCACTCGGACAATTTTACCCTCCGGTTTTTCTATTAACGAGTTCATAACTTAATTACGAGGTGTCAATTCATAATTAGATTATGAATTCTTTCAAGTCAAACTTTATCAATAGGAAAGATTCAATTAACTCAATTTTATTCAATTTTACTTAGACAAAGATTCCTTTACGAAAAAGATCGAAATAAAATGATTACATAACTTTGGCTAGTTATTAGATTTAGCCTACTAACATTATACTGAAAAGATAAAAAAAAACATAATAAACATAAATACTTTAGAAATTTTACCCGATTACAACGATTGGATCAGAAGATGTATTTTTCCGGATGCTACAACAACTTCAACAACATTGATCTTCTGATAATTTCTCGAGCATTATGACGATACTACTTTATTTATGGCATAAGGCCTATATATACATACTACTACTACTAGAAAGAGGTAAAAGAAATATATTTGGTACCCTTTTTTGTGCCTGCAATGCTGCCCTTTTTATAGGCAATTTTTCCCTTGCCGGATCGATCCGAGAAAGGGCCGGATCGATCCGGGAATAAAAAATATTATCCCAGGATATTCTCTGCAGGGCCACATGCTGGATAATCATTATGCCTCCTCGGATCGATCCGAGGTAAATCCGGATCGATCCGGATAGATTTTTTCCAATCTTAATCCGAAACTTGATAAAATCATAACTTGAGCTCTGGATCTCCAAATGACATAATTCAAGATGCGTTGGAAAGCTCTTGAGGAGATCTATAACTTCCATGAAGACTTCTTTTTCAGAAAATGCCTTTTTACTGGGCCATTTGTTCGTTGAAAATATAACTTGATACGGCGTCACGAACCACTGGTCCACTTGAACTTTAAATCTCGTGGCACTTCCTTTATTCCTTCAAAAGATATGATTTTACTCCACAAAATGTCGCCACTCGGGTCTTGGTTTACCTAAGGTCCAGAAAATACCAAAAATACCCACGTGAATCTGACACAACACTCCGGTTATTAACCCGGTACAAAATTTATAACTTTTTATCATTTTTACTAGATTTTTATAGTATTTAGATTTATTCATAGCTATTAATATTTTATAAGATTATCGTTATATTTTATTATATTTTATATAAAAAGAGTCGATAACGTATATAAAACATCGTAATTTTTATCATATAAATGTTATACATCACTAGCAAATTAATCATGAGACCCATACTCAGATTAATAAACGCTACAGACTAAGTTAATTTTAAGTACATCTCACTAACTCAATCCTCTTGTGTATAGCCATACACTGAGTTATGTGATTACATAAACGAGGTACTTAGGGTTTTCTGTAGTGTATACATATTGGCAATACATGCGAATAAATAAGTTGAAATAAATTCTGTCATTTATTTAAATAAAACAATTACAAATTGTCTTTCGGGCATAAAACCTAACAATCTCCCACTTGCACGAAAGGCAAGTGGATTAATTGTTTTAGAGCACACCCTATATCTATATTACAGCAATACAACTCCCACTTGCTCTAAAGCAAATAAGTCATGTCCCTAATACCAATAGTTTCCAAATGCCGGTTGAAGACTTCTAACGGCAATGTCTTGGTGAATGGATCAGCAGGATTGTCACCAGAGGCGATTTTCTTGACGGAAATGTCACCTCTTTGGACTATCTCTCTGATTCAATGGTACTTTCGCTCGATATGCTTTGACTTGCGGTGACTACAGGGTTCCTTCAAATTAGATACCGCCCCATTGTTGTCACAATAGAGAGCGATCGGATCGTTGTGATTTGGAGAGACTCCTAAACCACTCAGGAACTTCTTGAGCCAAACTGCTTCCTTAGCTGCCTCAGAGGCCGCTATGTATTCAGCTTCCATTGTAGAATCAGCCGTGCTGGATTGCTTGACGCTTCTCCAAATGACTGCACCACCACCAATGGTAAACACTGAGCCTGAGGTAGATTTGAAATCATCTCGATCTGACTGAAAGTCAGAGTCAGTGTACCCCTATACATCCAGGTTTGCACCCGAATATACCAGCATATAATTCCTAGTCCTCTTTAAGAGGTTCTTTACTGCAATCCAATGTTCATTGCCTAGATTAGACTGATAACGACTGACGAGTCCAACGCCATAACAGATGTCAGGTCTAGTGCACAGCATAGCGTACATTAGACTACCTACAGCCGAAGCATAAGGCACTCTTTGCATAGCCTCTGTTTCCTCGAGAGTCCGAGGACTCGAGTCTTAGAGAGATGGACGCCGTGGACGAGTTGGTAGGTAACCCTTCTTTGTGTCCGTCATGCTATATCTAGCCATCTCCTTATCAATGTAAGTGGCTTGTGAAAGAGCTAACATCTTGTTCTTACGATCCCGTATTAATTGGATCCCGAGAACATAATTCACCTCTCCCAAATCTTTCATTTGGAATTGGTCACGCCAACCAAATTTTAACGTCCGACAACATCCCCTTATCGTTTCCAATCGGAGAATGTCATCTACGCACAACACTAGAAACACAACCTTATCCTTAATGACTTTCTTGTATACACAAGGTTCATCAGATTTTGTTCAAATCATATGACTTAATGGTGTCATCAAATCTATGATTCCAAGACCGAGATGCTTGTTTCAACCCATAAATGGATCTCGAAGAACTTGCACACTTTGTGCTCTTGGCCTTCCTCAATGTATCCTTCTTCGTTTCTTGCATATAGATTTCCTCGTCGAAAGCCGTTAAGAAACGCTGCCTTGACATCCATTTGCCGATTTCATAATCTAGGCATGCAAAGAATAGAAAGGAGGATCCGGATGGATTTAAGCATGGCCACGTGGGGAAAGGTCTCTTCGTAGTCTATACCTCTCTCTCGTGTGTAGCCCTTAGCTACAAGCCGTGCTTTAAAGGTTTGCACCTTACCATCAACTCTCGCTTTCTCTTGTAGAGCCACTTGCTCCTATGGGTTTTACCCGCCGGGCAATCTACAAGTTTCCAGGCCGAGTTAGAGTACATGGACTCTATCTCTTGATTCATCAGCGTCAACCCATAGATCCTTGTCACGATCATCCATGGCCTTGTGAAAGGACACTGGATCATCTTCCACACCATCGAGAGACGGCTACGTTAAGCCTCGATTGTCCATACCGATTTGGTGGCGAACCACTCTCTCGACGCGTGGGGTGGATTAGGATTAGGGTGATTGTTGCATTCGTAGAGTGTTGCCTACAATGACACTAGGTGGCACTGTGGTCCGACCTCGTCGAGTAACTCCTCAAGTACGACTTTACTTGAGGCTTGGAGTCTGCATCATATCATTGCCCTCTAAAAACGTGGGCGTTAGTGGAAACTATTACCTTGTTATCTTCCGGATCGTAAAGCAGACCTCCACGTGTTCCTTTGGGTAACCCACAAAACAGACATACTTTAAATGCGCTTTTGTAGTTTCGTAGTCTTGTCCACTAGTAAATGTGCAGACAACCCCAAATTCGAAAGTGACGTATGCTTTCGCCACGCCCCTTCCAAAGTTCCAAGGGTGTCTTATCGACAGACTTAGGCGGAACCACATTCAATATGTGTACCGGCCGCTTCAGAGCATATCCCCAAAAGGATATCGGTAGCGGCGTAGCTCATCATTGATCGACCATGTCAATCAATGTTCTATTTCTCCTTTCAAAGAACTCCATTTTGGCCGAGGTGTCCTAGGCGCAGAACGTTGGGAACAGATCCCATGTTCAAGTAGGTAGTCAGTGAACTCAGCATCTAAGTACTCTCCTCCGCGATCAGAGCGAAGGCATTTCAAAGACTTGCCCAACTGCCTTTCGGCTTCTACTTGAAATTCCTTAAACTTACCAAAAGTCTCGGATTTTCGATGCAGCAGATAAACATATCCGAACCTCGAGTAGTCGTCAATGAAAGTAACAAAATACTCGAATCCGCCTCTATCTTGTACATTCATCGGACCACAAAGGTCTGAATGTACTAACTCTAGAGGTTCTTTGTCCCTATTCCCTTTTGACGAGAAGGGACGCTTAGTCATTTTTCCTTCCAGGCAAGATTCGCAGACAGGCAACGAGTCAACAGATAACTCTTTTAAGGTATCACCCTTAGCCATTCATTTGAGTCTTTCCAAGGAAATGTGACCTAGCCTAAGGTGCCAAAGATATGTACTATCTTCTTTATGAGAAATTTTCTGCCTTTTAGCAGATTTTTGATGTGCTACTTTAAACATTTCAGTATTTAACAGGGGAGCTTGCGTGGGTTTAATGAAATACAATCCGTTTTCTAACACAGTAGTACACAAAGTAAAACCATTCTTTGAAATAGTAAACTCATTATTCATAAAAGAAACAGAGTACAACTGGTCTTTCAAAGCGAATCTGAAAATTAAATTTGTATGCGAAAATTGAATGAAATAAACATGGTCTAAATGTAAAACTTTATTTCCAAAATATAAAACCACAGCTCCCACTGCTTTTGCTGAAACTAACGCCCCGGTGCCGACTCTCATAACTTGAGCTCCTTCCTCTAGCTCCTCATACGAACTAAGGATCTGCAAAGAAGAACATACATGGTGTAATATCCTGAAATTTTGATTTCCTAATTAATTAGTAAAAGATCTAATTATTTGGGAAATTATGGGATTTATTAGTTTAAGGAGGAATTTACTAATAATTAAAAAGGAGTTTTAATCATTTAATAAATTAAAAGGATATTTCTCCTTTTCCTCCCTTATTGCCCCAATCACAAAATTTTCAGCCCCAAAAACCCTCCCCTTGCCGTCGGCCTCTTGTAAGGAAGAAGGAGAGAAAAATCTCTCCTTGGTGTTTAGGAATTCGTCATCGGTGATCGCTGTTTTCTTTTTATAGATTCGGACTTCGTGGAGGAGCGATTTTAGCTCGATAGCAGAGGGTTCTCAAGTGTTCGCGGTTTTATACAAAGCAAAAGATAACAAGTAATAAAATAAAATCGATGTCAGCCCCAAGTGCGAAGGCTCGCAGCTAGTGGTGAAACCGGATCGTATCCGCAGGGACTTGTACGAAAAAGAGTCTTTGCCTTCGATTTCTTTTATAAAGTTGATGATTATGATCTCGGATTTTCAATTAACAAACTAAGGTAGCAAACGTGAAAAGAAAGACGATACGTGAAAATTTGTTTAAAGAAAGATTAAAATAACTAGAACACACCATTGATCCACCACCCCACCGAAAATAACAAGAAAGACACATATTCATTCGTAAGTTCTTGGATTATTATCTCGCTAAAGAGGCATTTTCCTTTCGGTTCATCGCCTTTTAATTAGTTCACCACTCTCGGTACAACTAAAGCATTTACGGATCAAAGATATGGATATAAATCCTAATCTAATAACATTCACCCTCAACTTACGTATGTTGGAAGAATATTATCATTCTCCTTCACGGTAATCTACGAATTCATCAACTTCCGTATCTAAATTCGAATATCATGCAACACACATATTGTTCATACACATTGCACTTAAACAAAGTAAAACATGAAGGAAGAACAAGATAACTTACGAAAATGAATTAAAGCGAAATCCTTATTTATTCCGGTGATGGTGGCTTCACAACGATGGTTCTAGCTTAGAGACCTTAGCCAATCATCCTCGATTATGATTTCGAATCGTGGCCGTAGCTCCAAAGATTACAACAAGACTACTATTCTAATTTATTCTCGGCATAACGCCTACAGAGTATTTACATAAAAGACGGAAAAGTAAAAGCTTGGCCAAAAGTGACCAAGGAGGCGCCTTTATGGATGGAAATGAGGAGTTCTTATAGGGAGAGTTGAGGGAGGTGTATAAGGGAGAGGTTGTAGTTGAGGAGATATTTTTGGGAGAATATGCTAAGGAATATTCTCAAGTTTGTTATAAGCATGTGGGAGGTGATAATGACTTTGCATGTGAAGGTGAGAGTCACTAAAATAGCATGTGGAGTTTGTTATGACTCATCATCATCATCATTAAGGAGCACATGGAGTAACATGCATCAAACTTGGCCAAAATATCTCCGGTTCGTCCGTAATTCCAGCAGTTCGGTAAAAAATCATAACTTGAGTTGTAGACCTCCGATTGACGTGATTCAAAATGCGTTGGAAAGCTCATTTTAGTATCTACAACTTTCGTCAAGAACTCTTCCCTGAAAATGCCTCTAAGTCGGGTAAAATTTCCATCGAAAAACAGGTTACGGTAGAAGTCGTTGGAAAATATTGATCCGTTGATCTCGTAAACTCGTGGCATCTTCTTCTTTTCCTCAAAATCCATCTTTTAGGCCTCAAAATATAATGTTACGTGGCATATTTTGAAATACTTGATCACCAAGTTTGGGCCGAATCGAATCGAGCTTTCTTCATTCGAATCGAGCTTTCTTCTTAACCTTCATCCGATCTTCGTTTAAGCTCCTCATTTAACATGCAAGCGTACCTACATTCATGATAACATCGTGCAAAATGTAACATCTCATATTCAAAGATTTTTATCAATGAAACCACATAATTAACACAAATTTGCACTTAACCACTTTTAAAACTCATTTGCTCAATAATTCGATTAAACCCTTGATTTCTATGCAAATTATACGAATATGGAGGAAATTGTTATAAAATATAACATTAGAAATCGTATAAAATCACCCTAAACAACTCCCCCACACTTAGCTTTTGCTCGTCCCGAGCAAAACAAAACAAGAATCAAGGCTCGAAAAGATAGACACCTCAAAGAAATACAACATATACTCAATAAATCGAGGTTCACCCCGATGTGTGTGCATAGCCATAGAAAACTTCCACTAAGTCCAAACTCGAAAATTTCAAGCAACTAGCAAATACCCCTTCAAATTAGTAACAAATGATACTTATAAGTGTACCTACAAAACGTGACATATCCTGAAAGAATGATAGAATATATCTGGGCCTTTCTCGATATACTCGAGGATAATCCCTACAACATATCTCACACATTATACTGGGGATAAGGTATAACGATAACTAAGTCCTTAACTTATTCATAATAATAAATTTTTTTCGATTTTTATTTCACTTTTTTTTTCTTCTTTTTTTTTTTTTTTTTTTTTTTTTTTCAACACACATCGAATGAGCTTTTGCCCGTCATACTAGAATAGGACATTTCGAGATAATCCCTATCTACTCAAATCATAAGGCGCTTTTTCTGACTCGATCGTGTGAGCTTTTGGTCATCATAGTGGTATAGGACATTTCGAGATAATGCCCTACCGCACTCAAATCATCGACCGACTTTCGACACACACAATTGATTACTTTTTCGAGATTTACGCAGCAAAGTGGTTAACATGCTAAAAGCAATTCAAACCTCTGAGCATAACACCTCAAGCAATGATTTATTTGTTAATTATTGTGCAAGAACATTAGTTATGTTTCACTTATCACATTCAAACGTTCAGATATTCACAATATATCATACTCTGGCTATAAACACAAACTATCATAATTCTCACGATACGCGTACGTTAGCACTAAGCACATGACTTATAAGATAATCAAAAATCACTAATCAAAAAGGGGTATAGCTTTATAATTTAGCTCATCATTCACTATGGCTCGTGAAAAATATATTGGGTGAAACAACTAACTTATCGAACATACGGAATATAGCATTAATGACTATAAAAATAACGAACAAAGATATGCATTGTTTACTCGGGAATAAACAAAAATTTGAAAATTTAGCCCATTTAGCATAGAATCAAAATAATTTAAGCAAATGGTAGATACACATAAACCGATCTATTCCCTCCCCCACACTTAAATCACAACATGTCCTCAGGTTGTGCAGAATGTAAAAAGAAAAAGAACACTTAGCTGATTGTGGTTCGAAAGTGGCAATTCCGGAAGTGGCCTAGAATCGCCTCCAAATGCTCGATGAAATCAGAGATCGTGGACCATCCACCGTAAACCGATTTATCTAAAAGCTCACAATCGCTATCGCAAAAATCCCGCACACCATGGGAAAACAAGACGTACCTCGGGATAGGGGCACAAAAGATGATAGACAAAGCAATATCATGGAATAAAGACAAAATAAACTACAGACAAAAAGGAAAAGATATCTAGGTTACCGTCCTAGTAGGGCTTAATTATAGTCGGGAGCTCGACTAGACAATAAAATTTCAACTCGGGTTAGCTTTGAATTTCCTATTCCTTAGTTGCATAGTAGTTAAACTAATACATGTCACACATTATTTGAAAATTTAAAATGTGACTAGGTCATGATATGAAATATGTGACAAAGTATTAACTATGAGTCTTTTATACCCAGATCCTCAAGGGTTATTTCAAATTGTTCTAACAACCTAAATCTAAGAAATGATGCATTTGAATTTTTCTTTGTACTCCTCGGGATTTTCGGATAACCTCCTAATCGCTCCCTTTAAATGACATTCAAACATTCATCCTGAGACTTGGTGAAACAAAATGAAAATCAATTCAAGTATTGGAAAACTATTATCCAAAGTATGAGTAAAGTATAATGCAAAATGTAGAGTTTTTGGTTTTTTTTTTTTTTTTTTTTTTTTTTTTAAACGGGTTGCCTCCTCGTAGCGCTTTTGGTTAATGTCGTTTGCTCGACAACCCAAAAATTTTCAACCCGGGTCAGGCAAAGGAGGCCTCTTTCCGAATCATTCTTGATTTCCTCGGGTCAATAGTATGGATCCCACAAAAACAAAGTCTCGCCAACGTATTGGCCATATTAGTAAACTTCAGATCCACTTAGTTCCTATGATTCTTCTCTTCTTCTTTTTAGGTTTTGATTCCACAAGTCGAGGTGTATCATCGGTAATCACAATATCATCAAAGAATTCACAGAGACGTAAATCATCGGGTTCCAAAAGATCGGAGCTGTCTTGACTAGGGACGTCGTTTAGATGGAAAACCACTGGTCGTTCCTTCTGTCACATTCGACGGCTCCACTAGGGAAAACCTGAGAAATTTCAAAGGGGCCAGACCAACGGGTGCGTAGCTTACCAGGAAACAGATGTAACCTGGTATTATATAGTAAAACCCATTCGCCCTCTTTGAATTCTCTATGCTTGATTTTCTTGTCGTGAAGAAGTTTAGTCCTTTCCTTACTGATTCTTGAGCTCTCGTAGGCCTGGAGTCTGAACTCATCAAGCTCCTGCAACTGCAACAATCGCTTTTCTCTGCATAACCGGCACAAAGTTTAAGAATTTAATAGCCCGTAATGCTCACGTGCTCAAGCTCGATTGGCGGGTGGCGAGTGCCTTACCATAAACCATCTCAAACGGAGATGTGCCGATAGGAGTTTTGAAAGTCATCCCCAGAGGCCCGCAGTACATCATCCGGTTTACGGCTCCAATCCGTCCTATGAGAATTCACCGTCTTCTCAAGAATGCTTTTCGTGCTTCTTGTTACTTACTTCAACTTGTCCACTCGTCTGAGGGTGATAGGGGTAGCAGCTTTGTGTTTCACCCATATCGTTCTAAAATCTTTTCTAATGGAGTATTGCGTAGTAGTTCCTCGTCACCGATGAGAGCTCGTGGACAACCAAACCGTGTAAAAATGTTTTTCCTCAGAAGCTCTTGACCACCTTGTGGTCGCTCCGCGATGTTGCTATTGCCTCTACCCATTTTGACACGTAGTCAACGCAGAGACGAATGTACTTGTTCCCATACGAGGATGGAAACGGTCCCATGAAGTCAATACCCCATACGCCGAAAACTTCACATTGTTGAATGGGGTGTAGGGGCATGTCCATTCGCCGAGAAAGTTTACGGTCTTGCCGCACCGGTCACAACCTTTACAAAACTCTCTATCCTTAAAATTGTCGGCCAAGAGAAACCGGATCGAAAAATCTTCGCAGCAGCCTTCCTACTCCATAATGACCTCCCACAGTCCGTCATGGCATTGCTCTATAATGTCCTCTCTCTTCAACTCGTGGACACACCTACGGAGTAATCCATCCTTACAACGCTTGAAGAGAATAGGGTCGTCCCACACATAATAGTTCAAATCCGAAAAGAATTTCTTCTTTTGCTGATATGTCAGGTCAGGGTCCAGATATCTGCCGCTCAAGAAGTTTGCAAAAGGTGCAAACCAAGGAGAACCTTTTCCAGTACGGGCAGGAATAACCTCGCACACATCAATAGTCATGAGTTGCTCAGTTGGAAAATCAATTCCAATCTCATCCGACTCTATTTGATGATCATCGGTCAGCCGAGACATGTGATCAGCTACCACATTCTTGCTACCCTTCTTGTCCCGGATATGAACATCAAACTCTTGTAAAATCAAGATCCATCTCATCAAACGAGGCTTGGCATCAGCCTTGCTCAACAGATACTTCAATGCAGAATGGTCTGTCCAGACTGTAACTTCCGACCCAAGCAAATAGCTTCTAAATTTATCCATGGCAAAAACTACTGCCAACAACTCCTTCTCGCTTGTTGCATAATTTACTTGTCTTTGGTTTAAAGTGTGACTAAGCGTAGTAGATAGGTTGGAACCTGCCGTCCACTCTCTCTCGACCTAGCACCGCTCCATTGCATAATTAGAAGCATCACACATAAGCTCGAAGGAGCTTTCCAATGGGTGCTATAAGAATTGGCGAGGTAATCAACTTGTCTTTTAATTCTTTAAAAGCTCTTTCACACTCAGGGGTGAAAACAAATTTCACATCCTCTCTTAAGAGAGTTGACAAAGGCTTGGCTATCTTAGAAAAGTCTTTAATGAACCGCCTATAGAATCCAACATGACCCAAGAATCCTCTTACTTCTCTTACATTTTTAGGGTATGTCATTTTTTCAATAGCTTTTACCTTCGCTTTGTCAACCTCTATACCTTCCTTGGACACCTTGTGTCCAAGAACAATTCCTTCTTCCACCATTAGGTGGCACTTCTCCCAATTTAAGACTAAGTCCTTCTCTATGCACCGGGACAGAACTTTATCAAGATTGTGTAAACAGTGGTCGAAACTGTCCCCGAATACAGAGAAGTCATCCATAAAAATTTCCATCACCTTCTCCACTAAACCATTGAAGATAGCCAGCATACATCTTTGAAATGTAGCTGGTGCGTTACAGAGACCAAATGGCATCCTTCGGTAAGCGAAGGTACCGGAGGGACAGGTGAAGGTAGTCTTTTCTTGATCAGTGGGGTCGATAGCTATCTGAAAGTATCCAGAATAGCCATCCAAAAAACAATAAAATTGCTTGCCACTAAGCCTCTCAAGGAGCTGGTCAATGAATGGCAAAGGAAAGTGGTCTTTTAGAGTTACCTCATTTAGTCTTCTGTAGTCGATGCAAACTCTATAACCAGTGACTTGTCGTAAGGCAATCTCTTCCCCCTTTTCATTCTTTTCAATAGTTATCCCTCCTTTCTTTGGCACCACCTGAGTGGGGCTTACCCATTCACTATCGGCTATTGGGTAGATGATACCCATGTCAAGCAATTTGATGATTTCCTTCTTAACGATTTCCTGCATGTGAGGGTTTAGCCTTCTCTCGAGGTCAAGCCGCACCTTCTTCGATCCTCAACAATCCGATCTTATGCATACAGAGATATCGTGGCTTATCCCCTTAATATCTCCCACTTGCCAACCAAAGGCGAGGATATTATCTTGCAAAGACTTTGATAAGCTTTTCTTCCTCCTTCGGTTCTAACTTAGATGAAATGATCAAAGGAGCTTATCACCGTCCTCGAGAAAAATGTATTTCAAGTGTTGAGGCAAGGGTTTCAACACTAAATCGACGGTGGCTTCTCCACACTTGGTCTCAATTTATCTCCTTAAGCTCTAGATCTCCAAGCTTATTATAAGGGCTATGAAGCATCATGGCCTCCCAGCCAGACAGGGGCCTCATCTCCTTTTTTGCAAATCTGGGCATATCACCATGCCTCTCCCTCATCTTCTTTCCTACCACCTCGTGGTAATCGAACTTTCCTTGTCAATCTCTTCTAAAAATTTTATCCACTCCTCATTAGTCCAAGTTGCGAGATAGTTTATTGAATTCTTCCTCATCCCAACTACCCATGAACACTTGTTTATCATACTCATCGGTGAAATCGTCCTCAATAGCTAAACAAGTGTCATCGACGGTGCTTCACCGCATTACCCACATTGAACTTTATACTCTCATCCTCCAAATGTAAGGTCACTTCGCCACCGTGTGGGAATCTAGTAAGGCACGGGCGGTTGCAAGAAAAGGTCTTCCAAGGATCAAGGGGTTTTCTTATCGTTGGTCATATCCATGATTACCCAATCACCGGGTATATGAAGTTTTAACCTTGACCAACACATCTTCTACAATTCCCTTGCATATTTCACACTTCTATCGCAAGTTGAAGAGAAATAGGTTTAAGCGTAATAGATTGATCCAATCCAAGAGATTGGAAGATTGACGTGAGACATCAGATTGATTGATTCTCCCGAATCGCATAGAACATTGTGGAAATCCTGTTCCCGATAGTACATGAAATCGTAAATCTACCAGGTCGGACACTTCACGTGAAGTTTAGTTTGGCTGATTCTTGAGCATTCTCCATTCAATACTATGTGCTCGAGCTCTTGGAGCTTCTTTTCGAACTCACTGCGGCCCTTTATAAACTTTGTATACTTTGGCATTCCTATCAAAAGATCAACTAATGGAATGTTTGCCTCGATGATTCTTGAGCAAGTCGATAACCTTCTTATATTCTTTATCGATCGTTAATGACAACTTGTTCTTGTTAGGTGGGTAAGGGAGATCAAAGAAAGTCTTCCTCGAAAAGTGCTTCTTTGCCGTCTTATCATTGATTGCTTTGTCTTCCCCTATCCTTCCACCTCACATGCTTCCCGAACACAACTTAGATTCGACTTCTTCTCAAAGATTCTTCTCTTTATCATCGGTATTCTCAACTTCCACATTTTCTTTAGAATTTTCTCTTTCACTTGATCAATAGTAGTCCCAACATCTTTCTCGAGGAGAACAAAGATCTTCCCCTCCTGCGTCTCTGCCGCAGGAGGGGCTACTGCTTTCCACTGGTTGGCCTGACCGCCAACCGCTTTCCCACTCCTCAAATTTATAGCATTCAGACTCATCTTGACCATAGTTCCATGGTGCAATGAGATCGGTGCAAGAATTCTCGTCATTTGGACGACTGATTAACCCCTCGGGGTTCTTCTCAAGAAAACTCGGCACCGACCTTGAGGAGGTCGACTTGCTTGTTGCCCGAAATTTGTCCCATTTGCACCTCCAAATTTCTCACTTTATCTTGGTCGAGTACTTAAAGCATTTGCCAATTGAGTGTTGGCCGTGATTTGCTCGCTCAACTTTTGTTCTAAGATCTCAAATGATTGATTTTGATTTTGCGGTGGATTGGTGTTCCATGTCGGTCGATAGTTGGATTGAAAATTGCTTTGATTAGGCCTAGGGGCCTGAAAATGATGGGGTTTGCTGCCCCGAAGGGTCACTCCATCGAAAACCAGGGTGGTTCGGTTATAATTGAATCCTTGAGTGTTTTGATTATGACCGAAGGTCGATAATTTTGAGAAGTGAATGTATTCACTTCTTCCGAATGCAACAATAGATGACATCGATGGAATGCGTGCTCAACGGTATCGCAATTTTGGCAAACGACATTGTTTTGAAACGGCTTTGACTGTGAGATCGGGTCAAGTCGGGCATTGATTACTACGATGGCCTTGGCCATGGCAATTGTCACACACAAGACTTTGAACATTCATTGCCGCCACTTGCTTCGTAGAAGTGCGCCAATCGAGCTTTTAGAGACGTGGTCTCATCTACCTCATACTTCCTCTGCAATGAGCTTTTCGATTGGGCGACTCGCATAGGTAGGGCATAATTATACTTTGCAATATCTTCAAACAACATCCATCCTCATCGTGTCTTTCTCGTAAATGCACCTCCAAAGTAACTATTCACCATTCCCTTAGTCAATTCACCAAACCACCGTAGAAAGTGTTGACCAATCTTTGTTTATCCAAATTTACATGGTGGGGCACTTTCTCAGAGAGTCTTAAATCGTCTCCACGCATCGTAAAAAGATTCCTTCTCAGATTGCACAAAAGTGAATATCTGATTCAGAAGATGAGCCGTCTTTGCAGGTGGAAAGTACTGGCTCAGAAATTCTTTTTCCAACTCCTCCCACGAAGTAATGAATTCGACTGGTAAGGATTTATACCATTCTTTCGCTTCTCCCTTCAGTGAGAAGGGAAAAAGTTTCATCTTTAGAGGGTCCTCAGTGACCCCTTTGATTAAAATAGTCCCGCACGATTCTAGAAATGAGTGAATGTGATCGTGCGGGTCCTCGATGGAAAATCCATGAAATGTGGAACCTCTCACCGATTGATTAAAGAAGTTTTGAGTTCGAATTATCACCGTGATTTCGGAATCACGACCGTAGGATTAACTTTCACAATAGATGGCATGGCAAAGTCTCGCCAATGTCCGTTGATCTGCCATTTCCTCAACCTGGGCTCCTCCTTGAGCTTCTCCTCGGGCCAGATCCTTCAGATTGTTTCCTTCCGTGGTTCCTCGTCCGTTGGTCCGTGAGCCGGGCCAAGCGTCTGTTTGGTCGAGCGATGGTTCGCTCTATCTCCGGATTATACAAAAGTGGTCCCCGTGAGTTCGAGTTTGCATAAACTACGTTTGGGCACCAACACCTAAATCACGAGGTTTCGGATTTTATCCTTATGCTTCCAGAGTGGGATTCACCGAGAATCCATCACCCAACCTCAATGATTGAAACGTGTTCCGTGTTTCTTTTCTCTCTTTCTCGGTAATTACCGAATCCACTCGGTATTTATCGAGAATTTTTTTAAATTTTTAATTTTTTTTTTTAGAATTAAAAAAACTATACTAAAACAGGCTCAAAGCAGTCTAAACAAATAAAAAAGAAACAAAATACTATAAAACTAATACGATGTAAAAGCGAACGAAAAGAAAATATTTTTTCTCTCTCTCGTAATTACCGAAAGATTTTTTTTTTTTTTTTTTTTTTTTTTTTTTTTTTTATTGTTTAAGACGAAAAATGATAACTTAGTTGACAAAAAAACCAAACGAAAATTTTCCGTGCAAGTCCCGGCAACGGCGCCAAAAACTTGTTCGCGGTTTTATACAAAGCAAAAGATAACAAGTAATAAAATAAAACCGATGTCAGCCCCAAGTGCGAAGGCTCGCAGCTAGTGGTGAAACCGGATCGTATCCGCAGGGACTTGTACGAAAAAGAGTCTTTGCCTTCGATTTCTTTTATAAAGTTGATGATTATGATCTCGGATTTTCAATTAACAAACTAAGGTAGCAAACGTGAAAAGAAAGACGATACGTGAAAATTTGTTTAAAGAAAGATTAAAATAACTAGAACACACCATTGATCCACCACCCCACCGAAAATAACAAGAAAGACACATATTCATTCGTAAGTTCTTGGATTATTATCTGCTAAAGAGGCATTTTCCCTTTCGGTTCATCGCCTTTTAATTAGTTCACCACTCTCGGTACAACTAAAGCATTTACGGATCAAAGATATGGATATAAATCCTAATCTAATAACATTCACCCTCAACTTACGTATGTTGGAAGAATATTATCATTCTCCTTCACGGTAATCTACGAATTCATCAACTTCCGTATCTAAATTCGAATATCATGCAACACACATATTGTTCATACACATTGCACTTAAACAAAGTAAAACATGAAGGAAGAACAAGATAACTTACGAAAATGAATTAAAGCGAAATCCTTATTTATTCCGGTGATGGTGGCTTCATGTTAAGGGTGAATTTATACGATTTATAACGCTATATTCTACGATATTTTTCCCCGTAATTGTACTAAATTGCATAAGAAACGAGGGTTTAATGGATATATTGAGCAAATGATATTTTAGAAGAGTTAATCGCAAAATAGGTTGATTTATGTGTTTTAATTGTGATTTTATGATTATTGGAGCATTATTACATTTTGCGATGTTTTTATGTGTTATAGATACATGTTTGAGGCTCAAAAGATGATCAAAGGTTGATTAAGTTCAAGCTAATTGATGATAAAAGAGATAATGAAGAAGTGGGATAGAGATAGAAGAGATAAAGATAAATAAATCAAAATCGATCATATCAAATCAAGCGTCTGAATCTCCGTCCCAGTGGGCGGGCGCCTGGTGTAATTGAACGAGCGCCCGTGATGTCATCTTTGATTCGTGAAGTTTGGGCGCTGGAGTGGACGCCGCCTGACGAAGTCCTGGTCATGACTCGCCCGATTCAAGTTTTATTGAAGAGTGGACGGGCGCTCAAGGTTTTCGAGACAGGCGTCCGGTGGCCGACTTAGCGTAAACCGACTTTGAAATCTATATATAGTCGGCCGTTTTCTCCACAAAAGAGGATCATACACACATCATTCAAAACCCTAAACCTAGGGGCGGCTTTAGGCTGCGCGTTTTCATCTTTTATTCCTATTTTTATGCTCTTAATTTAGATTAAACACTAGTTACTTTTTATGCAATCGCTTCGCAAATTTGAGTTGCCGAGGATGTTCAGAGGCTAAAAGCTTCATCAAACGAGTATTGTGAAGCCGCCCAACAATTGTTGATTTCGTTTTCTTCGATTATACTGTGAGTTTTTAATAAAGGTTGTTTCTTATTCATGCTTATTCATGTTTAATTTGCTTTTATATCGGAAGATATGCATGTGTTGATTGTTTATTGTTGATGGAAGTCTTAATAAACCCTAGATCACCATGAATAAGAATAGTAACTCGAATCTATCATAACGGAAGTTAATAGGTCTGATTACTAGATTATAAACACAAAGTTTGCACCTTTGGTTATTAAACGCGTTAATCTTACATCGGAAGATAGTAGATTGATAGATGAACTTTCTAAGGAATTAGGGTTCATGTTTAGGTAAGGTGAATCACAACTCAATAAAACCGCAATATAATCGAGATAGGGAATCAATGCTTGTTGGATAGGTGGATCAATCCTCGCTTGCTCGTTATAAATTTGATTTAAATCCTTAAAAGCTTGAATTTGTCTAGTTAGTTTACTTTTATCTCGCACCTTAGATTAGTTAGTTTAAATTGGTTCGCACCCGTATCTTTCCGGCTTTAGATCATCTCTTCATCCCGGTTTTACGCTTTAGTTAAGTTTAATTTACGATTCGCTTAGTTTTATCCGTTATTTAGCTTAGTAATCGTGACATAGGTTAGTTAGATAAAAACTAGAAACCACAATCGCTTAGTTCCCGTAAGATCGACCGGCATTAACCGCTATTACTACGATCCTTATACTTGAGGTTAACCGGATTATTACTTGTTTATTTTGTGTTGATAAAATCCGTGACAAGTTTTTGGCGCCGTTGCCGGGAACCGGACGGTTGTCTAGTTTTTTTTTTCGCTTTCCTGCTTTTTCTGCTTGTTTTTGTTTCGTTTTCTGCTTTAATCCGCTTTTAAATTCTTTTTTTTAGTTGATAATTGTTTTAGGTAGTTGTTAAGTAGATAATTAGGGTTTAAAACTTTCCTTAGTATTTTTCTTGAAGTTAGATCTTCCGCCCTTCATTTTTACGACGTTCTTTCTTCCCTTCTTGCATTCTCTCGCAAATTCTCGCTCTGTTCTAAGTTTTCCGTGAGCAAACGGGCGCCTGGATATTGGACGCCCGTCCACTGGGAAATTATCAATTCTGCTTCGTTTTATTCACCCGCACGAGCGCCCATAAGTTTTGGACGCCTGCTCAGTATTTCATCGTCTGACGAGCGCTTAAATTACTAAACGCCCGTCCGATCTCAATTTCATCCGACGCCCGCCCAATCTTTTGACGTCCGTCCGGTATTGTTTTCCTTAACACTTTTGTTTCCTTTTCTTCTTTCCTTTCCTCTCTTTAGGTTTTTAATTTTAGTTTAGGCTTTTCTCTTCTTAGTTTTTAGGTTTTGTTCCACTTGTTTTTGGTCCATTTATGCAAACTCGAGTCAAAAGGACCGTTAATATACACCCGACTTTGAGCGAACCATAGTCCGCCAAACAGCGGAATTTCCGCTTCATGGTTCTCGCGCATGAGCCGAGCGAGATCTTGAAGAACAACTAGCAAGAGAAATCACCGATTTTGTGATAATGGCGGCGATAATAGACGTACATTGGCGACTCACGCCATGCCAGCGCGAAGTCAAGGTCAACCCGCTATTGTTATTCCAAATGCCATTCTCGCACAAACTTTTGAGTGAAGCCAGGACTCATCCAGATGATGCAAAGACGCATCAATTTTTCACGGCTACCAATCGAGAGAATCCGCGATACCCACTTACACACATTCTTAGAGATATGCGGTACTACACGCATCCAAGGAGTAAGTGAGGATGCTATTAAACTTAAACTTTTTCCATTTTCGTTGAAAGGGGAGGCCAAAGAGTGGTACACCTCTCTCCCGTCTCAATCTATCACCACCGGCGTAACTCGAAAGGAGTTCTTGAGTCAATATTTTCCACCTTCAAAGACAAACCCGAAGGCTTAAATGACATTTTCACATTTTATCGAGAGAGAATGAATCTTTCTTCGAGTGTTGGAAGAGATTCAAGTCCCTTCTTAGAAAATGCCCCCACCATGGCTTGCCACCGAAAGGCAAGTCAATACATTCTTCGAAGGGATTGACCGAGCTTACAAAAGGCATGGTCAATAGTTCTTCCGGCGGGGCATTTCAAGAAAAAACGCTGATGAGGATGGGCATTGTTTGAGGACATTGCAAAATATAACTATGCCCCTCTTATCAAGCAATTCAAGCACCTCCTCTTCCCAAGGTTGAGGAAGTCAATTTACAAAGTTTGATTGCCATGCTTTGCAAAGCGGATGGTACCACCTCAAGTTTCCAATCCTATAAATCAAACTTCCTCTTTTCCACGTAACCCTCAGTGTTCAGATTATGCGAAAATTGTCACGACCGCCATATGAATGGCCAATGTCAATTTAATCCCCTCGCACCTTATCAAGTAAACGCTGCTCATGACTATGGACAAGTATAATCAAGTCACATGTCAAAATTGTGACGAGGTGGGGCACACTTCTAAATTCTCGCCTCTATGAACGGACACGAATGCGAAGTGAATGCATTCTATGGCCGAGAACAATCAAAGGTTCAATCGGGCCTGTGCCAGGGCAATTTTCAAAACCAAGGGTTTAATCCATCTTCAAATTTCAATCCCAATTCAATTTTAATTCAATCGAATTTCAACAAAACCCTGGTTTAATCAGAATCAAAACTCGAATTTTTCCAATCCTACGCAAAATTCAATCGAATTGGCCTTCCAATTCAAATTCTCAATTTCAAAGTCGGCCCACCAAATTTATGCTCCAAATCTCCAAAACTCTCAAGGCCCTCCCAACCTACAAATCTTGAGGCTAAGTTGGAAGAGCAAAGTAGATCGATGAAGAATCTTGAGAGACAAATTGGGCAATCGGGTCGAGCGGCTGGCTTGCACCCCAAGGCAAACGCCAGCCACCGAAGAATCCAAAGGGTGGTCAAGTTGCTCAGCGGATTTGAACAAAGGCCCATGTACCGACCTCGTGCCATCAATTCAATACGGTAAGGAGGAGGCCAAAGGTAATGAATCTAAGGAGCGGTACTCAAGTTAGTGGTCCTTCCCATCCGGAAACCACTAACCCTCTCCCGCCATTGATAAGGCGGAGGGGAAGCCGAGCACCTACACTCCTCAATCGCAGAAGAGAAAACTCAGTGGCTGATCCTCGAGAGGTGAAGATTTTGGTAATCCTCAAGTGGCTGATCCTTTGAGGACCGAAAAAAAGCAAGCGAAAGTCGAGGCCGATTCCCGACTACTAAGAAATCAAAAAAAGCGCTTCGTTGGAAGGATCTCGAAGACAGAGTCATCGGTGCATCCTCGAAAAGGTTTTCTCGAGGATGACCTTAAGAAACTTCCATTTCCACCGAGAAAGAGCAACATTCCTTTGATTGAGGATAAGAAGTACGAAAAGGTGCTAAACCTTTTGAAAAATACTCAGTGAATCTTCCATTGTCGGATGTCTTAGTCGAGATGCCTAAGTATACAAAATTTATCAAGGATGTTGTGTCTTCAAAAAGAAATTAGCAGGCATGGAAAGGCAGACAGGTGAGGATTGTTCCATGATTAATTATGAAAACTTACCAATTAAAAGAGGTGACCTTGGCAAATTTGTACTTACAGCTTTGATGGGAGGTCTAGTCTTCCCAAATTCTTTGTGTGATCTAGGTGCCTCTATAAGCCTTATGCCAATGTCTCAGATGCAAACACTGGTTTACAAAGTCTTCTAGAACCCACTACTATGAGTTTACAATTCATGGATAGATCCTCTAAGAAAGCTTCTCTGAATCCTAAAAGACGCTTTGGTTCAGATTGATCGATTTACCTTTCCAGCTTGATTGGTATGTTTTAGATATAGAGAAAGACTAAAACGCTCCTTGATTCTAGGAAGACCTTTCTTATCTACAGCTAGAGCTCTCATCGACTGCGATGGTGGGCACGTGACTATCCGAGTTGGTGACCAAGAGGTGAGTTACAATGTCTTAAAGTCCATTCAAGTACCCTCTGGCCCTCCAACCGGCTTTTCCATTGATTATATGACGGATGATTTCACCGACTATATGGATAAGCAAGTCATGGTCGTAGAAGGCAATATGAGCGATTAGTTG
The DNA here is from genome assembly GCA_026214975.1 of Gentiana macrophylla. Lineage (NCBI taxonomy): Eukaryota > Viridiplantae > Streptophyta > Magnoliopsida > Gentianales > Gentianaceae > Gentiana > Gentiana macrophylla. The sequence goes on along the minus strand of CM047810.1, from coordinate 43,547,294 downwards.
ATAATCCGAATACTCATGGTAGGGTGAATCTGGATCAACTAGCAAAATTGATTTTGAGGAAGAGTCATTGGAAGGAGAAGCTTTTTCGGTGGGACCACAGAGTAAACTCAATGATATTGAGTTGAAAAGTGGAGATCTCAAGTCTAGTTTAGAAGACCCCCCTGCGGATTTGGTGTTGAAGCCGTTACCTAAACATCTTAAGTATGTGTTCTTAAGAGAAGGCGACAAGCTTCCTTTAATCATATCTGCCAAGCTTTCCCGCATGTGAGGAAATGAAACCGATCAACGCCTTGAAGAAGAATGAAAAAGCTTTTGGTTGGCAAGTAGGAGATATCAGGGGAATATCTCCTGACATCTGCATGCATAAGATCAAGACGAATGAGGGCGCCAAGTGTGTCAGACAGCCCCAGCGAAGGCTTAACCCTCATATGCAAGAAGTCGTTAAAAAAGAAATCATTAAACTTCTGGACATGGGAATCATTTATGCCATCGCGGATAGTGAATGGGTTTCCCCGACTCAAGTAGTTCCCAAAAAAGGTGGAATTACAATTGAAAAGAATGAGAAGGAGAGGAAATTGCATTGAGGCTTGTTATCACGGATTCTGAGTCTGATGATCGATTATCGAAAGCTCAATGAGGTAACCATGAAAGATCACTTTCCCTTCCATTCATTGACCAGATGCTCGAGCGTCCTGGCGGGACACGATTCTATCGTTTCCTAGATGGATATTCGTGGATATTTCCGGATACCCATTGATCCAAATGACCAAGAAAAGACCACCTTCACTGCCCTTATGGTACATTCGCCTACTGAGGCGAATGCCGCTCGGTCTCTCGCAATGCCCCACCTACATTCCAAATGATGTATGCTAGCCATCTTTGACGGGCTTGTAGAAAAGTGTATGGAGATTTTTATGGACGATTTTTCGGTTTTGGTCATCTTTTGATGATTGCCTTGGCAATCTTGATCGGTATTATCCGGATGTGTGGAAAAGAACCTAGTACTTAATTGGGAAAAATGCCATTTCATGGTAGATGAAGGAATAGTTCTTGGCCACAAGATCTCCGCCAAGGGTATAGAAGTTGACAGGGCAAAAGTAGAAGCTATCGAGAAGATGAGCTATCCTAAAAATGTGCGCGAAGTGAGAGGTTTTCTTGGACACGTCGGCTTCTACGGATGTTTCATTCAAGATTTCTCCAAGATAGCCAAGCCCTCGTCCACTTTACTAAAGGAAGACGTTGAGTTTATTTTTGATGAGAGCTGCAAGCAAGCGCTTGAGGAGCTTAAGGATCGCTTAATATCTCGCTCCGATTCTTATATCGCTTTGATCGAACCTACCATTTGAGCTTATGTGCGACGCATCAAATTATCTTTGTTGGTGCCGTTTCTAGGGCAAAAGATCAAGGGAAAGTTCCACCTATCTATTACGCAAGTCACACATTGAACCCTCTCAAGTTAACTATACTACTACCGAAAGGAACCGCGGCGTAGTCTTTGCTATGGACAAGTTTCGTGAGTTACTTGTTAGGAGCTCAAGTGATCGTGGTGGACTGATCACGCCGCTTATGCTACTTACGATGACTAAGAAAGAGGCTAAACCGCGCTTACTACGTTGGATATTGACCCTACAAGAGTTTGACGCTCAAATTAAGGACAAAAAGGGCGTGAGAGAATGTAGTAGCGGATCATGTGTCTAGGATGTTAAATGAGGAAAAGAATGAACCAGACGATATAGATCTTTACTTTCCTCTAGAAAACATCATGTTGATCGATGGCCGCCTCGATGTTCCATGGTATTCTTCCATTGTAAACTACCTTCATGGCCGTTATCTCAATCCGTAGATGTCTTATCGTGAGAAGAAAAAGTTCTTCTCGGATTTAAAATATTTCGCTTGGGATGAACCTTATCTTTTCAAGATCTCAGAAAGATGGTTTGCTTAGGAGATGTATTCCGAACTCGAGCAACGTGACGTCATTGAGCAAAGGCCACAAAGGGACCCACAGAGGACACTTTGGTCCTTGGAAACCGCTGCTAAGATATTTCAATCCGGTTTCTATTGGCCTACGATCTTTAAAGATACGGAAGCTTTCAGTAAAGCTTGTGATAGGTGCCAAAGAACCGGTACTCGACAAGGCGCTTTGACATGCCTTTAAAACCCATCCTCGAATGCGAAGTCTTTGATGTATGGGGTATCGATTTTATGGGACCTTTCCCATCATCTTGCGGTAATAAATACATCTTAGTCTCATGCGTGGATTACGTGTCTAAATGGGTGGAGGCCCAAGCCACTCCTCACAATGATCATAAGACGGTGATGAAATTTCTAAAGAAGAATATTTTCGTGAGGTTTGGATGTCCACGTGCCTTGATCGAGATGAAGGGGACGATTTCCGCAACCGACCCCTCAGAGAAAGTTCTCGAAAAATATGGTGTCCGGCATAAAATTGGCACACCGTACCATCCTATGACTAGTGGTCGCTTGAAAGGAGCAACCAGAGCATTAAGAAGATCCTGAGAAGATCATTAACAAATATAGGAAAGACTGAGTCTAAAGTTGGATGATGTACTTGTGGGCATATCGAATCGCCTATAAGACCCCATGGGTACATCACCATATCAAATGGTCTACGGAAACCATGTCATCCGCTCGTCGAGTTAGAGCATAGAGCTTATTGGGCTACAAAGTTTCAACTTTGATTCCCAATCTTGTGGGAAGCATCGACTACAAAGCAGCTTACATGAGCCGACGAGTCGCACTCCAGGCCTATGAAAGTGCCAGGTGGTTAGTAAAGATAAGATGAAGCTACTCCACGATGCTAAGATTAAGAAAAGAGAATTTCATGTCGGCGAACAAGTTCTTCTATACAATTCTAGGTTACATCTGCTTCTGGAAAGTTAAGGACACGTTGGTCCGGCCCTTTCGAGATTCTCCAAATCATTCCGGGAGGCGCTTCTAGAACTTCGTGGTTATAGTGGTGAACCGCTTTGAGTCAACGGTCAAAGGTGCAAACACTATATTGGTGAACCCAAAGAGACATCTTTGATTGTTAAATTTCTCGATATTCTCGGATGTGGTGTTACTCAGTCGAAGAATTTGACGAGTTATCACCCGACTTGTTCTCCAAGGATGACGGTAGTGATCCGTCTGAAGAAGTTCTAGCGTGTAGTGCTTTGATATGGAAGAGTTTGAGAAGGAGCGACAACTTAAACGCCATCGAGGAGTCGGAGGAGAAAGAACACAACCATGGGAAACTTAAGAAGGTTTGGAGAGCTTTCAAAGATTTCACCCCATGTGTGAGATGTCAAGCTTCTGCAGCCACACTACACGGATCGAGCTTACACGAGGTAGTGGCTGGCAGAAAGGTTAAATGGCCTGATCCAGGCTGAGCTTACAATGTGTCGAGCTAACGACATTAACCAAAAGCGCCACTAGGGGCAACCTAGATATCGTTCTTTTAGTTGTTTTGTTTTATGCTTTGATAGTATTAGTATTTAAGTTTAGTTTATTCGATTTTAGCCTTATTAAGTTTTTGTTTTTATCTCATCGCTTAGTTGTGCTTTCTAGATATGGATTTCGGTGTTCAAATGCAGAGGAGTTACCTTTCCTTGTGAGGATCCCACTCATTACTCAGTAGATGACGGACCGGGAGGAACCATCGTTTTGCACGTAGATTTTGACATTAGTACCGCGCGTCACAGTCACCTATGTTCTCATTGTTCCCGTTGTTCGGGAGGTGGAGACTTTACTACCGAGGAGTTACAGCAGCTCTAGGGCGCCCTTACACCATCCTCAATGATCCGATCTTGACAGATTTAGCGCTAGTGCCGCAAGTCGAGCACTTTCGAGGTGTTGATGTAGCCGGTGAGGACTGGGGTTTACAAGATGAGTATGACTTCCTCCGGCGATTGACATGCTCCGCCGCCTCATTCGAGTGATCGATTGGTCGGACATTTATGATGACTAGCGTTCTTAGGATGTTTCGTCGAGCAAACGACGTAAAACAAAGCGCCGAGTGGGAGGCAACCCACTTGCTTTTCCATCTGCTTTTATTTATTTTCTAGTAATTCTATGTACTTCATTTGATTTTTAATTGTATTTTTGAAGTTTTATATAAGTTTAATAAGAAGGGCAAATTTTGAATTTGATGTGTATGGAAATTTTATAATTTTTGCACTTAAATCGCTTGGGGCCCCGTCCGAACTCGACGGCGCCCGTCCGCTTTGACCAATTTTAGGACGAAGGCCCACTAAGCCTGGACGCCCGCCTGATTTATTCCTCCAATCTCAGTATGTGATTTAAACTCTTGGACGAAGCGTTTAATAAATCGGGCGCCCGTCCGGTTCATCCGTCTTTCAAAGGGCGCCCGTCCCACTGCGTTGGACGAGCGTCCAACCTCTCTGTCTATATATACCTTCATCGAGTGAACCTTCACTTTTCGTAATTTCAAAAATCAAAACGGGTTCTCTCCTCCTTTTGCCCTAAAATCGCCGATTCTAAACCGATTTGAGCGATTCAAAGTGCTACAGCCGCCCTTGATACCCTCTCTTTGATTTTCATAACCAAATCCCCAAAACACGATATTTTTGGAGAATCGACACCCATTGCAATCCGACTTTTTGGAAGAAAAATTTGATTTTGGAGGTCATTCTTGCGTTGTTTGGACTCGCTTTCACCTCAATCAACATCTACTCACCCTACTCGGTAAGTTAGTAACAACTTTTCTAGATTTCATTCACGCTTTTGTGAGTTCGATCTTTAGGTCGGCTCGCTTTTCTTGAATGTCACCTTAATTGTGTTTTTTTCTGGTTTTGGTGTTTCTTTCTGCTCTGTTTTGGTGATGTGGTGTTGTGATGGGTGATGAATGGATTGTTTGGTGATGGTTATGGTGGTGGATGTGGTTTGGTTGTTTTGAAATCCCGCTTTGGATGTTAAACGGGTAACTTTTGTGCACATTAGGATTGTTTGGTTTAGACTAGGCGTGGAAATGGTTCATAAGAAGGCAGTTGTGAAGAGGCATGGTAAGGAAGTGGCCCGGGAGGCGGGGAAAAAGCGTAAAGAGATTGACCCCACCTTAGTTGATCCTAACCGGGGTGTGAGTATTCGTGAGCAACCTCCTAGAGCCACCCAAACTAGGGCGACCTTAAGAGATGAGCCAACCTCGGAGTCTGAGACGGATGATGATGTGCCTTTGGTACGGATGCCTAGAGTTCAGAGAGGTGGAGGTTCGTCTAGGGCTGAGGAGACTGTCGATGCTACCCGGGAAGAGGAACCAGCTTGTACTTGTAGGCAGCCCTCCTAGAAAGAAATCTAAAACCGTTGCCCGATGCCATTGCCTCGCCGATTCGTGAAACCCTGTGAGCCCATGAAGTTTATACTAAACACTACTTTTCAAGAAACATGTTGGTTGAGAGGGCTATTTTGGAGGCGAAGGTCGATCCGGGTTCGTTGTTGCTGCTTAGGATAGGAAATGGGAAGCCTTGATGACAATCCCGACTACCCCGGTGAATAGCTCCTAGTTCGGGAATTTTATGCAAACTGCTCGAAACCGACTTGGGGACAAAGGTAGTCGTGGTTCGAGGGGTAGAAGTTCCCTTTACACCGGAGGTGATTAATCGTAAATACAACTTAGCGGCTTTCGAGGGTCGGGATTATAAGGAGGAGATTGTGCATGATGAGTTTGGGGACAGATCCTTTGGAGGAATTGAGATTGAGAGTTTGCCCGGATGTGGCCTGGACGCTGAGACCGGGAGGAGACCGGAAGGAGTTGGTTACCACGACCTGGACGGAGGATTGGAAGGTCCAGTGTCGATTCATTCAGTCGGTTGTTGCCTAAGAACAACTTGACACATTTTCATATAGGTGACTGGGCATGTTGTATGCATTGACATTTGGTTTGAATGTGGATGTGGGGACAGGCATTGTATGACGAGATCTCGATCAATCGTAAGGTTTATACACGGAGCTTGATCGTCCCTCACTTGATCCACGCTTTGTGTCTCCGATGCCGGTGTGCCTGAGTTTGGGGCGGATCATAAACCGAAGAACCCTAGGCCTATACAAAGGGAAAAGAGTAAGCCCTCGACATTCTTACGAGCCGGAGGCACCTCCGAGCCTGGTTCATCGGCAACGCCTGCGCATCCTCCTTCCTCCTTTATCTCCCCGCCGCCGGGATGCGGTTAAGCATGGCCAATAGTTTCCGGAATGGCTCGGTGATATTCGGGATACACGAACAACATTTTGACGATTCTTCAAGCAGCATCCGTGAGGCCGGCAATGAGGATGACAGGATCTTCAATCCGAGCTCCGTTGATTTTCTTTTTACTGATGAGATTGAGCAGGTCATTGCGGATGCTCTACACGACTCTGAGTCATCTTCAGATGAGGAGCAGCCTGACTCGGCAGCTAGGGCTACGGCACCACCTTCTGGACCCTCCTCTGATCCTCCAGCTGATGATTCTGCGGCGCCGAGCCAACCTTGATCTTCTTTGTCTATTTTCACGTTGGTTGTTTTGTATTGACATTTTTACTTATAAGGTTCGTTGTAATTTTGATATTGCTACTATTTATTTTCGATGGATCATGTAAGCCATAAGGCGCGCGTACTTTCATTTCAACTGTGTTTCAACTTTCTGGATGTATTGTGTGCTATCACTTTGCTTTATCTTTATTTCTGATTCTCTTTTCATGTTGGTATGACTCCCCGTTTTCCCCGAGATGGTTCCATGTTGTCTAAGATGTGCAGGTATCTACATTGTCTGGTTACGCATTCTTGATATCATTATGAAGGCTCCGGCCTGACCAACGATTCGAGTTTCGATTTAAATCAGCTAAGTCTTTTCCTTTTTCTTTCGTTTTGCACAACATGAGGACATGTTGATTTTTAAGTGTGGGGGAGGGGAATGTTTCGATATGTATCTACACATTGGCTTAATTCGTAATGTTTCTATGCAAATGAGCTAAAATTTTTGAAATTTTTAAATTTGAAATTTTTAAAATTTTCCGACACTGTTGTTTTTGTTGTCCCGAGTAGGCAATTCGATTCAATGTTCGCTACTTTTATAATCATTTAAGCTATGTATCATATATTTGGTAAATTAGATGTTTCACCTGACACTATTTTTCACGAGCCATAGTGAATGATGAGCTAATTTATAAAGTTATACCCCTTTTGGATTAGTAGTTTTTGATTATCTCGTAAGTCATGTGCTTAGTGCTACGTATATATCGTGAGATTTATGATAGTTTGTATTTAGATCCAAGTATGATATACTGTGAATATCTAAGGTTTGAATGTGATAAGTAACACGTAACCTATTGTCAAAGTGAAAAAGTTGAATTAATATGAAGAATTATTGGGTGTGTCGAAAGCTAGTCGATGATTTGGGTGCGGTAGGGTATACCACGTATGTCCTATACCACTATGATGGCTAAAAGCTCACGACAGTCAGAAGAAGCTGCCTTATGATTGGAGTAAGGTAGGGTATTATCTCGAAATGTCCTATTCTGCTATGACAGGGCAAGAGCTCATTCTGATGTGTGTTTTAAGCGAAAAGTTAAATCAACTGATAAAGTGTTATGAAATGTATATAAGACTAAGTTATCGTCTGCCTTATCCCCAGTATAAACTGACAGATATGTTGTAGGGATTATCCTCTGAGTATTTCGTAAAAGGCCCTAGATATATTCGATCATTCTTTTCGGATATATCACGTTTGTAGGGTGCATCTTATGAGTGTCCTTTATTACTAGTCTACAAGGGGGTATTAGCTAGTTTTGCTTTGAGTTTCTCGAGTTTGGATATAGTGGAAGTTTATTATGGCTATGCACACGCACAAGGGTGAACTTCTGATTTAGTGGATATGTGTTATGCACGCTAGATGCCTGCTTTTCTCTCGAGCCTAACTTTTGTTTTGTTTTGCTCGGGACGAGCAAAAGCTTAAGTGTGGGGAGTTGTTAAGGGGTGAATTTATACGATTTATAACGCTATATTCTACGATATTTTTCCCGTAATTGTACTAAATTGCATAAGAAACGAGGTTTAATGGATATATTGAGCAAATGATATTTTAGAAGAGTTAATCGCAAAATAGGTTGATTTATGTGTTTTAATTGTGATTTTATGATTATTGGAGCATTATTACATTTTGCGATGTTTTTTTATGTGTTATAGATACATGTTTGAGGCTCAAAAGATGATCAAAGGTTGATTAAGTTCGAGCTAATTGATGATAAAAGAGATAATGAAGAAGTGGGATAGAGATAGAAGAGATAAAGATAAATAAATCAAAATCGATCATATCAAATCAAGTCCAGGAATCTCCGTCCAGTGGACGGGCGTCTGGTGTAATTGAACGAGCGTCCAGGATGTCATCTTTGATTCAGGAAGTTTGGACGCTGGAGTGGACGCCGTCTGGACGAGCGTCTGGTCATGACTCGGCCCGATTCGAAGTTTTATTGAAGAGTGGACGGGCGTTCAAGGTTTTCAGACGGGCGTCCGGTGGCCGACTTTAGCGTAACCGACTTTGAAATCTATATATAGTCGGCTGTTTTCTCCACAAAAGAGGATCATACACACATCATTCAAAACCCTAAACCTAGGGGCGGCTTTAGGCTGCGTTTTTCATCTTTTTATTCCTATTTTTATGCTCTTAATTTAGATTAAACACTAGTTACTTTTTATGCAATCGCTTTCGCAAATTTGAGTTCTTGAGGATGTTCGAAGGCTAAAAGCTTCATCAAACGAGTATTGTGAAGCCGTCCAACAATTGTTGATTTCGTTTTCTTCGATTATACTGTGAGTTTTTAATAAAGGTTGTTTCTTATTCATGCTTATTCATGTTTAATTTGCTTTTATATCGGAAGATATGCATGTGTTGATTGTTTATTGTTGATGGAAGTCTTAATAAACCCTAGATCACCATGAATAAGAATAGTAACTCGAATCTATCATAACGGAAGTTAATAGGTCTGATTACTAGATTATAAACACAAAGTTTGCACCTTTGGTTATTAAACGCGTTAATCTTACATCGGAAGATAGTAGATTGATAGATGAACTTTCTAAGGAATTAGGGTTCATGTTTAGGTAAGGTGAATCACAACCTGAATAAAAACTGCAATATAATCGAGATAGGGAATCAATGCTTGTTGGATAGGTGGATCAATCCTCGTTTGCTCGTTATAAATTTGATTTAAATCCTTAAAAGCTTGAATTTGTCTAGTTAGTTTACTTTTATCTCGCACCTTAGATTAGTTAGTTTAAATTGGTTCGCATGACCATTATCTTTCCTGGCTTTAGATCATCTCTTCTCGCCCGCTTTTACGTTTTAGTTAAGTTTAATTTACGATGTTCGCTTAGTTTTATCCGTTATTTAGCTTAGTAATCGTGACATAGGTTAGTTAGATAAAAACTAGAAACCACAATCGCTTAGTTCCCGTAAGATCGACCCGGCATTAACCGCTATTACTACGATCCTTATACTTGAGGTTAACCGGATTATTACTTGTTTATTTTGTGTTGATAAAATCCGTGACACTTCACAACGATGGTTCTAGCTTAGAGACCTTAGCCAATCATCCTCGATTATGATTTGAATCGGGCCGTAGCTCGCATTATTACAACATTTTACTATTCTAATTTATTCTCGGCATAACGCCTACAGAGTATTTACATAAAAGACGGGAAAAGTAAAAGCTTGGCCAAAAGTGACCAAGGAGGGGCGCCTTTATGGATGGAAATGAGGGAGTTCTTATAGGGAGAGTTGAGGGGAGGTGTATAAGGGAGAGGTTGTAGTTGAGGAGATATTTTTGGGAGAATATGCTAAGGAATATTCTCAAGTTTGTTATAAGCATGTGGGAGGTGATAATGACTTTGCATGTGAAGGTGAGGAGTCACTAAAATAGCATGTGGAGTTTGTTATGACTCATCATCATCATCATTAAGGAGCACATGGAGTAACATGCATCAAACTTGGCCAAAATATCTCCGGTTCGTCCGTAATTCCAGCAGTTCGGTAAAAAAATCATAACTTGAGTTGTAGACCTCCGATTGACGTGATTCAAAATGCGTTGGAAAGATCATTTTAGTATCTACAACTTTCGTCAAGAACTCTTCCCCTGAAAATGCCTCTAAGTCGGGTAAAATTTCCATCGAAAAACAGGTTACGGTAGAAGTCGTTGGAAAATATTGATCCGTTGATCTCGTAAACTCGTGGCATCTTCTTCTTTTCCTCAAAATCCATCTTTTAGGCCTCAAAATATAATGTTACGTGGCATATTTTGAAATACTTGATCACCAAGTTTGGGCCGAATCGAATCGAGCTTTCTTCATTCGAATCGAGCTTTCTTCTTAACCTTCATCCGATCTTCGTTTAAGCTCCTCATTTAACATGCAAGCGTACCTACATTCATGATAATATCGTGCAAAATGTAACATCTCATATTCAAAGATTTTTATCAATGAAACCACATAATTAACACAAATTTGCACTTAACCACTTTTAAAACTCATTTGCTCAATAATTCGATTAAACCCTTGATTTCTATGCAAATTATACGAATATGGAGGAAATTGTTATAAAATATAACATTAGAAATCGTATAAAATCACCCTAAACATCAAGAAACGCAGCTTAACCGGTAAGAATATTTCTATGTTTTGTGCTCCGTTTGGATACTTGGCTTTGTTGTGTATGGATAGTGGTGTGTTTTTGCGTTGGTTGAAACCTATAGTTGATATGATGCTTTTGTATGGAGTTTCTAGGCTTAAAGTGTTGTTTTGCTGCTGTGTTGTGGAGAAACGGCTCAGAAATCGCGTAGAGAGCTGTTAGGGTTCTAGTCGAAACCCAGGTTGGACGAGCGTCTGATTCATGCGGACGGGCGTCTGCTTACAAATACATTCGGACGGGCGTCTGGATTAGCCGGGCGGGCGTCTGGGTGTTAAATTTGATTCGAGATGTAATTTCTTAGTGGGCGGGCGTGCAGGTTAAGGGGCGGGCGTCTGGTTACTGGACGGGCGTGCTGGTTACCTCGACGGGCGTCCTGGTTACTGAGGACGGGCGTTTGAGGGTTGTTTTACATTCGAGATCTAACTCGATGTGTTGGGCGGGCGTCCGATGGTTTGGACGGGCGTCCAAGTAAGTCTTTGGACGGGCGTCCGACCTTCCAAACGGGCGTCCGATCTATATTGTTTCGCCGTTGTGGGTTGTTGGCTAGTCTTACGAACATTTTCGATGGGTTATGCTTTGGTGAGTTAAGAATTTTAGTGTCTTGGTGAGATTCGGATTTTGGGCATCGAAGTTCGTAGACCCGTAGTGGTTAGGCCGGATAGGGTAGCACCCGAAGCCGGAACCGGGAAGGTTTCCTTACGACTTGATGTCCTTAGTGTACTTGGGGAGTTGCATGGTGGTGTGGTCGGGCCGGATAGGGTAGCACCCGGCCGGGAACCGGGAAGGTTTCCTTGCACCCCAATACGTGGTGGTCCACCTAGTTATGGTACCATTGGGTGACCTCTAGGATCCTCCTCTCTAGGGTTTTACCCTTTTGAGAGATGTGCACATTCGGGACCTTTAGGTGGTTAGTTGTGAAGTATGGTGTCCGTTATGGTTGGTCGTAACTTTTATTGATTTGTTGGGTCCTGCATAAATTGGGGGTATCCTTCATGGGTTGGATTTACTTTACGTATACTAGATTTATTCTTACTCAACTTTATAGTTGACGGTTTTACTTTCGTTTGACCCTGCTATGATCCATTTATGGGGAGCAGATTCTTAGCAGGTACTTCTATGGATGTTTGCTTGTTGCTAGGATGTCGCGGGGTTTGAGGGCCATGTAGTCGCAGTCACATGTTTTCTACATTAGTTGGAATATTAAATTTTAAAGATTTTGACGTTCCGCGTAATTTCATTTACTTCAGGATATTTGTACTCACTTTAATACTTTCTCTCAAAATAATGGATGGTGAATGTTTATTTTCTTTCTGTTGTGGAATGTTGGATGTTACCGCCACGACTGTGTGTCGTGATGAGTGGCACTACAGTAACCAATACCGGCGGCCGACGGGATTGGAAACCGGGGTGTTACAAAGTGATCAACGCCCGGTAAGAACCTGAACTTCGAGGACGAAGTTTTGTTTTAAGGGGGGGAGGATGTAATATCCCGAAATTTTGATTTCCTAATTAATTAGTAAAAGATCTAATTATTTGGGAAATTATGGGATTTATTAGTTTAAGGAGGAATTTACTAATAATTAAAAAGGAGTTTTAATCATTTAATAAATTAAAAGGATATTTCTCCTTTTCCTCCCTTATTGCCCCAAACACAAAATTTTCTACCCCAAAAACCCTCCCCTTGCCGTCGGCCTCTTGTAAGGAAGAAGGAGAGAAAAATCTCTCCTTGGTGTTTAGGAATTCGTCATCGGTGGTCGCTGTTTTCTTTTTATAGATTCGGACTTCGTGGATGAGCGATTTTAGCTCGATAGCGAGAGGTTCTCAAGCGCGCAGCTTAACCGGTAAGAATATTTCTATGTTTTGTGCTCCGTTTGGATACTTGGCTTTGTTGTGTATGGATAGTGGTGTGTTTTTGCGTTGGTTGAAACCTATAGTTGATATGATGCTTTTGTATGGAGTTTCTGGGCTTAAAGTGTTGTTTTGCTGCTGTGTTGTGGAGAAACGGCTCAGAAATCGCGTAGAGAGCTGTTAGGGTTCTAGTCGAAACCCAGGTTGGACGGCGTCTGATTCATGCGACGGGCGGCGTCGCCTAGTAAATTTCATTCGGACGGGCGTCTGGATTAGCCGGACGGGCGTCTAGGTGTTAAATTTGATTCGAGATGTAACGTGATTCTTAGTGCACGGGCGTCTGGGTTAAGGGGACGGGCGTCTGGGTTACCTGGACGGGCGTCTGGGTTACCTGGACGGGCGTTTGAGGGGTTGTTTTACATTCAGGATCTAACTCTGATGTGTTGGACGGGCGTCCGATGGTTTGGACGGGCGTCCAGTAGAGTCTTTGGACGGGCGTCCGACCTTCCAAACGGGCGTCCGATCTATATTGTTTCGCCGTTGTGGGTTGTTGGCTAGTCTTACGAACATGTTCAGTGGGTTATGCTTTGGTGAGTTAAGAATTTTAGTGTCTTGGTGAGATTCGGATTTTGGGCGTCGAAGTTCGTAGACCCGTAGTGGTTGGGCCGGATAGGGTAGCACCCGAAGCCGGGAACCCGGAAGGTTTCCTTACGACTTCGGTGTCCTTAGTGTACTTGGGGAGTTGCAGGCGGTGGTGTGGTCGGGCCGATAGGGTAGCACCCGGCCGGGAACCGGGAAGGTTTCCTTGCACCCCAAGACGTGGTGGTCCACCTAGTTATGGTACCATTGGGTGACCTCTAGGATCCTCCTCTCTAGGGCTTTACCCTTTTGAGGGATGTGCACATTCGGGACCTTTAGATGGTTAGTTGTGAAGTATGGTGTCCGTTATGGTTGGTCGTAACTTTTATTGATTTGTTGGGTCCTGCATAAATTGGGGGTATCCTTCATGGGTTGGCTTTACTTTACGTATACTAGATTTATTCTTACTCAACTTTATAGTTGACGGTTTTACTTTCGTTTGACCCTGCTATGATCCATTTATGGGGAGCAGATTCTTAGCAGGTACTTCTATGGATGTTTGCTTGTTGCTGGGATGTCGTGGGGTTTGAGAGCCACGTAGTCGCAGTCACATGTTTTCTACATTAGTTGGAATATTAAATTTTAAAGATTTTGACGTTCCGCGTAATTTCATTTACTTCAGGATATTTGTACTCACTTTAATAATTTCTCTCAAAATAATGGATGGTGAATGTTTATTTTCTTTCTGTTGTGGAATGTTGGATGTTACCGCTACGACTGTGTGTCGTGATGAGTGGCACTACAGTGACCAATACCGGCGGCCGACGGGATTGGAAACCGGGGTGTTACAAAGTGGTATCAGAGATGTTCGACTCCAGGACCACCACCTAAAATGAACCTTAAGAATAAGTTCACTAAAATGAGCACAGTGAGGATGTGTGGGGTAGGTATTGAGTCCTATGTAGGGAAGGTACGGTGAGTTCTGATGTATGTGGAAATTGGTGTGTGTTGCAATTAATTTTGGACAGTAAGTGTTAGTATATGTGAAATATTCTCTGTGGCATGATATAGGTGATAATTGAATATATGATTGTTTACTTTTGTAGTTTTAGCTATGCCTCCTAGGAATGGAAATGAGAGGACCAAATGATTGATCAGATTGGTTAAGATGAATCAAGACTGATTCAGCGGTCAACAAGTCGACAGAGGATCGTTCTCGGTCGACCACCGGCATGACTAGGGCCGTGAGTCGTGAGAGCCTAGTCTGCATGCGATGGTAAGGAGATCCTAAGGGACTCGATCGGTGGATTAGGGAGTTTGAGAAAATCTTCGCCACTCTGGGCTGTCCAGAGGAACTAAAGGTCGACCAAGTTGCCTTCTACTTGGTTGACAGGGCTGATTTGTGGTGGGGTGCTAACAAAGATCGGTTGGCTCGGTATCAGAAATGAGCATGGGGAAACGGTATTGGTACCACCGAATCGGGTGAGTTTAAGCGGAGTGAGGCGTGAATTCTTTCCCGAATCTAAGAGGAAAGAGCTGCGGGTCGAGTTCGATAATCTCCGGCGAGGGGATATGACTGCTCAAGAATACTACGAAGTTTGTCGACTTGGCGCTTTATGCATCTGAGCTAGTGCCGATCAAAGAGGCCAAGATGGTGAAGTTTGAGCAACACTTAGATTTAGCGATCCGGGATCGTATGGGTGCAAGCGAGGGCTTCACGAGCTTAAAAGAGATGTGTGAAGTAGCATGCAACATTGAGAGGATTCGGAGAGAGGTTAAAGCGGCGTATGCTACTAACAAGAGGAAGAGTGTCTCGAGGAAAATCGAGCGCGAAAAGCGGAGCAATTCGGAAACCCACCAAGACGACCGTCCTTTTGGAAAATTCCCACCTTACCAGGCGGTGGTGGTCGACCAGGTGAGAGGTAACTCCTGGGGGTTTAGTCGGCCACGAAGTTATCATTGCAAGCGGTGCCGGAGAAATCATCCGGTACCGATTGTTCAGTCTGCGAGTTCATGATGTCACAATTGTGGGAAGTTTGGACATAGACAGTGAGTGCTTTACGGCTCCCACACTGCCCGGTCGGCATCGGTTCTGGGAAGCAACATGGGTGGGACTCTAGGAGCAACAC
Source organism: Gentiana macrophylla (assembly GCA_026214975.1). Taxonomy (NCBI): domain Eukaryota; kingdom Viridiplantae; phylum Streptophyta; class Magnoliopsida; order Gentianales; family Gentianaceae; genus Gentiana; species Gentiana macrophylla. The sequence goes on along the minus strand of CM047810.1, from coordinate 43,532,068 downwards.
GGGGAACATGGGTAGGGGTACCCGGCAGCAGAGTGGTACTCACACGCAGCCGGCAGGGGGTGCACCTACGGCCATTTGGTGGAAACGAAACCGACCATCGAGGTCGGCCAAAGACAATCGAGTGAGAAAAAATCGAGAATAGACATTATTCGTGCCTTTGGCGAGAGGAGGCCGAGCAGAGCAACCACGTAGTGACGGGTAATTTTCTGGTTAACTCATTCTTATCCTATGTACTTTTTGATTCGGGTGCATCATGTTCCTTTGTAGCAAGTTCGCATGTTTTGAGGTTAGGTCTAGTTACATCTGAGGTAATTGATAGCAAATTTATGCAACCATCAGGAGAGTTAGTACCATGTTCTAAGTTGTATAGAGATGTACCATTAGTGATTTTGGGAGTCAACTTGTCGGTTGACTTGATCGAGTTCCCTCTCGAGAACTTCGACGTTATTTTGGGTATGGATTGGTTGAACCGGCATAAAGCCAAAATTGACTGTGAGCAGAAGAAGGTGACTTTGAGAGGTCCTAAAGGGGTGCGGGTATCTTACAAGGGATTTGTGGATAAACCTAATGTGAAGATTATTCCGGTGATGACTTTGAGATCTCTCGTCGAGAAAGGGCACCCGTTGTTTATGTGTCACGTACATGATGTAAGCACGGGGATCTAAACTAGCGGACATTGATGTAGTCCGTGATTTTGGGGATGTATTCCCGATGAGATATGAGCATGCCACCCCGGAGGATGTAGAGTTTGCAGTGAGAGTTGGTGCCCGGACCGGACCGATATCGAAAGTACCCTATCGTATGGCACCTAAAGAATTAGCAAGAACTAAAGGTACAATTGGAGAACCTGCCGATAAGGGGTACATCCGACCGAGTGTGTCACCGTGGGGAGCACCGGTGTTGTTTGTGAAGAAGAAGGATGGTAGTATGCGGTATGTATTGATTACCGGGAGTGAACAACGTCACAAATGAAGAACAAGTATCCGTTACGAGGATCGATGACTTGTTCGATCAACTACGGGAGCGGTATTTTCTCGAAGATTGATTTGCGGTCGGGGTATCACCACTTCGGGGTAGCGGATGCGGATATCCCAAAGACCGCATTTAAATACTGTGCACGGACATTATGAATTCACGGTCATGCCTTTCGGATTGACCAACGCACCAGCAGTTTTCATGGATCTGATGAACCGTGTATTCAGACCCTACTTAGACAAGTTTGTAGTAGTTTTCATTGACGACATCTTAGTCTACTCTAAGACTAAGGAAGAACATACCGAACACCTGAGGCTCGTACTGCAGATTTTACGGGAAAAACAACTGTATGCGAAACTGTCTAAATGTGAATTCTGGTTGGAACGAGTGCCATTCTTGGGGCATGTCATCTCGAAAGACGGTGTATCCGTTGACCCGAGCAAGATAGAGGCGATGATTTAGATGGCCAACACCTAAGAATGTTGCAGAAATTCGAAGCTTCTTGGGTTTGGCTGGATATTACCGAAGATTTGTAAAAGACTTTTCCAAGATTGCGAGACCGATGACTGCATTGATGCAGAAAGAGAACCGGTTTAAGTGGGATGACAATTGTGAGAGGGCGTTCCAACTACTCAAAGAACGGTTGACTACAGCTCCGGTGTTAGCGTTGCCGGATAGGAATGAAGACATCGAGGTTTATACCGATGCATCGAAGAATGGCCTGGGTTGTGTGCTGATGCAACGGAGGCGAGTGATCGCGTATGCATCAAGGCAGCTTAAGCCGTATGAGAGTAACTACCCAACCCACGACTTAGAGTTGGCAGCTGTGGTCTTCGCATTGAAGATATGGCGACACTACTTGTATGGAATAACTTTCAAGGTGTTTTCGAGATCACAAGAGCACGAAGTACATATTCACACAGAAGGAGCTCAATATGCGTCAGAGGCGTTGGTTGGAGTTAATTAAAGATTATGACATGGAAATCCAATACCACGAAGGGAAGGCCAATGTAGTGGCGGATGCTTTGAGTCGGAAATCGATTCATTCCTTGTGCGAGGAAGTAGCTCGGATCGATTTGCGAAGAGTTGGACCGCATGGATATTTGTGTCATCCGAAAGGCGAGATAAAAGCGACTTCGTCTTGCAACCCGAATTATACGGCCGAGATCCGGGTGAGACAAGTGGGTGACAAGGTAATCGAGGCAAAGAAGGCCAAGATTGAGTACAGATGGTGCGGCTAATTTTACGTTACATGAGGATGGTAGTATTCGGTTTAAGGGTCGGTGGTGTGTACCACCGACGAAGAACTCAAGAGGCGGATCTTGGGTGAAGCTCATAAATGCGCCTTATTCGGTTCATCCGGGAGGAGACAAACTATATAAAGATCTCGGAAAACCTTTTGGTGGCCCAATATGAAACGCTAAGTAGCGGAATTTGTGTCAAAGTGCTTGACTTGTCGAAGAAGATCAAGATTGAACATCGGCGGCCCACGAGGGTATCTGCACCGTTGGATGTGCCGGTGTGGAAGTGGGATTCCATCTCCATGGATTTTGTATGTGGATTACCGAGGAGCCCTAAAGGGAATAATATGATTTGGGTCGTTGTGGATAGATCGACTAAAGCGGCGCATTTCATTCCGATGAAAGACACTTGGAGTAAGGCGGAGTTGGCTATGGCATACCGGAGGAATATTGTGAGACTACATGGTATACCCAGCAAGACATTGTGTCGAGATAGAGATGTGAGATTCATATCTCGGTTTTGGCAGAGCTCTGAGCAGCCTTGGGGACGGAACTACGAATGAGTCTGACTTTTCACCTGCTACCGATGGTCGACGGAGAGGACCATACAAACCTTGGAAGACATGCCGAGGGCATGTGTGTTAGAATTCAAAGGCTCTTGGGAGGAAAAGCTCGATCTTATTGAGTTCTCATATACAACAACACTACCATGCCGAGTATTAAGATGACACCTTTTGAGGTACTTTATGGTAGGAAGTGCAAGATTCCGGTTTGTTGGGACGATTCGTCCGAGGCGGTGGTTTTGGGACCGCGAGATGATCGAAGATACGGTCAAGCGAGTCTGAGATAATCCGAGAAAGATGAAGGCTGCCCAAGATAGGCGGAAGAGTTATGCGAGACTTACACCGCCGATATTGAGTTCGCCGTGGGCGATAAAGTATTACTACGAGTATCACCAACCGGAGGAGTGATGCGTTTTGGCAAAAGGAAGTTGAGTCCCAAGTACGTGGGGCCATATGAGATCTTGGACCGCATAGGTGAAGTGGCATACCGATTAGCTTTGCCACCGGCGTTGGATAAAGTGCATAACGTGTTCCATGTATCTCAATTGCGCAAGTACGTGAGTGATCCTTCTCACGTGATCGAGCGAGGAGGTGGTTGAGCTAGATCGATCCTTGACCTACGAGGAGGTACCGGTGCGATATTAGATACCAAGGTAGGAAAACAAGGGGACGTGAGGTTAGCATCGTCAAGGTCTTATGGTCTAACCATGCCACCGAGGAGGCGACATGGGAAACTGAGGATGCTATGCGACAGAAGTACCCGCATTTGTTCTCTTAAGGATTGCAATTTTCAAGCCTTGCACGTTAAATCCTTTTGCTTGTCTTCGGGGACGTAGGGTGTTTTAAGGGGGGGTGGATCAACGCCCGGTAAGAACCTGAACTTCGAGGACGAAGTTTTGTTTTAAGGGGGGAGGATGTAATATCCCGAAATTTTGATTTCTTAATTAATTAGTAAAAGATCTAATTATTTGGGAAATTATGGGATTTATTAGTTTAAGGAGGAATTTACTAATAATTAAAAAGGAGTTTTAATCATTTAATAAATTAAAAGGATATTTCTCCTTTTCCTCCTTATTGCCCCAAACACAAAATTTTCACCCCAAAACCTCCCTTTGCCGTCGGCCTCTTGTAAGAAGAAGAGAGAAAAATCTCTCCTTGGTTTTTAGAATTAAGTCATCGGTGATGTTTGTTTTCTTTTATAGATTCGGACTTCGTGGAGGAGCGATTTTAGCTCGATAGCGAGAGGTTCTCAAGAAACGCAGCTTAACCGGTAAGAATATTTCTATGTTTTGTGCTCCGTTTGGATACTTGGCTTTGTTGTGTATGGATAGTGGTGTGTTTTTGCGTTGGTTGAAACCTATAGTTGATATGATGCTTTTGTATGGAGTTTCGGGCTTAAAGTGTTGTTTCTTCTTTGTGTTGTGGAGAAACGGCTCGAAATCGCGTAGAGAGTCATTAGGGTTCTAGTCGAAACCCAGGTTGGACGAAAGTCGATTCATGCGGACGGGCGCCTGCCTGGTACATTTCGACGGGCGTCTGGATTAGCCGGGCGGGCGTGCAGGGTGTTAAATTTGATTCGAGATGTAACGATTCTTAGTGGACGGGCGTGCAGGTTAAGGGGACGGGCGTCTGGGTTACTGACGGGCGTCAGGGTTACAGGACGGGCGTCTGGATTTACTGACGGGCGTTTGAGGGGTTGTTTTACATTCAGGATCTAACTCGATGTGTTTGGGCGGGCGTCCGATGGTTTGGACGGGCGTCGATGAAGTCTTTGGACGGGCGTCCGACCTTCCAAACGGGCGTCCAGTCTATATTGTTTCCTTCGTTGTGGGTTGTTGGCTAGTCTTACGAACATGTTCAGTGGGTTATGCTTTGGTGAGTTAAGAATTTTAGTGTCTTGGTGAGATTCGGATTTTAGGCATCGAAGTTCGTAGACCCGTAGTGGTTGGGCCGGATAGGGTAGCACCCGAAGCCGGGAACCCGGGAAGGTTTCCTTACGACTTCAGTGTCCTTAGTGTACTTGGGGAGTTGCAGACAGTGGTGTGGTCGGGCCGGATAGGGTAGCACCCGAAGCCGGGAACCCGGGAAGGTTTCCTTGCACCCCAGTACGTGGTGGTCCACCTAGTTATGGTACCATTGGGTGACCTCTAGGATCCTCCTCTCTAGGGCTTTACCCTTTTGAGGGATGTGCACATTCGGGACCTTTAGGTGGTTAGTTGTGAAGTATGGTGTCCGTTATGGTTGGTCGTAACTTTTATGGTTGACGTTCCGCGTAATTTCATTTACTTCAGGATATTTGTACTCACTTTAATACTTTCTCTCAAAATAATGGATGGTGAATGTTTATTTTCTTTCTGTTGTGGAATGTTGGATGTTACCGCCACGACTGTGTGTCGTGATGAGTGGCACTACACTGACCAATACCGGCGGCCGACGGGATTGGAAACCGGGGTGTTACACATGGTTACTAGCTCCAGTATCCAGTATCCAAATTGATACATCTTTAGCTACATTGAAAGATTCCAAGACAAGTAATTCAGGATTACCTTTCTTATCTTTCCCATTGCTAGCCTTAACCTTCCCATCCTTTACATCTTTGAGATATATGGGGCAGTGACGACGCCAGTGCCCTATCTCATTGCAGTAATGACACTTGCCCTTGGGCTTGGATGGTGTACTTGGCTTAGCCTTCTTCTTCATAGGTTTAGGCGCCGGCCGCAGTTTGTTTCTTATTCTTTTGTTTACCCTGCTGGTTTGACTTAGACGCCTTGGCTACGACCACATTGGCCTCAGCCTTCTTTTCCTGGTCTAGGGTTTTATCTTTCGTAGAAAGACCCTCATAGACTTGAAGTTCGTTGATCAACTCTGTCATGGAAAGGTGAGCCTTAGACATGACGTAGCTGGTCCTGAACGTCAGGAAATCAGATGTCAGAGATTCGAGAATCACTGACACTTGGGTAGCATCGTCTATAATCGCACCATGAGTTGCTGCATCGGTAAAGTAACTAATCATGTTCATCACATGACCAGTAACCGACTGACCCCGCCTCATCTTGGCATTGACAGCCTTCCTCACGGCCTCGTGTCTTGCTTGATCAGACGGTTTGCCAAACATGGTGGTTAAATGCTGCAAGATTTCTCGTGCAGTATTAAAACCCTCAATCTTGCTCCGAATGACATCCGACACGGAGGCTAAGAAGATGCCTCTTGCCTTATTATTCGCCTCTTGCCATTTTTGATGTTGATCGCAAATGCGTTTAGGCGGATTTTGAGGGGTAGAACAGGCACTCTCAATCAAAACAAAGCATGCATTCTCAAATCTGAGCACCACGTTTACGTTACTTTTCCACTTAATAAAATTGTCGCCATTAAACATCATTCAAGAAAGTTTGAATTTGCGAAGACATGTTCTTTGTAAATAAAATGACGAAACTTAATCAAATAAACACTACTATATTTTTGTTTTAGGAATAATAAACTATATAAAGTCTATCCTACCATTCCAAGGATTTAATCTCACACCTCGAGTGCACTTGTGAAGTCACCAAAAGAGTTGACGATTAAATCGAGACAATGTCTCTCGTGATTAATCTTCGAGAATCAAACATCTCACGGAATCGAGACATCCCGGACCTTAATCACTGATTACCTTCCTTTTTCTAGCCTAGATATTTCGAAAATATCCATAAAGAGTGTGACCTACTATATCAGATCTCAAAGTACGCCCCGAGTGTGCCGCCGTAGGGTCGGTCAGTGACTCAACGAGTACCCGAAATCCTATCCTTTCGGAAACCAAGCCTTGAATTTTGATAGGGGTGAACACCACCCGCAGGGGGCCGGAATCAAAGCGGCTCGAGGTGTCACCCTTCTCTCACGTGCTTGCATTTATAGTAGAGGCCGTGGGGTTGGCTGTCGCCTTCCCCGCTCCCACTCAATATTTTTGAAAAAATGGTGGGTTTACTAATTACGGTTTTGGCATTGACAATATGAAACAATAAATCAAAGTACTCCGAATAGGGTCGGTTATGTAGGCAAGCCTCGCCGTCTTATTCGTTGGAACATATGTGATGATTCGAGGCCAATCCGGCAAGAGAGCCCCGTTTAGCCCGAAGGCTTATCGGCTATGCTAAGTCTGTCGAGAATCATATGTAACGTACATCACGTGTGGAGGAGTAGATTGAGCGGCTCGGTTGAACTCGCCCAACCATGGTTAGACCATTTTCAACCCATGTACTAAGATTCTCCGATTTCTAAATCGTCACCCAACGCGTAATCTCGTTTTACGCTTAAGGTGGGTTCACCGAGAAGCCATCACCGAAAATCTCAACGATTTTTCCAAGTGGGATTCACCGAGAATCCATCACTAAAATCGTAAGCGATTGACAAAAACCGGTTCCTCGGTTTTATAATTAGCTACTTATTATTTAACTACCACATATTAAATTAATAAGCATTCATACTAATTATTCGAGTTATACATGCCTAATTTATTCGAAATAAACTAGCTACATTAATGCATTGGAGTGGAATCATGAAGATGCAAGTCATGGCAATTTTCCGGTTTTAAGCACGTAATCTTGATCAAACACAAAATTATACCGAAAAGTAACACCGAGATGGACCGTTGGTACTTTTCGACTAACTATTTTCTAAGGAAAAGTCAAACTTATACTATGTCTTCGAGTCTTGATCTTCGAATCTTGAACTCGAACCGTCGGATCACGAACCACGAACACCCGAGAGGAGAAAAGGCTTTTTAATTAAATAAACAAATATTATTATAATTATCAAAAACCTTTTTTTTTTTGTTTAAGTGCGGCTGTATAAAAAAGGATTTTTTTTTTTATTATTATTATTTTTTTTTTGATATTGTCGGCTATGTCCAGAATATTTACCAAAAAAAAAAAAAAAATTGTTATTATTACAGCCGAAAGGCTGTTTATTAAAGCAGAAAAAAAATTTAATGCATGCAGCCGCATAGAAAACCCTAGCCGCATGCTAGGTTTATAAAAAAAACAGACTTATAGCGACGCTTTTCAGCGTCGCAGAAAGTCCTGTAAGCAGTTGTTTATTAAAAAAAAAAAATTTAACCGTTTCTCCTCATTCATACCTTGGGTTTCGCCTTGATCTTCAACTTTTCTTCAAGATCTTCATCTTTTCGAGTCCGGAATAACAAAATTACAATAAAAGATGCTACTTTTACAATGAATTTTCGAAAATTGACATAAAAAAATACAATTCCTATGCTCAATTGTTACTAAACAAAGGAGCTACAAAATAGATCTACGGGTAAACAGTACCAACCCCAATCCATCTCTTCAACCACAACATTCACAAGCATACAACATGAATAAATTTCGAATTTAACCAAAAAAAACGAAATAAAACACCTAAAACATGCTTTTAATATTCTTTGATCGTTAGATCAAAGGCTCTGATACCACTTGTTAGATGTAATATCGTCCGGATCAATCATAGATTGACCCGATTACTGTATGAACGATCGATCGAGATCTAGATCTAAATGAAACAAAGAACACAAATTTAAGATCTAAATCTACAAGGGGGTTTAGGAGCCTACCTTTTTATGGTGCTTAACTTCAAGAACAAAAAGGATCTCAGAGAACACGAGATTGAGCAGCCACCGTCTTCCAACGTGTGTCTCCCAGCAACACCAAGTGGATGGTGTTTCCCGCCGCCGGACCTCCTTGATATGCTACCGGAATAATCCCGAAGATTATTCCAACTCGAAACCCAAAGAAAATAGCCGAAACTTCCAAGCTATTTTTCTATCAATATGGCGTGATATTTGTGTGTCAAAAGGCTTGGAAGAACTCTCTTTATATAGGAGAGTAAAACTTAACCTCCAAGGATTAAATAATTAAGAGATAATTATTACATTAATCCTTTTTCCAAATAAAAGATAAATAAAATAATTATCCCAAACAAATTAGAATAAATCATATTATTATCTAATATTCCATGAATTATCAATTAACAAATAAAAGATAAATCACACATTAAATAATTATCCAAGAAAATTAATTTCCCAATAATTAAATAATATAAACAAAATGCGCCACTTGTAAACCAAAATAAGTCTACACGCACGTTTCCATATTTGACCAATTTGGTCAAAAGGTCAACACACCAATTTTGGTAAAGTCAATGTAAAATGTCTTTTCCGTGTATTTAATTATTTAGTCCAACTAAACAATTAATCCACATATCAAATTAAATAGCCCAATCCAACTATTTAATTATAATTGAGGTGCAACAACGAGAAAACCTTTATGCTATATTAGGAGTCACGTCGGGGACCATGGACCCATATTCAGTAGCTACAATAAGTCGAATAAAATTATCCGTCGACGTAATAATTATATCCAACCTATTAATTCGGGATTACACCACCATAAACCCAAAATCGAACTCTATCGAATATAGATAACTTACACTCAATTTATGAGTCGAAATCGCCCAATCGATATAATCATTACATACGGATAAATCCTCCATAGACTGCTCACTTCGATTCGGGATATTTCCGTAAACCCTTCTCGAAACATATTATCCTTATTTACCATTAACCCCCTAGTGATCAATTAGTTCATAACCAATATAGTATGAACTGGGCCCATCGATCAGTTTCTAGGGTCAACAAATAAGGGAACTCTCATCTACTTCCCGAGGGAAGGAATAGATTCCATATCTGTGATAACACAGACCACTCACTCATTCCGAATAGAGCCAACGAGAGTGTTGGACCACATACTGCGAAGTGATCCTTACTAACACATCAAACTCTACCCTAGTCTAAGCGGTTTGTGCAGGATCACCTCGGATTGATTAATCCATATATGATCATCTTGTGATTCGATAAGACTTCTCGATTACGGAATTATATTGAGAACTCAAATCAAATCGGTCCACCATATATGATAATCATCATATATAAATGCCCCACTAGTACCTATTACCGATAGTCCGGATAAGATCACACACCGTAAAGTGTTCAGGCGCATTACTAGCAAATTAATCATAAGACCCATACTCAGATTAATAAACGCTACGGACTATGTTAATTTTAAGTACATCTCACTAACTCAATCCTCTTGTGTATAGCCATAAACTGAGTTATGTGATTACATAAACGAGGTACTTAGGGTTTTCTGTAGTGTATACATATTGGAAATAAATGCGAATAAATAAGATGAAATAAATTCTGTCATTTATTTAAATAAAACAATTACAAATTGTCTTTCGGGCATAAAACCTAACAGTAGATTGATAGGTGAGCCTTTTATGTGAATCAACTTAGGTGGCTAGTTAAACATCTAATCAAACGTATGTACTAGATTAATAATCTTAAACATCATGTAAAGCTTGGTAAGGCATAGTACAATATCGCAATGTGTTCTCTAACCAGACAAAGTGGACTGTACCCACGCCGGTCAATCGATTGGTTAGATAAAGCGTCTGGTGCACTCTGCCGGTCATCACACTATCGGGACTCACATATTCCCGGGGCTACTAGAGTGTGTTTCTTAGTAGGTTGCACCCAGTTGTCCTAGTACATCCTATTATTAGGCGTAGTGCCCTTGTTATTCATGATGTAACAAACTTGAGCTAAGCTAGATAAATTTGGAACCTCATGTTATGCTATGAACATAATGTGATAGTTAGCTAGAGCTAATAACGGAATGAATTAATAAAAAACGGCGTTGCTTTTATTTCTTTATGAGACCGACGTTGTACGATCTTCTACGCGTTACTAAGTACTTATGTACTTACCCCGTTACTTTTTGTTTGTCTTTCTCTTTCCCCAAAGAAGATGAACAGGTTGCTAATGCCGATGAGTTCTTTAACGAGGACGTGTGAGACGGAGCTCTTAAAGACTTAGTTCTTTTACTTTTCGTTTCTTTCAATAACGTTGTTGATTTAGTTTCAAACAATGTTGTCTTTCTTTTGGATTAGTTCCGTTTAAGTTCTTTTGGATTCGAATGTTGGTTGATTTAGTATTCTTTATTGGATTTAGATTTACAGCATTGAAAACCGTGTGTTCGATCTTTTGTTTTCCCGAGTCGTTTTATCTTCCGCGTCGTTTTAGTTCTGATGTGTGACGTAAGGCTTACATATATTATTAAATATTATTTGATAATATTTGTGTCGACCGGTCTTTCTAGATAAGGACTCGGTGTCCGGGAACGGGGCGTTACTGTTGGTATCAGAGAGAAAGGTTTTCCTTGCTGTGTAGGACTTGATTTCTTCTTTAAGATAAGTGTTAGAGCTTTAGTAACCCCTCTCTTTTCTTGGTTATAGAATGGTTCTTACTAGAGGAGAAGCTAATACGAATAACACCGAGGAGGCTAACACCCAGACGGGTAGCACTGAGGCAGGATTAACCGGGATTGTGATTCCGAGAAGGAGGAGAAGTGGACCAGCTACCCAGGCCCTACAGTTTCTCAAGTTAACACCCCATCTGAGCAAGCAACATCATGCGTGGGGTGAACCAAGGACCGAATATCATCGTTAGGGAAGAGTGGAACAAGGGGGTCCTTCACGGTTTAACCCTAGCATACCGGTTATCACCACTTCAAAGGGAGTAACATCAGGAGTGCCTGTGCCCCCAATGACCACAGTCTGGGAAGGACTAGGACTTTCTCATCCACCGGTGAGTACTTTCCCAACCGTTTCTGTGCAACTTCAAAGAAGCGTCTGCATGCCGCCCGGCTAGTCGATTTTTTTCGACCACCAGGCATCAGTGTTTTCCCCCACACCACTGAGTTTTACACCTCTGCCAACGGTTCTTCCTCCACCACCGCCTAGATCTGATGCTTTTGTAGCACCTGGCTACACCTATCCGCAACTGACTCACCCCCAACAGCAGGTTCAGCAACCTCAACCATAGTATCAGAATGCTCCACCAATTCAGCAACCGATACAAATTATCGCCGGGGAGTTCTGACGAGGCAAGTGGATTGGTATGATAAGATGAAGAAGCATAGGGTGCCAGAATTCTTTGGCAATGTTGAGCCAACAGCAGCAGATTTATGGATTCGTGGGTTTGAGAGGACGTGCAGAAATGTGAAAGCTCCAGAATCTGAATGGGCTCAGTTAGCAATATCCTTGTTGTCAGGAAATGCGGAAAGTTGGATGGAATCTTATGAGCAATTTAATCCGAGGATCACGGATTAGGCAGTGTTCAAAGACCTATTCTATAAGGAATACTTTCCTAGAACAGCACAGAATGCAAAGGCTAATGAATTTCTGAGTTTCAAACAAGGAAGATACACTATAGTGACTCAGTACTCCGAGAAATTCCATGAGTTAGACAGATTCTACCCTGAAATCATGAGGAGTGAAGAGAAGAAGATTTACAAGTTCATGGAAGGATTGTCACATGAAGTGGCAAAGGGCATGCTGGGAGATAGACCTACCAGCATGGCAAGCGTCATGGATAGAGCTTTGATTGCGGAGAGATTTGTCAACATACAGACGGTTGTAGTTGGGGATAAGAGGTCTTCCTCGAATTATCAAGGAAATGTGAGAGAGCACCACAGCCAGAATGTTAAGAGGACAGGAATCCGGCCATGAAGAGTTCGACAAGTGGGACACCATCGGTTTGTGCTAAGTGTAACAAGACTCATACAGAGAGAGTGCATGGCAGGTAGCTTGAGTTGTTTCCACTGTGGGGAAGTGGGACATTACTCGAGAGCGTGTCCTAAGAAGCTCTCTCAAGGTAATTAGGCAGGAGGATGAGGTAACCAGCAGGGTAATCGTTCCATGGGTAGCGAGACATCGATTCGTGTCTTTGCAATGGATCACGAGAACCGGAAGAGTTAGATGACCTTGTGGTGACAGGTACTTTTCAGTGTTTGTGTTTATTATAGATATTTAATATGATATAGCGCGCTTATGATATTACATATTTGTACTTAAATTGATTCACTTGTTAGGTACCGTAATCATAGATAATCTAGCGATTTCAATTCTGTTTGATCTGGAGCTTCAGGACTTTGTTTCCTCTAAGATAGCTAAGAAGTTGAACCTACCTCTTAAGGAATTGGAGAGACCTTTGAGTATAACCACACCTTTGGGCAGAGTTACTAGATGTGCCCAGGTCACACCCCAAGTTGATATTAGAGTTGGGACTTACACGTGTTAGTATGCCTTGACAGTGTTGGATTTCTCAGACTTTGATGTTATCCTGGGTATGGACTGGTTGTCCAAGAATTATGTCTACTTGGATTGTAGAGGTAAGAGGGTGATCTTTAAGGCCTCAGGAAAATCAGCTAAGATGTTTCAGGGTAACGTATACAAGCCTAGCAAGGGTCGTTATCCGATTATCTCAGCAGTTAAAGCCCTAATAGCTTTGAAGAAGAGTTTCCAGGGTTTCGTTGTTTATGCTTTGGATAAGGAAAAGCATAGGCCCAAGTTAGGAGAGACTCGTGTAGTTAAGGACTTTCCTGAAGTTTTCCCGGAAGAATTGCCTGGACATATGCCTGATAGGGCCATAGAGTTTGAGATCAAATTTATTGCAGGAGCATCACGAGTGGCTAAAGCACCTTATAGGATGGCACCAAAGGAGTTGAAAACTCAGCTTAAGGAGATTCTAGAGAAAAACATCATCCAGCCAAGTACATCACCGTGGGGAGCACCGGTCTTGTTTGTGAAGAAGAAAGATGGGAGTATGCGGTTGTGCATCGACTACAGAGAGTTGAATAAACTGACAATCAAGAATAAGTATCATTTACCAAGGATTGATGATCTGTTCAGTCAGTTACAAGGTAAGAAGATGTTCTCTAAAATTGATCTTAGGTCCGGTTATCATCAGTTGAAGATCAAGGTGTCAGATATACCTAAGACAGCCTTCAGTACGAGATATGGACATTATGAGTTTTTGGTCATGCCGTTTGGACTCACTAATGCTCCATCGAAGTTCATGGACTTGATGCAGAGAGTTTTCATGCCTTATCTCGATAAGTTTGTGATAGTTTTCATAGACGATATCTTGGTATACTCTAAGGATGAGGAAGAGCATAAAGAACACCTGAGGATAGTTCTGCAGACCTTGAAGGAGAACAAACTGTATACCAAGTTTTCTAAGTGTGAGTTTTGGTTGGACCAGGTTAGTTTTCTTGGGCATATAATTTCTGGAGAAGGTATTAAGGTGGATTCAACGAAGATAGAAGCCATTTCTAAGTGGCCTGCACCGACATCGATATGAGAGATAAGAAGTTTCTTGGGTTTAGTGGGTACTATCGGAAGTTTGTGCAGATTTCTCTAAGATAGCTACACCTCTCACGAGGCTCACTCAAAAGAACGTTAAGTATGAGTGGACCAATGAATGTGAGGATGCTTTTCAGACTTTGAAAGAAAAGTTGACCACGTAAACCTCGTGTGTTAGCATTACCGTAAGTTTTGATAACTATGATGTATATACAGATGCATCGGGTCAAGGTTTGGGATGTGTTTTGATGCAATCAGGAAAGGTAATTGCTTATGCATCTAGGCAGTTGAAGGTGCATGAGCAGAATTACCCTACACATGACTTGGAGTTGGCAGCAGTGGTGTTTGCTCTGAAGCTTTGGAGACACTATTTGTATGGTGTCAAGGCAAGAATCTTCACGGATCATAAGAGTCTGAAGTTCTTCTTTACTCAGGAGAATCTGAACATGAGACAAAGAAGATGGTTGGAGTTCGTGAAAGATTACGACTTAGACATTCAATACCATCCGGGTAAAGCGAATGTTGTAGCTGATGCACTTAGCCGGAGAGCGGTTAATGCTATCACTACCATGCAAGAAGTTGTGGATCAGTTGGATAGGATGCATATTCAAGTGATTGAAAGGAAGGGTGAAGCTCAGAATTTGGTGCCATTGATGGCAAGTTCAGATTTGCTAGATGAGATTCGGGCTAAGCAAGATAAAGACCCGGTGTTGATTGATTTGAAGCGAGTAGCTCGAGAGAAGCCTCTGATGAGTTATCAGTTGGACAAGAGGGTCATCTTTGCACGGAGACCGTTTGTGTGTGCCCGGTGTGGATGGCCTAAGGGAGAAGGTTATGGATGAAGCTCATAAGATTGCTTTTGTGGTACATCCAGGAGCCACTAAGATGTATAGAGATCTCAAGGAAAGATATTGGTGGCCTGGTGTTCGGTAAAAACGTGTTTTAAATTTATAAACCGAAACACCCCAAGTATAAGGTTCGTAGTATAGGATGTTAACGGGTCGTCCTAAGGGAGTGGAATGTTTATCGGATCAAGGTGCAGTTATTCTATCGATTATGTCACGACTATTAACTAAAACTATGATTTATACTAATTATGAAATAATGAACAGAGAATTACGATGAACAAAGAACTTGGAAACTTAAAATATGCAAAAACAACTAGAATTTTAAAACAACTAAACTTAACAATCAACGATTGATACGAGTGATTTTTGTTTATCAAGGATTAAAAGGAACGGTAAGGCAACGGGAATCCACCAATCAACCAACCCAACCCCAACTAGATGGCAAGTTAAAGATACGATTTTTAGTAATGATCTATCACGAATTCGATTAAATCTCTTTAAATAAATTCTAGGGTTTCGTTTTCTTTTTCAAGTAAAACTGAACGACATGCAAAACAAGATCATGAGATTGTCTCCAAAACTCTACTCAATTAATTATAAACGATCTCTCGAATTACAACTAATTGCATCAATTGAAAAGATCAAAGCTTGAACAATATTCTCATATAAATTCAATCAAAAAGATAGTTCCATCGATCTCACGATTCAATAAAACATAAGCGATAAATCACAACATTCAATTGATGAAAAACCATAAATTTAATTCACTAAAGATGTAGCTAAATATCCTCTAGTTGGTGTGGTTGTTGATTGGTTTCCTCCGTTGTCCCACCGCAAGATGCTTAGCCTTCAATCATCTTCGAACTCCCAAGCAAGATTGAAAGAAAGAAACTCATATTTTTATTTGTATTTAGTGCGGCTGCTCTCTCTATTTTTCTGTGTGTAAAATTCTGTGTGTTCTTCTCTGCTCGAATGGTGCTGCTTATATAGGAGTTTTGCCGACATAAGGAAGGATCTAGAAAAACGCGTCGATTTTTTAGCTTCGGGGCTCGGTCAACCGAATAAAGACACTCGGTCGACCGAATAGCATGGCTCGGTCGACCGAGCCTACCCTTTTACGCGTTTTCACACCGCTGCTTCGTATACCGTGTCCCCTACTTCACTCTTTCGATCTGATCTGATTTATCCTCTCTTCAATGCTCCGATTTTCTTCTTTATTTTGAAATCACTTGATTGAATGAGATAAATCTTCTCCATTAATAATATCCCCATGCATATCTTTTAATTTTCTGCAAAATTGTTGTTACACCAAGTCATCGAATAATAATAATAATAAAATGTGTAACAAAAAAATAACATTTAAACTCAATATTTCCTCATAATTAAGTTATAACCCCTCAATAACCATTATAGGAATTTAACGGTTAAAACACGCTTTTCTCATTTATTTCCCTTAAAAATAAGGTAAATTGTTTAGGGATTAAGCCCGAAAATATAGTAAAATATACCCTAAACACCTGGCATGAAGTTAGGGATCACAGAGTTTGTGGCAAGATGTGATACATGCCAGAGAGTGAAAGTAGAACACAGAAGGCCAGGGGGTTTGTTGAAACCTTTGGAGGTACCGGAATGGAAATGGGAGAATATCACGATGGATTTCATCACCGGTTTGCCTAAGACTAAGGGTGGTCATGACATGATTTGAGTGATTGTGGATAGACTTACAAAATCAGCCCATTTCTTGCCATGTAAAGTGGACATGCCTATAAAGAAGTTCGCTACTATGTATATCGACAATATAGTGAAGCTTCATGGTGTGCTTTTATCTATTGTATCCGACAGGGATAGTAGATTTATCGATCGTTTCGGAAGGGTTTACTGAAGCTTTTGGGACGAAAGACGATTTGAGTATGACGTTTCATCCATCAGACGGATGGGCAATCGAGAGAACAATTCAGACTCTCGAGGATATGCTTAGAGCTTGTGTTTTGGATGCCGGAGGATCATGGATAGACTACCTCAATTTGGCTGAGTTTGCTTAAAACAATAGTTACCATGCTAGTTTGGGTATGCCACCTTTTGAGGCCTTGTACGGTAGGAAGTGTAGAACTCCACTTTATTGGGACGAAGTGGGAGAGAAACATATCATAGGGCTGGAGATGGTTCAGCAAGCCAAGGAGAAGATCGAGTTGATAAGGAAGAATCTGAAGGCCGCTCAAGATCATCAGAAGAGTTGGGCCGATGTTAGAAGAAGACCGCTAGAGTTTGAGGTCGGGGATAGAGTTTATCTTCGAGCGTCTCCAATGAAGGGTGTCAAGAGGTTCGGACAAAAAGGAAAGCTAAGTCCAAGGTATGTAGGACCTTTTGATGTCATCGAAAGAGGTGGGAAGTTGGCTTATAGAATTCGGTTACCAGAGTCGATGTCTAGAGTCCACAATGTTTTCCATGTATTGATGCTTATGAAGTGTCTATCTAAAGTGGACGTGGAATCTGAGATTGATCCGGAAGTGTTACAAGATAATCTTTCGTATGTGGAGAAGCCGATAAAGATTTTAGATAGGAAAGAGAAGATGATAAAGAGGCGAGTGATCCCGTTAGTGTTAGTGCAATAGAGCAATCATGCACCGACTGAAGCCACTTGGGAAGTTGAAGCGGATATGTTCAACGAGTTCCCAGAGTTCCCTCATCTACCAGGTACGATCTAGTTTCGAGGACGAAACTCCTCTTAAGGGGGGAGGAATGTAATATCCCGATTTTTGAAAAGGGGCAATTCGGTCTTTTAGCAAAAATCAGAATATTATGTTATTTAATTAATGGAATTAAAGAAAAGGAAAAGGATTTAATTGGATTTAATTAATAAGGAATAATTAGGTTTAATTGGGATTATAAAAGGAAAACTAATCCTAAATTAACCTAGTTGTTGTTTTACATAAAATTTTCTGAGAAGTGGCGCAAGTTTGAGGAAAAAAAAGGAAGAAGAGGCTTTCAAATTTCGAAGCTAAAGCGTTGCTCTTTTCAACAGACATCTCAAGAGAGAAAGGATCACTGCGAGACAAGGATCGTTTTGATATCAACAATCCCTAAATCCGTTAACGTAAGTTTTCCCTCATCGTTCTTGATATTAGGGTTTATTCATCATCGTGTTAAGCTGCATTTTCTGAGTTTGAACATCGTAGTGATCGTCTTTGGATTGATCGTGTATAGGTTTGGAGTTAAAGGTTTAACCTTTTCAAGGCTTTGGTAGCGTGGATCGTAGTAGCTCGCAAATTAAGGTAACGTGGTGTTCTTATCATATGACTAAGGTGTCGTAAGATTTTAGAGCAATTTGTATGTTATTTTAGCTGTTTGTAATCTGTCAGTGTTGGAGTTTGGGTTGGAATTGGGTTTGAAATCGCGATTACGCAGTTGCAGATTTTCTGGGTAAATCCTAGGCAGACGGGCGTCTGCATAAGGGCAGACGGGCGTCTGCGGTAGCGGCAGCTCAAACGAGCGTTTGGGGTATTTCGGACGGGCGTTTGAGGGTCTAGTTTAGATACAGGATGTGGCTGAATTTCACGAACGGACATCTGGGGGTTGGTGGACGCACGTCCAAGTCAGACGGGCGTTCACATGGGGTCAAACGGGCGTCGACTGCTTATTCGATTTTTCACTTGTTTTTAAATGTCGATTTGGTTTCGTGCTTTATAATCATGTTTTACTGCTTAACCTTATGTGACAAAGCCTTGAATTAGCTTTTGACGCGTTTAGTTTTGGCACTATATGGATTCCCTAAAAAGATGAAGTGTGGGACCGTCGAAAGCTTTGGATTTGCCTGGTGCTTCGATAAGCTAGGGTTTATCGATGTCTGTGTATGTGCTAGGTTATGTTAGAGTCTAGTGGTCTTAAGAAGTGGGAGTAGATTGATAGGTGAGCCTTTTATGTGAATCAACTTAGGTGGCTAGTTAAACATCTAATCAAACGTATGTGCTAGATTAATAATCTTAAACATCATGTAATGCTTGGTAAGGCATAGTACAATATCGCGATGTGTTCTCTGACCAGACAAAGTGGACTGTACCCATGCCGGTAAATCGATTGGCTAGATAAAGCGTCTGGTACACTCTGCCGGTCATCACACTATCGGGACTCAGATATTCCCGGGGCTACTAGAGCGTGTCTCTAAGTAGGTTGCACCCAGTTGTCCTAGTACATCCTATTACTAGGCGTAGTGCCCTTGTTATTCATGATGTAACAAACTTGAGCTAAGCTAGATTACTTTGAAACCTCATGTTATGCTATGAACATTATGTGATAGTTAGCTAGGGCAAATAACGGAATGAATTAATAAAAGACGGCGTTGCTTTTATTTCTTTATGAGACCGACGTTGTACGATCTTCTACGCATTACTAAGTACTTATGTACTTACCCCGTTACTTTTTGTTTGTCTTTCTCTTTCCCCAAAGAAGATGAACAGGTTGCTAATGCCGATGAGTTCTTTAACGAGGACGTGTGAGACGGAGCTCTTGAAGACTTAGTTCTTTTACTTTTGGTTTCTTTCAATAACGTTGTTGATTTAGTTTCAAACAATGTTGTCTTTCTTTTGGATTAGTTCCGTTTTAGTTCTTTTGGATTTGAATGTTGGTTGGTTTAGTATTCTTTATTGGAATTAGATTTACAGCATTGAAAACCGTGTGTTCAATCTTTTGTTTTCCTGAGTCGTTTTATCTTCCGTGTCATTTTAGTTCTGATGTGTGACGTAAGGCTTACATATATTATTGAATTTTATTTGATAATATTTGTGCCGAACGCTATTTCCGGATAAGGACTCGGTGTCCGGGAACGGGGCGTTACACACAATCAACAGGCAACTGTTACAGATTATAAACAAGATTACCGACTTAAAAACAACAGCAGGTCTTATACAATAATTCTAGTACAATCTTTCAAGGTAAACAAAAATAGTTACAGATTCAACAAAGGATCAATATATAAATTACAAAAGATATAGCTGAGTTCTGCAATTAAAAAGCTTGAACACTCAGCTAGCTACAGAAGTGATAATCAGGTTCACAGAACTAGATTATCAGATCTGTAAACACAACTACTAAAGTAAAAGTTTAGCCACCTAATAGCTAACCTAAACTATTACAGATTGTGCAAATATCAGATTCAGGAGGCGTGCAAAGGTAGTAGGTAATGCAGGCAAGTTCAGCAATATATTAGGAGCAGCAACACAAGGGCAAGGACAGTAAGGCAGTTGAACAGCAAGATCAGATAGCAGGATTGACAAGCGAGAAACAAAACTTGCGAGAATCAAAGAAATAGGTGTTCCAATATTGATTAACAAAGAACACAAAGGTGTATCTTCGATTATCAATGTTAGAATCAATAGGTTATAAGGGGATCAAAGCAAAACACTTAGATAGAATCAAACAGAGACTTCAGTCTGATGCAAGAATTGAGACTTAAGGTATTGGATCAAATCAAACTCACAGAAATGACAATAGAACCCATCGGTTAGTCCCGATTTGATGCTGCGGACCAATCGGACTATTATCAATCTTTGTGATCAACTTAGAGCCAATAACCAAAATCGAGTTCCAACTCTATGGACGGACTCGAAAAAGCAAGCAAGACTAGTATCAACAAGACTACTATCAAGCTAATCTAGACAATCACAAATCACACAAAACACGAAAATTGAAATGCAATTGAGTTAAAGTGTTACCTAGGCACAAGGAACACGAAACCTCAATTCAACAAGTTCTATCAAATCTATTGATCAGAACCTTACTTTTCAATAGCCAAGACCAGAATCACAAGCAGCTAGATCAATCTACAAGATTATCAAGCTTCCAACTTCTGTGTTTGCAAAAGGACTAGAAAAGAGAAATTTCGCAGTGTAGTGAAATATGGGATTGCTCAAAAAGGTTATTCTGAGTTGTTGCAATCCTAGTTAATGTGACTGACTATTTATAGCCTTGAGGTATAACTTGAACCTCAAAAGTTTGTGTGAACACAATCAAAAGAAATCCTGAAAATCCGATTCAATCAATATAGTGATTTTTCCAGCCATGGTTACCTGAGTCCCTCATTGGTTCAAAGTGTTAAACATACTCTCTAAAGGAGGGCCGTTAGGCAAACGAGAGAGAGAGAGTGATGTCAAACAATGAACCTTACCAAATTGGTTAACCACGCAAATCAACTTTAAACCCACTGATTTCTTTTGACTTAGTTCTAATAGCATAGTGTAAGGCACCCGAGACCTGGTTCAATTGCATAGAATGCATTCTTACCTTAATTGAACCAAGGGTTAACTCAGATTTAAACCACTAAAGGCTATGATGCCAACCAACATTGGTTTAACTGAGTTATTTAGCCATCATTGGGTCACTACCCTCAGCATTGACTCGACCCTTGACTTCCTAGGGTAGAAACCCTCAGTCAATTTACCTAATCCGTACACCAAGAAGGTTCAAGCCTTATACCTGAGCAAACCGGGTAGAGATTCACCGGTGTGTGAAGACTGAGGCACTGAAAAGAGCGTCACTGCTGTGAAACGGCATTACTTCAATCTCGATTGCATTAGGGTGAATTTGGTGTAGTATTCGATCTATAACGGTCATAGGGGTCAAGCCTTCACGATTTGCACGTGTTTCATTTGACCGAGATATCTGCAATCACAACACAAGGAAAGGTCAAGGCAATAGTCTATTCGAATTAGTGTAAAATCGATCAGATACTGAATATTAACTCAGAAGAGATACGACCTGATTTAGGGTTGACTGCAAGTCCACAAAATCTGTCTTTAATGGCTCAGATCGACCATCGATCGGATAAAGGGTCAAACCTTCCATAATCAACCTTCAATAGACACAATAGCATACAATCGTAAGCGGATGAACAATTCATATCGAAATAATAATTATGTTATCAACTTAATACGAAAGGTACGACCTTTTTGATTTGAGAGGACTCTCTAGCTTTCACACTTCAAATTTGCATATGTGAAATGTATCCGGACTGAAAGATGGCTTCTTTACATCGTCAATCGAATCACAGAAAATCGGGGTGATGAAATCCCCGATTTCATTCCCTTCTCAGCACAGCCGCTTAGAATCAAGACAGATATGCAACCCTTATCATTTGATTCTATGAGCAAGACAACACCGAATCGAACAATTATTGCTCGATTTTACTAGAAAGGGAAGGAGATGAGGGAAGCTTCAGATTTTCTAGAGAATTTTAGGTGATTTTCATTGAATGCGGGGGAGAGAAGAATGAGTAACGGCAGAAGAGTGTAGAGGCTAGGTTTTCAGACGATTTTGGGTAAGAAATGGGAAATGAAGAGAAAGGCTGCAAGGTTTGAGAGTTTTGTCATAAAACTCGGGTAAATGGACTGGGGTCAGTGGGCCAGGATAAAATTCGGACTGAATATAATCTTTTAAAAAAAACGAGCCCAGCAGCTATAAAAAAGGATTAAACAATTAATAAATCATATTAATGAAATATTAGTTTAAATATACTGTTTAATTAATCCTACAAAAATATAAACATAATGTTTGCCATATGATTTAAATACTAGAAAAATTAAAACAATGATATCATATAATAAAAGCTTTAAATAATATAATACACATATGATATAAAATACTCATAAAAGCTTTAATAGAGGAGATGTTACTTTTGAAAATTAATCAACTCTCCACAAAATACTCAACATTCTCCCCCTTTGATTTATTTTCAAAATAACACTTTTAAAGCTTTTAAGGAATAGTTTTAAACACATGGAGAGTATAACTCCCCCTAAATACAAGCTCTCCCTTAATTAGAGCTTTCTAACTTTAATAATAAAAATAGTTCAACTTTTAAAAGCTTTATAACACTACTTTCTCCCCCTTAGTTTGAAAATTAATCAAATAAGGTTTTAAAAGCAGGGTTGAAAGTCATGAACCACAAAATACTACTTAAAGTAAAAGTGTATAAGATACTTCCTTTTTGGGTATCAAGGAGTATGATACCAATTGCTTTTCAATCATTTATTTAAAGCACTATCAAGCCAAGATAAGTCATTTTAGCATATAAAATTTGGTGACCTGCAAAACAAATTTATATAGAAGTACCCATTATACTTTGGGTCCTTCAGGGTTAGAAATAGACTTCAAAGAATCTTTCTGAACCCATACTTTTCGTACCCTTGGTTTATGTCCAGTCTTCTTAGTCCAAGTAGACTGAGTTGACTGATCACAGTGATGTGGGATTGGATAGTATGTGTTCTGATGCATTCTCAGAATCTGATATTGCCAAAATAGCAAATTGACTAAGTAGGGATCAACTTGGGATTGTCTAAATGTGTAGTCGGGTGCTTGGTGTATGCGAGCGTCATAAAATGCAGGTGTGTAGAAACTAGGTGTAGCATAGTTGGTATGATGATTTTGGTTCTGTTGAGCGTGGCTCTTTGAACCTCTACGATCATACATATATGCGTGGTTTTGTGAAGTGGAACGCTGTGAAGTGTGTGAACGCGTTGATGAAGCATTCTTTAATGGTGTGGGTGCTTTAGGTGGTGGAGGTGTAGCACATTCTAAGGAAATTGGCCTAGGCATCAAGTTTTCCGGAGTTGAGTCAGGAGGAGTTGGTTTGGATTGGTTCCCCGAACCACTTACTTCCTTCCATTTTCCTTTTAGTGTTGAGAGTTGTCCTTGGAGTAGAGAATTCTTCTCTTCAAGTCCTGAAACGACTTGTTTAAGTTTGACACCTCTTGCTTTAAGGAATTAATCTCAATTTCGGTGTCTTGATGCTTAAGCTTTAAGTGACTTAGAGTACGTTGATTAGCGATACAGTTTCATCGTTATTCTGATAAGTTCATCTTTCGTGAGAACATCGGCATCCTTACCCTCCTCAATGGCATACGCTTTGGAATCCCATTCAGGAGGAAGAATCCTAATAATCTTGAGGATTTGGTCCTCATTCGAGACTGGCTTACCATACGACTCTAGTGCATTAACTATGTCGTTAAACCTAGTGTCCATTTGTTTAACGGTTTCGTTTGATTCCATTCTAAACATTTCAAAAAGCTCTTAGAAGACCGTTAATTTTGGAGCGTTTGACTCGGGAAGTTCCCTCATGTCTTTGAGTGAGAGTCTCCCAAATTTCTTTGGCAGGCTTACTTGAGTTAACCGCACGAGCCTCTCCGGGACTAAGGTAGTTGACAAGAATGGCCATGGCCTTTGAATTTAATAACAACTTTTTAAAGTCATCATCAACGAGTTCATGGTCAAGCTTGGCAACTTGAGTGGTAGTCCCACCCTCAGTGACGGACTTCATAGGAATCAATGGACCATTTTGAATGATTCTCCACAACTGGTAGTCCATTGACTCAATGTGAAGCTCAAGTTTGAGTTCTTCCATTCCCTATACCCGACCCATCAAAGTATGGGGGCCTTGCCAAGACAAGCCCTCCCGAGGAGTCACGGTAGATGCCATGGAAGTAATGCAATAAAAAGCTTTGAAAACGATGAGCTAGTCTATGTGAAATGCAATTACAATGCAAGTATGAACAATACAACTGATGTAATGTACAATGCAAAGTCTATGATATGTATGATGATTTTTTTTTAAATTAAAATTTATGAAATCTCAAGAAACAATTATTAATGGACAGATAGTAAAAGATGTGGTGTGCGAGATTTACCTAAATCAAATTATTAATATTACAGCCTCACAAATTAAGTGATAGCATAAGGGGTGTGAAAACAGTGAATCTGAATCGTAAACGAACCCTTAGAAAAGTGATGAGCCGGCTGTTGATGATCTAACTTGATTGAAAAATTGATCATGCAAAAACTCAAGATCAAGTGTAAATCGAGGAAATAAATAATAATAAAAAAATAATCAAACAAAGTGATATCAAGAACTTGATCACTAGGTAACCTGGCTCCGATACCAATTGTTGGATCGATATTGCGTGAACAAACACTCTGTAGGGGGGTGTAAATAGAGTGTTGACCAATTTATAAACTCTTTTTCGATAATTCAACACAAGTACTAAACAACTAAGGCGGAAGCTAACTTAGTCGGTTATTCGCTTGTGTTATAAAAACCAACGTGATCAAGTGTAGTTAATTTATGTGATTATTGACTAATGTGTGATTAAATCACTGCAGCAAGTTGTAAATCAAATGATTAAACAACTATGATATTAGGTGACTATTTTATAATATGCAATCAAATTAGATTGATATGTATGTATGTATATGGCAGCCACGAATTAAAAAGACTGCAGATCAAAAGACAAGTTCAATACAGCATATTATTACCAACCATAAACAAAGCTGCAAATGCAGATTATATTGAATTAATCAAACAGGTTTGCAACAGAAAAAGGTACTAAAACTATTAACTAAGGAGATGTCCAAACAAAATGCAGCAAAGCAAATAGAATTATAAGCACAATCAACAGGCTACTGTTACAGATTATAAACAAGATTACAGACTTAAAAACAACAGCAGGTCTTATACAATAATTCAAGTACAATGCTGAAGCAGAAACAAAAATAGTTACAGATTCAACAAAGGACCAGTATATAAATTACAAAAGATATAGCTGAGTTCTGCAAATAAAAAGCTTGAACACTCAGCTAGCTACAGAAGTGATAATCAGGTTCACAGAACTAGATTATCAGATCTGTAAACACAACTACTAAAGTAAAAGTTTAGCCACCTAATAGCTAACCTAAACTATTACAGATTGTCCAAATATCAGATTCAGGAGGCTTGCAAAGGCAGCAGGTAATGTAGGCAAGTTCAGCAATATATTAGGAGCAACAGCACAAGGGCAAGGACGGTAAGGCAGGTGCACAACAAGATCAGATAGCAGGATTGACAAGCAGGAAACAAAACTTGCAGAATGCAGCAGCAAATGGGTGTTCCAATATTGATTAACAGCAACACAAAGGTGTATGCTGATTATCAATGTTAGAATCAACAGGTTATAAGGGGATCAAATCAAAACACTTAGACGAGAATCAAACGAGACTTACATGCGATGCAAGAACGAGACTTAAGGTATTGGATCAAATCGGACTCACGAAATGACAATTGAACCCATTGGTTAGTCCTCGATTTGGTACTGCACAGACCAATCGATCGTTGTCAATGATGTGATCAACTTAGAGCCAATAACCAAAATCGAGTTCCAACTCTATGAACGGACTCGTAAAAGCAAGCAAGACTAGTATCAACAAGACTACTATCAAGCTAATCTAGACAATCACAAATCACACAAAACACAGAAAATTGAAATGCAATTGAGTTAAAGTGTTACCTAGGCACAAGGAACACAGAAACCTCAGTTCAACAAGTTCTGTCAAAGTTATTGATCAGAACCTTACTTTTCAATGGCCAAGACCAGAATCACAAGAAGCTAGATCAATCTTCATGATTATCAAGCTTCCAACTTCTGTGTTTGCAAAAGGACTAGAAAAGAGAAATTTTGCAGTGTAGTGAAATGCGGGATTGCTCAAAAAGGTTATTCTGAGTTGTTGCAATCCTAGTTAATGTGACTGGCTATTTATAGCCTTGAGGTATAACTTGAACCTCAAAGGTTTGTGTGAACACAATCAAAAGAAATCCTGAAAATCCGATGCAATCAATATAGTGATTTTTCCAGCCATGGTTACCCGAGTGCCTCCTTGGTTCAAAGTGTTAAACATACTCTCTAAAAGAGGGCCGTTAGGCAAACGAGAGAGAGAGAGTGATGTCAAACAATGAACCTTACCAAATTGGTTAACCATGCAAATTGATGATGGTCAAAATATACTCGTAAAAGTCATCAACGTTATCCTTAAATCGAGCCTATTAATATATATTTTATGTTAAATCACATGTGTATAATGATTATTTAATGTTATGTGATTAATAGAATATAATTTGGTATTTATCCGTTTTTATCATTTAAATACGATTTACTATGCAATAAATATTTATTTTATAGATTGAGATAAATTGGAGGATAATTACAAATGGATGAATTAAATCTCAAGATAAATCGAAGAAAATTCGAGTGCATTGAAGATAAATATCGGATCAGTAGCGAAAAGAGGAGTAAGGCATGACAAGAGCCGCCGAGCCAATCCAAGATCGTGACTCATTGGCGGAAGGGATAAGGCTCATTGAGGCGAGTTCATTAAAGTCACCGGATTAGCTTGGAGTTATCTCGACGCATTTTTGACTTTATTTGGATTTAGGAAACCTATTTTAGATCGGTTAATGATTATCCTAACTCTATTTTTACCCCTATATATACTTGTGCTATTTCATTAGCAAAAACACACATTAGACACTTCTCTCGAATTAAAATAAAGTTCTCGATTTTCCTCAGAGTGGTTTTTATACAAGTTACGCAATAATGTAAGTTCTTGTATTTATTTTCTCTTAGTTTTATAATTAATTCCCAATTAGTATTTATCGTTTGAGATTGTTATTTCTTAGTTAAATGATGTAGATTTAGGATTACGACGTGAGGCGATCACAGTTCCTCGTCTATAAGGATCCCCATGCCCACGCCTATGTCTCGTGATCTATGTATGACTTTATTTTGATTAACAATCGTGTTTTTAGTAGATCTATATAATTGCTTTATGAATCTCTATTTTATCCGTTATGTATAGAGAAATGCTAAGATTTGGGTTTTCGCCGCGTCAATCTGGCCACGTCTTTATGGTGAGATTGTCCACCTAGAATTTCTTATCTTAGTAGGTATGGCTACGGCTACGTTGCTCGTCTGTTTTAATTAGCGTATGATTAGAAAATACCAATATAGGGCTCCTAGGTCGGCTCATGAATTGATCTTCCGGGACTTTCAGCGAGATCTAGATACGTTCTGTATTAGGGAATTGTGCACATCTAGTTAAACGTAAATCGTAGATTAACATGATACCTAAAAAGTTAGTGTTAATGGGACGGAGACTGATGCGATCTCTTAGGAAGTACGCCTAACCACAGGAATGTTGCCTATGTGAGGAATACGGTTAATATTGGCATCCCTAGTTTTGTAAGCATGCAAGTTATATGAGATGGAGGCCTAAAAAGCGAAGTCACGTAATGTAGTGATCTAGATGGCCTACCGGAGCTAGATCGAGTTTAGGGGATGACTCACTGTAGCGATATAAAAGAAATACGAATCGGATTAATAGTTGTCGAGTATCGCTTAATTATATAGAATCTCTAGATCCAAACGATAACATAATAATTGGGAGGTTAATTACGTTGTTTGTGTCGTGTCCTTTTATCTTTCTTGTCTCTTGTTGGTCGTAGACCGCCTTTGTGTCCTTGATATGAATAATTAATTGTTTGTATATAAATGACCCACAATTGGTTCCCACGTGGGATCGACCTTGATTCGCTATAGCTATACTACGATAGGCCTAGTCCTCTTGCTAGTATTGGTTTATGGTGGTCAAGTATTTTATTATCACATGATCTACGTCATCACAAATCAACTTTAAACCCAATTTCTTTCTTTTGACTTAGTTCTAATAGCACGATGTAAGGCACCGAGACTTGGTTCAATTGCATAGAATGCATTCTTACCTTAATTGAACCAGGGGTTAACTCAAAGTTAAACCACTAAAGGCTATGATGCCAACCAACATTGGTTTAACTGAGTTATTTAGCCATCATTGGGTCACTACCCTCAGCATTGACTCGACCCTTGACTTCCTAGGGTAGAAACCCTCGGTCAATTTACCTAATCCGTACACCAAGAAGGGTCAAGCCTTATACCTGAGCAAACCGGGTAGAGATTCACCGGTTTGTGAAGACTGAGGCACTCGAAAGAGCATCAACTGCTTGTGAAACGGCATTACTTCAATCTCCAGTGCATCAGGACTGAATTTGGTGTAGTATTCAGTCTATAACGGTCATAGGGTCAAGCCTTCACGATTTGCACGTGTTTCCTTTGACCCGAGATATCTGCAATCACAGCACAAGGAAAGGTCAAGTCGACCCCTCCCTTTTTTTCCCTCAGAAGCGTGTAACATGAATAAGGAAAATTAAAGGAGTTTTATTTGGAAAAACCTCCTATATCTATTAATTTACTTAATTAGTTTTTTCTTTAATTAATTACTTAGGATAAGTAGTAACTAGGAAATAAATAAATTAAAACCAATTAATCTTTTACCCTTGTTAAAAACTAGGGGTGTTACGTGAAACCAGTGTCACTAAACGGACAGAGTCGCTCACGAGCAAACTCGTGTTCGACTCGTTAATATATGTGATCGTTTGTTTGTTTAGCTTCACGAATCAAGTTTGAACAAGTTTTGACGCCCGTTTCCAAAACGAACGAAAACGAATTTACTCGTGAACGTTCGATTATGTCCGCGAACATGTTTATATAGATAAATCAATGTACAAACTAACTTCATCTTATAAGATGATAAGACATCTATTAATCTAATAGTTACTTTAGAGTAATTTTATAGAATATTGATAGAGTTGCCATAGTGTTTTTATTATTATAATGTTTGAATAGTACATTGTATTTTGTTATTTATTAATTTGTACTTAATTTTTTATACTTTAACAAGCCGAACTCGAATTAAGAGGGGCAAAAATACATGTAACATGGAAAACTTTTTTTTAGAAAGTAACATGCCAAACTTGAACACGAGGTCAAACAAAATTTCTTTATAAATGAGCTGAGTTTGAACATAATTTTATGTTCGTTTATTAAGCAAACGTTCGTGAACAAGCTCGTAACCTTAACGAACCATGTTTGAACATATTTTTCTGTTCGCTTATAAAACGAACGAACATAAACAAACTCGTGACCTAAACGAATAGAGCTTGAACAAGTGATACTCAGTGCGACTCGGCTCGGCTCGTTAACAGCACTACAAGAAACTAGTAGTCACATATTGTTGGACATCTAAGGGAGCCATGTATTGGTGCTTTTTCCATCAAAACTCTGTCAAAGCTACCCCGGATTCTTGGGTCGTTGAGTTAACGGCCATATTAAATAAAAGATAAAGTCACAGAAGAAATATCATCATATAAATAATAAAAGATAAAATCTCAGAAGAAATGTCATCAGATAAAATCACAGAAGAGATAGTAATGATATTTTGTTAAGATTAAGTTAGTTTAAAATAAGATATTTCTTGATTAATTTATTTATCCTTTGAATTCTAAGGTTTATCAATTATGATAAATCTTTAAGTTTATCTTTATGTTTTCTTTTCTGTATAAGAGATCTATTGTAAGATTTTTTTTGAACGATTCAATCAGAACATCTGTTCATATTTCAGCTCGTATTTTGATTTTCTTCAATATTCAATGGCTTAACCAAAGCCTATGATTTGATTTGTTGCACTCATATTTTGTTGCAAAGCGATTCTCTCTTTCTCTCTTGGCGATTAATAATGTCCAGATATCGCAGGGTGGTTCTTCTTTCTACGGATGCTTGGTTGAAGATTTATATTAATGGGTCGTTTGTTAAATGCAGTGGCAACTATCTGAGAAAAATTATGGTACAACGGGTACTTTTGGATTATACCAAGTGGAGGGTCATGATTCTTTCTTATTCCCTCTCTCACACATACTAGAAGTGTGTAGGTGTGAGTTGGATTAATCATGACCCTCCACTATAACTTCAAAATTCCCGTTGCACCATAACTCTTCTCTTAGCTAACTTATTTTCTGTCAAAAGTTTCATTATCTATTGGATGATAGAATTGTATGGGACCCTCCGTCTAACCTTCTTTCCACTAGCCTTGTGGAATTTTCTTAATAAAATGTCATTAATTTTAGGATGGTCCAGAGTCACTATTATTGGACCAACAAATCAAGATTTTTAAGGAAACAAGTAAAATGCACGTGCCTCCCACGTGTTTGGTTAAATTAATATTTTTAATATTTAAAAATAACAATTCAGATTTAATTTTATAAATATGATAAGTATTCTCTAAAAATAACAATTCAGTTTAATTTTATAAATATGATAAGTATTCTCGATTATGAAATCATATATTCAAATCTCTAGAATAAAAGATTTCTTTCATGTCTCTAGTAAATCTATAAATATTTTTTAAAAATTTCCTAACCTAAATAACGTCACTAAAATATCATATGTTCAAAATGTCACGTGTTGTCTCTAATTGTAATAAATAATTCTAATTTCTTTCTTATATGTGAACTTAAATTTTTCTGACAAAATAAATATTAAAAACAAGGTTAATTATCTACCATACTTTTATGTAACATTAATTTTATTTATGGATAAAAGTATATATGGACTAAGTGTAAATGTTCTTAGACAAATGTGATAATCTAGTAAATGTTATTACAAATTTAACACCAGTGGTTATCAAAACAAAAAAAAAAAAAAAACACCAGTGATGAATAATATACGGTTTGTCGCTAATTCGTAGCAATATTGTCGAATATTTGTGACGAACAGTTTTCATCACAAAAATTCGTCACAAATCCGAGAAATTCTAGTAGTGTAACTTCAAAATTCTCGTTGCACCATAACTCTTCTCTTATCTAACTTATTTTCTGTCAAAAGTTTCATTATCTATTGGATGATAGAATTGTATGGGACCCTCCGTCTAACCTTCTTTCCACTAGCCTTGTGGAATTTTCTTAATAAAATGTCATTAATTTTAGGATGGTCCAGGTGTAACTATTGGACCAACAAATCAGCATTTTTAAGGAAACAAGTAAAATGCACGTGCCTCCCACGTGTTTGGTTAAATTAATATTTTTAATATTTAAAATTAACAATTCAGTTTAATTTTATAAATATGATAAGTATTCTCTAAAAATAACAATTCAGTTTAATTTTATAAATATGATAAGTATTCTCGATTATGATATTCAAATCTCTAGAATAAAAGATTTCTTTCATGTCTCTAGTAAATCTATAAATATTCTTTAAAAATTTCCTAACCTAAATAACGTCACTAAAATATCATATGTTCAAAATGTCTCGTGTTGTCTCTAATTGTAATAAATAATTCTAATTTCTTTTGTATATGTGAACTTAATTTTTTCTGACAAAATAAATATTAAAAACAAGGTTAATTATCTACCATACTTTTATGTAACATTAATTTTATTTATGGATAAAAGTATATATGGACTAAGTGTAAATGTTCTTAGACAAATGTGATAATCTAGTAAATGTTATTACAAATTTAACACCAGTGGTTATCAAAAAAAAAAAAAAAAAAACACCAGTGATGAATAATATAATTCAAGTCGCCCTTTTTCTCGAAACAAACCCCCTAAATCACGGCTTATCAATTAATGCTAGTAACTCATTTTTTTATCAAGCTTCTGTGAGAAGTAACTAAAATTGAAACCTGGTTGATTCGATCTACTCATCAAATCCATTCCAATTGGATTCTTTGGTGTAAGCGTTCAAACAATGCCTTTGGGTATTTGGTTATCCCATCAGAACATACCATCATAAAAATCATTAGTGAACCTAAGATATAATTGACTATTCACGTATTTGGGATTTTAATACATTGTGTACATAATTTACATTCTATACAAGGTTCACTAATGGAATTGAGCTTCATTTAAAACCTAATTCTCTGTGTGATTCACTAATCGTGTGTTTATGTGTCCTCAATCATGAAACATCATAAATGAGTCTCCAATTAACTTATATTATAATTATATATTATGACATGCCATGCATATTTGCAACTTTGTTATATATGTTTTCGGAGGGATATTTAAAGTTTCATATTCATCCAATTTTAATGAAATGTTTGAAGAACCTTTAGATTTATCTTACAAGGTATATATATTTATCGAAAAAATCAAGAAAAATATTAAAAATAAAAACAAAAAGTTGGCAATCATAATTAAGAAATGGAACTTATAATAATTAGGATGTTAGATGGGGGAGATTTATAATATCATAGCAATCAATAATGATTTGTTAAATCTTCTTATAATTATATCTATGTATATATTATATTTAATAACCACACATTTTTTCCTCAAAAACAAATAACCACACATTATATCCTTTGTATAATTTAGATAATCATCAAAAAATTCAACACAAATTTTTTTTTTTTTTTTTAAAGAATCAAATTAACAGATTCATAAAGAAACAGATACAACAAACGACCCAACCCACCTTCAAAAAATTCTAAACCTCCTCAACACTGACCCCACCTCAGTAAAACCTCGTATTTATAACCTACATGGGAAAAACGAATAAGAGAAAATAGTACGTTTGTTGAGCAAAAATTGAATAAGAACTGAAACTCACTCCTCTATGGTAGCAACTAACACAAAAATTAAAAATCACAAATTTTGTTTTAAAGTGGATATTTTGATTTTCTCTCTACATAGATCCCTTTTTTGCCTTTCGGTTTCCATGTGATTCTGATTGCGAATAAGTGTCTTGATCATGGTCCTTTACTTCTTGTAAGATCTGTTGTAAATTATCTCTATCTTTTGTTTACCTTCACAACCATCGGTCTCATGCTAAAAGATGATCCAACTGCAAAATCTCCAAAAGAATCATCTGACCCCTCATCCAAGGACAACCCATCTGTGACCATGGTTCAATTATCCCGATCTTGTTGGCCTTTCATTGCCATGAAGTTGTGCTTTGATATGTTCCTATTTATTGACATTGAATATGGTAGGAAATGCGTTTTAATGGCCTTCAAATGTGCATCTGATATAAAGAATAAAATAGCAACAGAACATCAGGAGTTGCAGCTGAAATTATGCCAGAGGCCGAACTGCTCATTCACGTTTTAAAATTCCGATTAGTGCGCTTGAAACAAACATATGCAATATTCAAATGCAGAGTAGATATGCAAAATTACTACGAAAAGAAAGTCTAATTATATAGGATGAGACACCAATGGCAAAGAAATTAAACGGGCAATTATGTAGCCGAAATTATTCCTAGAGGCCAAACTGCTCATTCACGTTTTAAAATTTCAATTAGTACGCATGAAACAAACATGTGCAATATTCCAATACAGAGTGAAAATGCATAATTACTATGAAAATCAAGTCTAGTAATAATAATTAGAAGAAGAATTTGAAGAGCTCTTGACTATGGCAATATTAAAATAATCAATTATACTTGTGTTTTTATTTAAAATAATCAAGATAATTATACTTGTGTTTTTAATATTTTTTTGGAAGGTTTAACATTGTTTTTTAAAGGAAAATTTGAAATTAGACAATCTTTGTTAAACAAAGGGAGGGATAATTCAGTAGGATCCATCCAAACAGGGCCAAAGACGCATCTCGATTATGGCAAAAAAATCAACCAAGCGTTTATATAATTACATCGGTTTTTTTAGCAACATGCCAAAAATGTAGATAGAAAAATCGGGTTTAATCAAGGCATGCTTATTATCGAGCAATGCCATAGTAAAAAAAAGATTTAAACCTAAACGAAGATAAAACTTATGCAAATGTTCAAGGTCCGGCCTATAGACCGAGAACCTCATGATTAGAGAATTTTGAAAGGGCTTTGCAATCTGCTGCATCGATTCCCATAAGATTATGAATGCAAACTTTCCCTTATAGTCTGACAGCAAAACCGTTAGGAATTTATAGCCATTATAGTGCTCTCACGAAGGATTTAGTGTTAATCGGCCTCCATGGCAACTCCAATATACAGCGCGATGAGCATAAGGAAGCTATCCTCCAACCCGAAGGGATGCATTGAAAGGAAATGTAATTACATTTGTGAGCAATGTAAACGTAGAAAAACGTAAAATTACCATCGAAGAAACCTAGCTAAAATCGTCATGTTTATTATCAATTACTCATATACAAAAATTATAGTAGTATTATTATTGTTGTCATTGTTGTTGATATTATTATTATTATTATTATTTTGGGGAAAAAAATTAAACAAGATAATTATACTTGTGTTTTTAATGTTTTTTTTTGGAAAGTTTAACATGTGTTTTTTTTTTTTTTAGAATTGACATGTAAATGTGTAAGAATTTTTTTATGGATTTAATTGATTTCTAACCCCTTTTTTTATTTTTAATGTGTGTGTTAATTGACAATTTTTTTGAAGATCTAACGTGTTTAGCGTGTTTTTTTTTTTGGGTCATGTTTTATTTTATAATATAATTTATTGAAATAAATTAATTAGGGATAAACATTTTTGGGAGAAACACTTTTTGGAAGAAACACACTCACACTTTTAATGATCTAACGTGTTTAGCGTGTTTTTTTTCTAATAAAGCTAGCGTGTTTTTTTTTTTTTTTTGTCATGTTTTATTTTCTAATATAATTTATTGAGATAAATTAATTAGGAGAAACACTTTTAGCGAAACACTTTTGAGGAAAACACACTCACATTTTTAATATAGTATAGTATATACTCACTCAAGATCTTTTATTATACGAAGCGATTTCCAAAAAGTCTAAGTGTCATGAGTACATTTAAATAACAACTAATCTTGAATTAAAAAGTGTACAGATTCATTCAATAAATTTTTATGTATGAATTTTGTGAATCGCTTGAGATAAATAGATGCGGATGGAGTATATAGATAGTGATATATTAGTGGAAAGATTTTACAGGTATGGCCATTCTAAAATGTTGAATTTATTGGTTTTGATACACCAACTAAGATTTACAAAATTTCGACCAACTTAAAAATTATGATAAAATGTTGGCTCAATCTCCTGGGAAAATTAAATATATATTTGCTTTGGTTATTTAATTGGAAATATTACTTGAGATTGCAGATGGAATATTGAACACTCTATTGTCGTTTACTATGACGAAATTAATTCTTACGGGTAACCGGTCGGTCAAACCTCCATTTTTGGACAGTTTATATGTCAAGATGACCTATTCAATTCGAAGGAAACGTATAAGCAAATGGACAAATTACACAGCATTGCTATATTTGTTTGAATGATAGTTTTTCGTTTCCCGTATGCGTAATACACAAAAATCCAATAAGGTTAAAGATGTAAAAACGGGAATTTATTTGATTATTTTTCCTAGTTTTTCATTAAACCTAAAATAAATAAATAAAAAGAATTAATGGTTTCAACTAATAGAATTAATTAAAGAGTATAACAGGGAATAACTCCAAATTAATCAGTATCACAAGACGTTTGCAATTTTCTAAAATTCCGGGGAGGAGGTCGACGCATAAGTTCAGAGAAAATGGGAGAACGCTATCTTCCAAAATCAAGGCTGATCGGTTGAGTTTTTATGCAGACGATAGTTGAAGAAATTGATCAACGCAAGGAGACTATCGTTTCTATACAAGCGGTTTGCTAAACGGTAAGCTTTCGGTTCTAGCCATAGTTTAGATTTCTCACGTTCTTGTGATGGAAACCTGTATTTTTGGTGATTAAAAGGTTGTCTAATCGTAGCTCGTAATTAATTATCGTAGGCGATTCGTAGAGAAGATTGGAGTTGAGGATTTCAAGCATTTCCTTTGGTTTTGCTTTCAATTTCATTTTCAAGATAACAAAGGTAAGATGGTGTTTTTAAACGGGTTTAGTGTGTTAATTGTTGTTGTTTTATGATGAGGAATTGCAGGTTTTAAGGTTGGTATAAGGTTGGATTCGTTGGAATGAGATACATGGTCGAAACGGACTGATTTCAAGATTCAGCCCGTCAATGCACGCACATCCGATGCAATGTGTGCGCATTGACAGACAAGAAACGTGGGATTCGGTTATGTTCGATCAATGCGTGTGCATTGAAGGTTGATGTGTGCACATTGCACACGAGCGAGAACAAAGTTGCTCCAGAAAGTCTTATGCGTGCGCATTGGGTAGCAGAATGCTAAGTTGGGTTCCAGGGAGGGTAATGCGTGCACATTAGCTCCAGTTTTCCCTTTTTGATGATTTTGTGAATGCTTTACAAGTATGCGTGCCCTTGAGGGCATTCCATGTTACTTTACAATGTCTAACATCGACTTTTGGTAGTCTTGGCTCAGCACCACAACTGAGACCCTTTGCAGGGAGAAGGTGGGGACACCGGAAGGTGTTGTGTAGGCCTTGTGGGACATTGACTGAGTAGTCATTGATCATTTTACAACGTGCTAGGTAGTATATCTAAATGTCTAGGACTAGAAGTCCTTAGGAAGCCTTTATGTGAATGAACCAGGTGGTTAGAACTTAACTCGTAATTACATATGTGGTTGTCTAAAAGCTAAAACGTCAATATCATTGGTAAGACACGTTACTATATCAAAGCATGGTACATTTACTGCATCAGTTGACGTGTAACTCCCACATGGAACATGAGTCCATGACCCCTTGAGATGTGCTTATTATGTCTCGGTGGATTCTCACCATGCACAGTGTCCTTTGATATTGGTGTAATAAACTTATATGCATGAGGATGTACTATGTGATCTAGTAGAGGGAGAGAGTGATCTCAATGCAACATATGTTGTAGAGATTGTAGAATTGAATTTTTATGCGTGATATAGTTTATATATATGGTATGTAACCGTTTCTTCTACCCTTTACTAAGTACGTAAGTACTTACCCATTTTCTTTTATTTGTCCCCACCCCGAGAAGGTGGTTATCAGGACAAGGATGAGTACGGTGACGACGATGGAGAGGTTGGATCTGAAGCATAAGCTCAAGATGATGACATTTATTTTATGCACTTTATAATTATTCAGTTTTGAGAGACATACTTTTAGACCTTTTCAATTCATTTGGGATGTAATAAGTTATACAACATTTATTTCGTTGTTTCGTCTTTTCCGTTTTCTTAGACGTAGATTTTGGGACTTGGTGATCCATTGTTTGCCGTTTGACATCCTTTTTCCGAGTTATCTTTAATTTTAATTTAATCCGCTTTTACTCTGATTAATTGTTACGAGGCTTATGTATATATTGTTTTTGACGATTTAAAAAGTCAATATATGCATGACGGGCGTTGCGTCACAGTATGGATAAATTATGAGATCTTTACAATACACCTATTGGAATGTGATATACCCGACCCGTCAACGATCTTACGGATCCTACGAATGACCCGAACAAGGGTCCCTCTTATGCATTAAACCGAGATCGGCCTCAGTCCGCGATTATACTTGACGGACCGAGCCACAGGATAGTCTGCCCGGGCTACCCGCAGACTCAACCAAGACGGGGGCCGTGTCCGGTCTCCCTCAGCTTGTGCCCGCACAATAGGCAAACAGGGTTCATGACATTAGCAAGGATAAGTTCAATATGCGATCAGGAGGTTACTGCGGTCAGCGGGCCCTCATACCCGACAATCGCTAGCTTAGTCCCTTTGATTGTATTTAATTACGTCTTATCATCATTAGCCTAACCATCATTATCAATCTGCCTATAAATATTGGCAACATGTAACTCATAAAAGATCTAGAACGGAATACAAGCAAAGACTCTGCCAATTTGTCGACAGCCTATGTCTACTCTCTCTTAGCTTCTTTCTGGCGTCATATATTCATCCTTATCACCATCACTCACCCTATAAATCATACATATATTGCTAGATATTTATCATTAAAAATTTGGACTACACGTTATTGATATTTCGCACAATATCAGAATGTAGTCTGTGTGGTCATTTAATATATCTATTTACTTCATTGTAATTTGATAACTTTCATAAGATTAAATTCTTATTTAGAAGTCATAATGGAATAGCATGATATCACCGATTTCAACATTTTATTTTGAAATGTCTCTATTTGTTGTACATGTAACATGTAACGTGTGTGAAATCCCACGTTGGGAACGTGGGAAAATCATTACATCTTTATAAGTGTGAGACATAAATATCTTGTCAACTCGAGTTAGCCTATTTTAGATCAAATGATGACGAAAGTCTAAACAGTTGATCGAATTCTTTATGTCTCATTTAACGCTACCAAACCAGGGTGTTTGGGGCATTACACGTGTAAGAAAAGTAGTATAGTTCCCACATATAGTAGTGCGGATATTAAGAGTTAGAACTTGAGCTAGTCTGGCGGCGGTTATGTCTGAACCTTATATGTATCTTAATAAATTTTCTCTCATTTTTTTCATTTGGGATATTACATGTGTGAACCGAGAAAACATGAATTGAATTAACTTATGAACTTAGAAAACATAAATTGAATAAACTTGTGACATAGGTGAGGTCGGTCACCCTACACGTGATGTGATACTCATCGGCCTTAGACAAAATACTAAAGACCATCTTAGCATACGGGCCTATATGGGCTCAAATTAGCTTCCGCTATTTCAAGAGTTTGTTGAGCTTCTTGTGGATCAATGTCACTGCCCGTCTCTGGATCATTTCTTCATCAATATTACCTACCAAATAAAAGGCCTGTTCAGGAAGACCATCTAATTCTCCGGCAAGGATCAAACTCATTGACTTCTATCAGCAAGGCGATTAACTGAGTTGCTATGTCCATAATGTCTCAACCGTATATATATCTCAATAATCTTTCTCTGATCATCTTTTCCATTTGGGATATTACAGGTGTGAACTGAGAAAACATAAATTGAATTGACCCGTGACAAAGGTGAGATCGATCACCCTACACGTTACACTCATCGGCCTTAAATAAAATCCTGAAGGCCATCTTAGCATATGGGCCAGCATGGGCTCAACTCATTGGACTTCTATCAACAAGGCTCGTCTCAACATAACGCATGTCGTCCTCTATTCGACATTGGCGCATTTCGCCCCTATACATCATAATAGCCGGCTTGACGCAAGAAGTCTACGGTCTACTATTACCGACATGGTGCATGTCACCTAGGTCACTTATATTCGATCAGGTGCAGGTCGTCATCGGGCTTAGACAACCTCTTACTTCCATTAAGCGAGCATTTCAGACTTTACACCATGAGCTATAACTTCTCCGTAATGGCTGCATAACTGCTCCAAGAGTTACGCTCCACTACTTCAATATGTGGTGAACACCCTTGACCATAATTTAATGCGCAATAACTCATCATCCCATAGTATGACATAATATATCAAGGATTCTCATTCTCGTTATTCATTTACACCAATTATACCAATATCACACAACTTACATGCGAATTCTAGTTCTCAGTTACATAGAATCAATATAATGATTTGAGCGTCGGAGTGTCTTTCCGGATGCAAGTTTCAGGACCTCACACGCCTTGTTGGTTTTCAGGCCCATTACAAAGCTTTACAGATCATCTTCACTAGAAAGCCCAATTACCCAGAAGCCAAAGTTTCAAAAGCTCGCTAACCACAGTATTGGCAGCATGAGCTCTCTTAGTACCCCTTGTATTGTCTAAAATGCTAGACATGAGGAAAAATTAGGGAAACGGTTCTCTAAGTTGGCCTACTATGGATTTTAGTCCCGCTCCTGCTCCGTTGAGGAAAATGGTCCTCTAAGTTGTTTTTTGTTTGAAAAATGGTCATATCCGCTGGATAACGCTGACTGGGCACCAGAATCTACTGACAGGGCACCGGAATCTTTTAAAATTGCTGACGTGGCTACCACTAGGATGCTACGTTGGAACCTACGTGGTTGTGGGTCCCGTTCTACTCTATTTACTGAATATAAAGCAGGATTTGAACCTGCAACCTAGTGGTAAAATTCCAAACACTTGTCCATCTGAGCTAAATCTTCAATATGTTTACTATGACACAATCTTTTACTTATTCAGAACTCTCCTTATATATAGACCTCCTCTAAACCTTTAACTCGGTACTCCCAGCTTTTTATCCCAACGTTAAGGGCCTACCTTTTAACATTCATGAATATAATTTTAATTTTTTTTTATACCATATGCTTTTTATCGATTTTTTTATATTGACAATGTTTAGAATTGATGAGATCTGTATTGTTGAACAAAAACATACATTTACTTATCTTGCAAGATTATGGGTATTACTTCATATATATATATATATATATATATATATATATATATATATTGACGATGTTGGATTTTGTCATGTATAATTTGAGGCCAATTTAATCTAGGGATGATAGAATCAATGATGGTTTTGGGGGTGATTTTAGGGTTTTATGGCTGAGTCCAAGAATGTATCTTGGATTGCCTACGTATCCTGTGTATTGTCCAGGAATCAAGCCTTACGTAGTTCCTGGAATGATGTATTTATAGGCACATGTCCTTCTCTGCCCTAAATTTGGGGCGGTTTGGTCTATTGACATAATTACCCTTAAATGGGCCTTGCCCTCTTGCCCAAGTAACCTGCTGGATGGTGGGCCTAGGAGCCTGGACTGAAGTCCATGGTATCGACTCGATGGACACCGACATGGGTACTCGAGATGGAACACTTGCAAGATCTGCTGGCTGCGGTGGTGATCACTGATTCGTCTCGTATTCGACCCGATGCGGATAATATACTTGGACTTTTCCACATGCCAGCTGGACCAATTAGATAGTTCCACGTGGAGGCGATATTCGGTATCGTCATAAGCCCCCAGATCTATCTCGAGCTCTTTAGGTCGTCTCCGATCACAAAAGTGTATCTCGCCACTTTGTCATCCAATGCTCTGAACTTAAATCATCCTGCGGACATACTTTCCGTGGATTCCGACATCTGGACTTTCCATGTTTGCTTTGCGGACTTTTTTGCCTTAGCATTATTTGTCCTTTGGACTTATAATGTGTGGCTAAGTTGACATCGACTTCGATGCCGTATTTGTCGAATGAATGATGAGATGTCCAACTTGAAACTGTCTCGGTTGAAATTGGCTTCGAGGTCATGAATTTGTCGAAGGAATGTTGAGATGTCTGCATTGGGGTTTGATTCGCCGTGGTCGACTTCTCTGAAGAATTTGACTTGCCTCGACTTTGGAGTACTGACATTCGGATCTCGAATGTCGATCTAACGATCTTGAGACTTTGCCTTAGCGCCCGAGAGATGATGCTTCTTCTTAGGATTTGCCCTTTTTTAACCAAACGTTGTCGTTGGCTTCCATCTCAGATAAACATTTAGCGGTCATTTGGACTTGGCTTATTTTTTCCTTGAAAAACTGTCACATTTTTCCTTCTTTTCTTTTGTCTTTGATATAGACCATCTTGCTTTATTGCGGCCTTTGGCCTTATTCGCACATCAGTTTCTCTCATGTCGATGCATATATGTCGATATCTGCTCCTCAAGTATCATGAGAACCTTAGGTTTGGATCATACAAGTATTTGATGTCAAACCCTTGTTTATGTAGTAGAAGAGACGCCCCTGGCTGCCTCCTTTCATTTGTCGAAATCGATGCCCTTTCGGCTGTCGATATTTATTTCCGGCTACGATGTCCTAGTAATTACTGTCTAAAAAGATTGGTAATACGTCACTATCGCTCCGGATCTCGGTGTCGTGGTGTTTCTTTGTCGTTTATGACTCATGACACATGACTGCCGAGAGTTTTGGACATGGTCCGAACTCGATGCCTTAGCCTTTTGGTTCCATGGAAATTTTAGCTTCCCTGGCTGTCGATCGAAATGATCATGCTGCCGACCTCGATGCCCTAGTAAATTCTCTCCCTTAGGAGTCAGATTATGTCGTTGTCGACTCGGACTTTGATGCCATTGTGTTTTCGTCCCATTAAGACTTATAGCTGTTGGCTGTCGATACTGAAGGCGTCCGACTTGCGGATCCTTATAGACCGTTGAGTGGATCCTTTGTGGAGTGGATTCTCGAGATACGCAAGATGCTAGTCAAAAAGTCACAATAACCATGGGGATAATTCCCGAAATAAGAAGGCTCGTCCCACAATGCTCGGCCAGGAGAGTTCCAAAATAAGATCGCTCAACTCTCCGTGTGGGGAATCTCTTGCCCAGAAATATGGTCCTCCAACCTCGGATGTCGAGCTGACTCCTGACGCTTCTTCATAATTGTCGCTCTTTGAATTGTACTTTTGTTGAGCATTCATTCGAGCCTTTTGAATTTTTAATTTTGAATTCATGCTTTTCTCTTGGATGTCGTTTGTGTTGTTGAATATTTGCTTAGGGTGTAGTCCTTTGGACTTAGTTCCCTTGCGACGTTGCTTTATAGGGTGTAGTCCTTGGACTTAATTCCTTAAGCCTCTGGAAGTGTAGTATGAGTGCATGACTCATGGTACACTTGAATATGAGTCGACTAGCGTTGTCTTGCCTCATGGGCTTGACTTGGCTATTTGGTCAGAGCTCGATTCGACTGTCGTGCCTTATCAGGCTTATGAACTGGTCGAATTAAATAACTCCTTATTCGACCGTCGCACTTCGTGGTGCTTATGAACTGGTCGAATAAGGTATCCATCGTGGGATCTTCCAACTGCCTCGCATCATGGCTTATTGGCTGTTTGGGAGTGATATAAGCACTGTCATTGACTTGGCTTTATTCACTATTTTGTTTTAACTCCATCGTGTCGAGGGCTTGCAGATCGGAAGTGATATAAGCATTGTTAGTGGCTTGGCTTTATTCACTATTTTGTTTTAACTCCATCATGTCGAGGGCTTGCAGATCGGAAGTGATATAAGCATTGTTAGTGACTTGGCTTTATTCACTATTTTGTTTTAACTCCATCGTGTCGAGGGCTTGCAGATCGGAAGTGATATAAGCATTGTCAGTGACTTGGCTTTATTCACTATTTTGTTTTAACTCCATCGTGTCGAGGGCTTGTAGATCGGAAGTGATATAAGCATTGTCAGTGACTTGGCTTTATTCACTATTTTATTCCGACTTTGTCGTGTCGAGGATTCGTAGTTGTGGTTGACTTTTGCCTCTTTTATCCTTTAATCACATGGACTTCTTTTTTGCTTTAAAATTTGGTCGAATTTTTGCCTCTGCCATTTTGCATCATGGTAGATTTGCAATGTGAAGGTCAGAAATCATAACAAACACAAAAGCGTCTCGAGGAAAGACATTCTTATTAGAATATTTATGAAATTGTCACATGGACTTATTACAAGACATAAAAAATGTAAAAACAAATATTAATCGAGATAAGGCTTAGCTTATTTGGCGTGGTCTGTTGGTACCATGCTTAGATGGCGGCGGACTTACAAAAGATTGCCTTCGAGCTCGAATATTATGCCGAGGCGAGCTTGGTCTTATTAAAGATGCGCTCGAGAGAGCTCCAAATATGATGCCGAGGCCAAGCTCGGTCTTATAAAGATGACGCTTGAGCCAAGCTCGGTCTTATAAAAGATACGCTCGAGAGAGCTCCAAATATGATG
The DNA here is from genome assembly GCA_026214975.1 of Gentiana macrophylla. Lineage (NCBI taxonomy): Eukaryota > Viridiplantae > Streptophyta > Magnoliopsida > Gentianales > Gentianaceae > Gentiana > Gentiana macrophylla. Next base: position 43,488,043 of record CM047810.1, on the reverse strand, counting down.
CCGAGGCGAGTCGGTCTTATAAAAGATACGCTCGAGAGGCTCCAAATATGATGCCGAGGCCGAGCTCGGACTTATAAAAGATACGCTCGAGAGAGCTCCAAATATGATGCCGAGGCCGAGCTCGGACTTATAAAAGATACGCTCGAGAGAGCTCCAAATATGATGTCGAGGCGAGCTCGGTCTTATAAAGATGGCGCCGAGCCGAGCTCGGTCTTATAAAGATACCGCCGAGCCGAGCTCCAAATATGATGCGAGGCCGAGCTCGGTCTTATAAAAGATACGCTCGAGAGGCTCCAAATATGATGCCGAGGCCGAGCTCGGTCTTACAAAGATGACGCCTTGAGCCGGGCTCGGTCTTATAAAGATAACGCCGAGCCGAGCTCCAAATATGATGCCGAGGTGAGCTCGGTCTTATAAAAGATACGCTCGAGAGAGCTCCAAATATGATGCCGAGGCGAGCTCGGACTTATTAAAGATTTGCCCATCGGTGAGCTCCAAATACGACTCCGAGTCGAGCTCGGGTTTTGGGCAAGACGAGTCCGTAGAGCTCGAATGCCGGTGCTCGATATCTCGAGTCTTTGTGGTGCAATGTGATTGTGATAAAAAACATTACATATATAATAAAGACTTACAAAGTATATAAGAATTTAAAATAACAATTGTAAGAACCTGGAGAACTAAAGAGCTCGGCTCGCTCTTTGGAGCTCGAGAACTCGCTTCGTGGATAGCTAGATACGGTAGATAACTCGCAGCTTTCTGGGGTGCCACAGCAGTGTCTTTCGGTGGCAATCAGACCTCGAAACGGATTCCGATCGGCACGAAATTTGGAGGATCGTTCTTCCTTCACTTTCCTTCGATGTGACCGGTGGAAATTTTCTTTCGATGGCTCAATCTCCGGGAATAAGCCGCCGATCTGGCAGCTGCTGTCCAGAATCCTGCTGCGTTTTTGTGCCTGCAGTAACTTCTTTGCCACGATCGAGAGTTCAATCGAACTCCGATCGGAATAAAATTTTGAGGGCTTGCTCGGTATTCATAATTCTTGAATCTGACCGGTGGAAATCTTGTTCCAACGGTTCAATTTACGGGAATATTCAGCCGACTTGGAACCTGCAGATTAGGGTTCTGCTGCGTTTCTATAATACAAGATAGCAACTTATTTGCGACGATCGGGACTCAAAACAACTCCGATCAGCATGAAATTTGGTGGGATTGTTCGACCCTCCTAATCCTTGGATATGAACGGTGGAAATCTAGTTCCAACGGTTGAAACTCCGGAAATAATCCATCGATCTGACCGCTTTTGGGCTGCTGCATTTTTGATACAAAGAGCAACTTCTTGGCGACGGACGGGCATGTAACGGACTCCGATCGGCACAAAATTTTGAGGGTTTGTTCGTCCCTCCATATTATTCACTCTGAACGGTGGGATTTTAATTCCAACGGTTCAAACTCCATAAATTAGCCGCCGATCTCGCTGCGTTTTTGGGTCTTGCGTTTTTGCTTTATTCAAGCAAGCAACTTTCCGGCGACGATCGGCTTTCTAAACGGACTCCGATCGTCACGAAATTTGGAGGGCTTGTTCGTCCCTCCTTATCCTTGAATCTGAACGGTGGAAATCTTGTTTCAACGGTTCCATTTCCATCAATCAACCATCGATCAGACTGCGTTTTTGGCATTAAATTGATCACGAACCACCACTCCTTGATCCATCACCGATAGAAAGCCCTCCTTCTAGCGCCAATGACGATGCTGGATTTTGTCATGTATAATTTGAGGCCAATTTAATCTAGGGATGATAGAATCAATGATGGTTTTGGAGGTGATTTTAGGGTTTTATGGCTGAGTCCAAGAATGTATCTTGGATTGCCTACGTATCCTGTGTATTGTCCATGAATCAAGCCTTACGTAGTTCCTGGAATGATGTATTTATAGGCACATGTCCTTCTCTGCCCTAAATTTGGGGCGGTTTGGTCTATTGACATAATTACCCTTAAATGGGCCTTGCCCTCTTGCCCAAGTAACCTGCTGGATGGTGGGCCTAGGAGCCTGGACTAAAGTCCATGGTATCGACTTCGATGGACACCGACATGGGTACTCGAGATGGAACACTTGCAAGATCTGGCTGGCGGGTGGTGATCATTTGATTCGTCTCGTATTCGACCCGATCGCGGATAATATACTTGGACTTTTCCATACGCCAAATTTGGACCAATTAGATAGTTCCACGTGGAGGGGCGATATTCGGTATCGTCATATATATATATATATATATTATCTCTCACTTTGTTCTGTAGTTATTATATATAATTATATATACATCGTTTATGTTTCTTATCTACATTCTACAGGTGACATCCGTTTACGAAGAACTCCAAATGATGGAGGTAAGTAAATCTCAACTTATAAAAATGTAGTGCTATTTAATTATAAATAATCATTTTTCTAACACAATAAATGTTTGATTTTCCTACACGGACAGAAAAAGCCGTATCTCTACTACCTCTCATTCTGATCATGGTATGTATATACTCAACCCACTAAATGATTTATATATCAAAATACAACAATTAATCCATTAATTGCACAATTCCCTTTATGCAACTTAATTTTTTTTGGCACAAGCAGCTACATAACCATAACTGCTTAAGAAAAAAAAATCGGTTAATTTGCCTAATTTTATTTGCAAAACACCGAGTTTACGGTGGTAACCACCAATCTATTAATTATAAAAGGGGAGTTGTGAATAAGTAAATGATTGTGTCATAATAAAAATATACAAGCTTTATCTCGGATGGCCAAGCGCTTAGAATTTCACCACTAGGTTGCAGGTTCGAATCTAGTTCGGATATGACCATTTTTTAAACAAAAAACAACTTACATGACTATTTTCCTCACCGGAGCAGGAGCAAGACTAAAATCCATAGTAGACCAACTTAGAAGACTATTTTCCTAATTTTGCCCTCTACATGCCAGTCAGCTGCAAAAAAGAACACATCAATATATACAAGATAAGATTATCTCCAACAATAAAGCTTTTAAAAGTTTATGTGTGTGCCACGTCATACAACTTATAAACTTTTTTTCTTCACAATCATAATGATTTTTTACACGCCACATCATCATGTTATAAACATTTTACAATTTTACAAAAACATTTTCATCAAACTTTACAAAAGAAAAAAAGCAGATAAATGTCAGATTATCCAAAAAAAAGAAAAGAAAAATTTAAAGTCCACCTGTCAGCTGTTAAACCGGTTGGTGCAAATGCAAGGCGGACCTCTGAGAGAAATTGAGGAGAGCACGCGCCCCATAAGTTTTAAAAATGACCAAATATACCTGTGATTCTTAATATTTTATGGAAACACATATATGTAGTTTGTTGTCTCTATTTTATGAAACTCTTAATGCAGCTAAACTGGTAAAAAAGCTATCTTTTAGCTATATGTCCCAGCTTTGATTCCTGGCCATAGCATTTATTTTTTTAGCTTTTGTTTGCTACTTATGTTTTTTTATTTTTATTTTGAAGAAAACTACTTATGAATATTGAACATGATATCTCTTATTAACTCATTTCATGCATAATAATTAAAATTATCTTTATAATCTCTCTTATCATCCCTAATACTAATTCGCGTTTTACAATTCTTAATTATCATATTCATACATCATATTAAGTCTCAAATTTGTTACATTCTTATAAAGATCATTACTAACTTATTTTGTTCTTTAGTATGATTAGTCAAATACGTGGTTGGTTTTTGGATTAATGTTCATATTTATATCTCTACAGAGTTTTTAAAACACTTTCTTGTGATATTATATTTAGAACTGGGTGTGTTGATAAAAATATACATCCGCCTACGGCGTTCGCCCATGCGTTGACTGCAACTCACGCCCCTAATCTTGACTCCACCACTGTGCAGATGGAGTTTTGGACAAAGCTTTGGAAAGTCAGCAAAGCTCCAACAATACAAATCTATTCATAAAGTTTTAAAAAATAAAAAATAAAACCCCCATTTGGAGATCCCCTAATGCACATAGTAGAGACGTACGAACAAAATACCAGCACAAAAGCAGATTTAAATGATGTCCTAGATCGACTTTTGGATTATGCTGAAAGAAGTTTATAATACAATGAATATATAATAAAACAAGTATTTATTTATTAAAATGAAGAATTTACTTGGTCTAATAAAGCGGGTAATAAATCAACCCAAAAAAAAAAAAAAAAACAGAGTATGGGAAATGGAATAGGATCCTCTCAAATTCACTTGATCCTTAAGTATTTGAGAGTCCAATCCCGGAATGGAATAGTTTGAGAAATGTTTATGCCACTGTATGTCCAACAATTGCCACAACATAATTTTGAGCTATTCAATCAAAAAGAAAATGAAAAAAAAAATTGAGCTATTGATTTTTACACGACTCATATAGTTCAATAGATGTCATATGATAATCAATGGTCTCAAAGCGTGTTATGACACTGTAACTTTCCACCGCAGTACTTCAAGTTTCGTGAAATTCCCAAGTCAATCCCGAGCCATTAAATTTTTCTTCCATTAGATTTTGAAGGCGTTCAGCCATGGAAGGAGTCAAGTGATTCTTCCAGTCTCCTACTTTTCCATTTCTAAAAAACGATCTAGTTTTCGCATTATTCATTTTTTCCAGGACTCCAACCTTGTTCACTTCTAAATTCCTTAGATTTTCAAAGCTACATAGCTTTGTGATCTCCTCTACCAAACCACTTTCCTCTTCCTCTTTTGAAAAAGGGTACCCCAAAAAGTTTGCCATTTTCTTTACAAAATAAATTGCATCTCTCGTAAGATCTTCATACTTCAAGAACATGACCTTCTCAGGATTCTTTAAGCTTGTGCTCCAATACCCGAGCATGTGATTGCAGAACGGTCCATATGGGTGTTTTCCTTCGATACACGCATCGACATACTCGTCTAATGTAGTTGGTTTTAGATTTTGACTTGCTGAAAAAAATCCGTTCTCTCTCGTGAAATGCCTTCCAGAGTTAACGACATCCAAAAGATTTCTTGACAGATAAACAATCCTACAATCGGATTGTAGAATTGTCTCCGGTAAACACTCGTATGGAATATGAGTCCCGATAATTCTTGGGGAGTTCATGTTATTGAAAGCAAGAATATTTTCTTCAGTCGGATTGTAAAGTTGCTTGTCAATGGAAGGAACGAGTTTATGAGGGTTATAATGCAGCAAAGGACTTGTTGTGGTTGAATATTTGCAACGGTTAATAATGCTGAAGACAAGAGCTTTCAGCCATGTGGTACCTGTTGGAAAAAATTGATGCGAAAGAATTTGACAAACTCAGAAAATCTCCAAGGCACGTAAATCATTGTCTCTAAAGAGATGTTTCGTCAAATCTCTCTCAGCATACAATGAAAGCGTTTGATTTAAACAGTGACTTGTTTGAATCAAACCCAAGAACACTCGGTACTATGTTCTGACGATGCTGTAAAAATGAAGACTTAATTCGTTTGCATATTTGTGCCTTTTATAGGCCGAAAACACCCCATAAACGAAATGAAGTACTCGTGCACAAACGAACGGAAAAGATCATATCAGTTCGTCTAAACACTGCACTTCATGGTTTCAAGAGGTGCATTTCTTTAATTGCATCCAACAATTCTCAACAGATGCATGAACAGTACGAGGAAAATAAATAAATAAATAAATTCCTTGAATCCCTTCATGAACCGATGCATGAAAAAGTCGAACCTCGTTTAGTTGCGATAACATTAATTAATACAATGATTCAAGTATTATGAAAAATATCTAACGATGACCTGATTTGGGTACCGTTGCAAGTATGATATCCGTGTTTTGGCCTGAAAGTGTCTATTCATTGAAAGCAGAAGTTGAAACAAAAAGTGAGGAAACCAGTAGCCTTTGTAACACCCGATCAGAAGGCCATATCTGGACATGTCTAGGGGTAGCTTTTGAAACTCTTCCTTAGCATCATCTTTGATTGTAGCGCCGGCAGATTTTGATAGAATCATAGTTCAGATTGACCGAAAAAGAAAATTTGTTTTGGATATATTCTTGCAATGAATTGAAAGGGGATTTTCTTTGGGAAGGAAGGAGCAATGACTTGCTTAAGGAAGATGCTACTATTTGTAGGAGTGATAACTCTCCACATAATTTTTTTATTATTAAAGGATTTGTTTTACTAAGTAAACTCAATTTAACTTCTTTTGTCAAGAGTTTGTGGGTTCGATTCCCACCAGCTACATATTATTGGTAATTTCGTTTCGGAAAACAAAAAAAAAAAAAAAAAAAAAAAAAACTTATGTTTGTGGCCCGGAAAGAACTATTAAACCATCTAATAGCTAGCCTGTTATTTTCATGAGAAATAATTATTAACGACAAATTTCAGACAACAAAGTCTGCTACAACAACTTTTTCCACTATTGAGTTTTTAAGACTCATTTGAATCAAAAATCTCACATCATAATCGATGGTTTAAAAGTGTCTTTGTGAAACTTTATTTTGCACATTTGTGTGGCATTACACTACTATATTTTCATAGGGTATGTTTAGGGGTGTCTAACGAAATTGGAAACCTGATCGACCGATCGAACCGGACCGGAAAATGATGAATCGCGGTTTTCCAATCGGTTTTTTCATTGAAGAAAAACCGAACCGAAATCCAATTCATTTTTCGGTTTTATCTATAAAACCGTATATGGCCAACCAAACCTGGTTATATTTTATTTTTAATTATATATATATATATATATATATATATATATATATATATATATATATATATATATATAGGAGAGGAAATAAAATCAATTATGACCCAAACCGGAAAATAACCCACTCCACCCGCCTCCAAACCTGCCCAAAAAAACACGTGCACAACATATTATAAATATCATTCAATCATCTAAACTTTTGTTTTGTAAAAACACTCATTTCTCCATGTTTTATTTCTCCTCCACCTTCTAAACCCACCCACCGTAGAAAATTGAAGCTTGGAAGGAAAAACCTGAAGAAAAAAAAAAAAGATTCACACATCAAACCTATTTTGAAAGGTTTTCTTTATTACTATTTTTATTGTTTATTTATTATTTTTTATTGTGAGTCACGTCATTCTTTTTGGATGTATGTAGTAATCCTACCTTGACCCGTCCATATTTTTAAATTCAGTAAAAAAAAATATTAGGGATAAAAGCAAATTTAATTAATCACAATTTTCTATACAAACACTAATTACAAAAGCAGGGGAAGCAAACCATTTACAACAACCGATAAGATGGAATTCTTCTCTAGCTAATGAATCAGCCATCATATTGGCTTGTCTTTCAGCAAAAGAAAAAGAGACGGACACAAGAGATGCGAAGCTTTCGGCGATCGTCGATATCGCCAACCCGGGACAAGTGCTCATTTTCACCAATAAGGCGCTTATGAATAAGGGAGTATCCTTCAAACATGACTCTAATGAACCTCCCACGTAAGAGTCAGGGCCGTCCCTGTGTAATCCGAGGCCCTAGGCCAAAAAAATTTAAGTCCTTCGACTCTGTGAAAAATAATATATCACAACTATTTTTGAAGTATACTACGTTGATGAGCTTTATATAAAAGGTAATGAAATTTGTTTAGATTTTCTTTCACTGAATTCGGCTATAAATTTGAGTCTTACCGGTGTTTTAACTTGAGTAAAAAATAAAAATTAACCTAAAATACACTTCGATTACATGAAAACGTGGGCCCTAAAATTGCAAGTTTTGGTGGGGGCCCTAGGCCGCGGCCTTGTTGGCCTACCCCCAGGGACGGCTCTGGTAAGAGTGAAGGCCATAGCATGGTAAACGACAAGGTTGTGCTTCACCAATAAAAACATAAAACCTTCCTTCTAATCTTTTGAGATGCTACCGACGATCTTAAGTATGATAAAAGGAATAGCTAAATTATTGTCAGGACCACTACTCTCATTATGTTTACCGAATCAGTAGGATAAGCCTACCATACCAACCAATCAATGGTTTCTAATGAATGTGTTGTGGGTGCAATCTCTTAAACTGGTCCCTAAGCGCTAATACATAACATAGTTATCATATATTCGGTTCAACAGTCCTCTTTATGGGATTTAATCTACCAAATATGAAGAAAACTATGAGACGCTCCACATTCACCGAGTTCACGGTTTACCTAGAAAAACCTTACCATGGAACAGGCTGCGAAAAACTCGACTTGTTCGTGCATGGCAATCCTAAAACTCTAGTTCGCACACTCTCTTGCAAAATACATTTATAAAGTTTGTGTGTGGGATCAATTAATGGTTAGTTACCCCATTAAAGGCATTAAGATCAAGTTTTAGGACACAACAACTCAAAAGATTCAATTTTTAAGCCCTACCCATCCTTAGATCATAGTTTTGACATCAATTTCGTGATTCCATCACAAAATCTAGCTATAATAAATTTAGCTACTCATAATCGAATGAACGGAACAAGAAAAAACTATAAGGGAATTGCAGGAAATCATGATAAAAGAGAAATAAATTAATTTACCCATAGTTTGGAGCAATCCACAATTAAGAATTCGCAAAAAGAAATCACAATCGTAGCAATCTTGAAGTAATTTGTGCAAGGAAAATAAATTGTCTAATGGTATTTGAAGGTAACTAATCTAAAAACTGAGTAGGAAATTAAATTATGAAGAAGTGGGTATAAAATTCGACCTAATTGACTTTTATAGGGTCAAAATCCGACCTAAAAACGTCCAGCCAATTAGAAAAACCATACTCCATGCACGCGCATGGATGCGCATGCAATTGCTGAATCCTCTCCTTTGGCTGACTGAAAAATAATGCGCGCGCACGGAAAGAGCATGCATGTGCACCTTCAGTAATTCGATGATATCTTTGAGTGTAGAGTTCCGATTTGAGCGATTCAAGTTGAGTTGGAAAGATTATTGAATTCCCTACAACTTTTAGGAAGACTATGTTCCTATAAAATGCCTGTAAGGGGGCTCAAAATACAGCTTAAGTCAAATTAGCATGAAAACATCAAAGATTCTCTATCTATTTGAACTCTTTAGCTTCGGGTGCAAGCTTTCACCTCTCAAAATTATCTTTCCATCAACAATGCCTCATTTTCCGGGATCTCAATGAACCTATATCCTTCAAGTATCACCAACAATACCGTGCATAACCCCTGCAAGATAATATAGGTATGAAATATGCAACAATTTACCAAAAGTGACGAGATTTTCGGATTCAGTCGTCTTTGAATTCAAGGTGAATGCAATGGTGAAAATGCATCATAAATCACCCAAACTACCCCAAAACTGCATCAAATAAGTCAAACGGAGGTAAAATCATGTAAGAAATAAAGAAAAGTTGAATCTCATCAGGGGCTTCCATTTTGCATCTAATGTTAAGGGAAATAGTAAGGGCATAATTGTAACAAGTGTTTATATGGATGTAATTAGGGTTTTTAATGGTTGAATATATAAATATCCTTGTGATTGTAATACAAGGCATCAAGTTTTCTCCCGATTGTTTGTGACTTTAACATGGCATCAGCGCCTCTCTCTCTAGCTAAGAATTTTTTTTTCTTTCTTTTACTATCTATCAGAAATAAAAAACCGAAGAACAAGTTCCGTTCTTCATCAAGATAAAGTTAAGGGTATTAGTAATTAATTAATTGTGACAAGTGTATGTCTAGATGAGTTCCAAGAGTCACTGTATTGGATGTGTACTAGATTCTGTTATCTACCTTTCTACAAAAGATATTCGGTTGTACACAGAAAATATATTGAATGAAAAAGCTTATCTTCTTCTCCATTGCTTGAGCTCCATCAATGGAGTTTTTCCACTGTTTTACATAATTCAAACTTGGTATCAGAGCTATAGACTAACGTCATGAGTAATGGGACCTCAACTCCTCCGTCGTCAGGTAGCACCAAGCGCTGAAGGAAGCCATTGAAGCACCGGACCGGAAAATGCTACCCCTATTTCGGCCAATTTAAGCTCCACTGTCAACGCAGCAGATCTTGGTGCATTTCCTCACTACCAGGCTACATTTGGATCAGTCCCTTACCTTGGTTTCATGTACTCTTCCACAAACATTCCTTGAGCTCCATTCTTTCTCGGATGCAGTGCAGTTTACCCCTACTATACCAACTATTTCATCGTTCCTCTGGTCACCATCCCCGAGCACACCGAGTCACAGAGGATCTCCATTTCAAGGGCACTTGAATCAGACTTGTATTGTGAAACTTACAAGGGATAACTATTTGTTATGGAAGTATACAGTCTTACCTATTATTAAGGGCTATAAGTTAGTTGGTTTCTTGTTTGGAACCATACCCAGACCTCCAAAAATGAATCTGTACATAGCTGTTCCAAATCCTGCTACTGATGAGTAGGATACGTGGATCAGTTTCTAATGGGATGGCTCTTAAGTTCTATGACAGAACAGGCTCTTGTAGAAGTAATGGGTTGTGCCACATTCCAAGAGGTTTGGACCACCTTGGAGACACTTTTTAATAGTCAGTCTGAAGCAAGAATGTTGGAAGTTAAGAGTGCCCTCACTAAATCTAAGAAAGGTAGAAAATCTATGTGTGATTTTGTGCCTCTGATAAAGTCATACAGTGATAGTTTGGCAACGGCTGGATATCCAGTATCCAAATCAAAACTGATACTTGCTACATTAGTAGGCTTGGATAAAGATTATGAGGCAGTGATTGTGAACATTACCTCTAGGTTTGGCTCACTGATAAGAGAATTTTGCAATCCAGTTAATCAAGTAAAAACTCGAAACCTTAGCAAAATCTACTTTCTAACCGGCAGTGGACCGGATCGATTGTAGGTAGTGCTTGAGGAGTCCGAGGTCGAACCCACAGAGATTGGCTTTGTGTACCACAGCTGACTTATCACTTAGTTCAGGTCAACCAGAAAAATATGACGTTATACTATTGCATAAAAGAAAGATTATACTAATCGGATTTCTTAACGATTAAAAGAGGTACAAATTAACTACGATCCATCGGATTACTCTACCTCGCACAAACTACCCCAGGAGTGTACTCTACCTTCCTTGTCTGTCTAATGATAAACTCACAGGTGTCGAGTCCTAATTCTGGTGCTAACTCACACCTTACGCAAAGCTCATCAACCCTCCCTTTAGAAGGCCAACTCACCTAACGTGATTAAGTTCTAGACTCACCCGAGTGAACGATAAAAACTCCATATTGGACATGGACCTAATGACTAGGGTGTCAATCTAGTGCACATGTAGGTGTCAAACTACCTTTTAAGCCAAAACGTCTACGGTCCTGAAACCCCGGTTCCCACACTTCTCCGCAACATACATTTATAAGCTAGGTGTGTGTGATGGTGAACTAGGTGATCAAGCTAGCTCAATTACGATTAATGCGAGGTTTCGTGATATGAATTATCGATTAGAACATTTTATTACGTGCTACACTACCTCCGGTTCATCTCCCAATGGCGTTTCTTCCGTTTTCACATAATTCGCCGTCTGAAAGATTTAGCTACTCATTATCGAATTGAAACAATAAACGGTAAAGCAATTCATGATATAAACGATAAAAGAACAAGAACCCATACCCACTTTATTGAAAATTGATGAAGTACCAAAGTTGTACTCACAAAGATCAAATCTTGACAATCGAAATGTAACGGATTGATGTTGTAATGTATCTAGTGTAATTGAGGATCGAAAGACGAGAACAATGGTATATGAAACTTAATTCTACGCTTTCGGACGAAGGAAATCGCCCAAAAAAAGCTAAAACTATCTAAATTCGTAAAAGTCTGCTGAAGAAAACGTTTGAGGTGCCCTTTTATAGCCTAGGGCAAAATTCAGCTTATCCGTACGGATAACAGGATATCCGTACGGATAGTTCTTGATTCTCCAGGGTATCCGTACGGATGGTAAGCTCTCCGTACGGATAAGTCTCTGTCCAATATTTTTGATACTGACTGAGAGTTGTTCGTACGGACAGACGTTTGTCCGTACGGACAGAGACTTGTTCGTACGGACAGAGACTTGTCCGTATGGACAGACGTTTGTCCGTACAGATATATGCCTTAACTTTAAAAACTTCACTTTTTCCATACTTAGCCTTCGTTTCTCGCCTCGTACACGTCTAAACTCATAAATCATCGCTTTCCGGGCTCCCGACTCACCCAAATCCTGCATAAACATGGAAACAACAAGCAAACACATAACCCGCAAACTACGGGTGCTCGGGAAATGAGTATAAAGTGCTAAAAGTAGGCCGAGTTTACGGAAAAACCGATAGTTACTCGCCGTGCATAGAAAACCTCATTAACACTCATTATAGGGTCTAAACTCACCCGAAAACACGCTAGAAACATGATAAGCGTGGGTTAAACTGTACAGAAATGTACAGTAAAGTTGGTTCCTATCACCACCCCACACATAGCATTTACTCTCCCTCGAGTAAATCAGGCGATCAAACAATGCCAAGGAATCAACTTCACGGTACATGCATGCGTTTCAAAATATCAAAGTAAAAGGAACTTAGACAAGTTAATGTAATACCTTGACTCCACAAAATCATGAAACGGAGTGAGTGTGTGGTGAATGATGACGACTTATACTCAATATGGTTACTGGCTTGGAATACCGGACAAATGATCGCACACAATCCTCGCTTCTTCTAGTAGTCTCCACTAATCGAGGTTCACTTAGAGCCGGAGATCCGGTCGAGTAGTACTTTAAAGGTTATAACGTTAGGCTCGGACGGGGGTTATCGAAAGATAATTTGGGACTTGGAGAAAAGAAAGCACGAGTGAACCTAATCATTGCGTGTACTCCTCAACTCGAAAATAGAAAACCACCAAACTTCTTTCAATTTCCATTAGAACAACATCCAAACTCAACATCATATTAGCTAATACGCATACTCCTTTTCGGCTTTCTTTGGTTCGACTTTATTCACTTTTTTGAACAAACTTTTCTTTCGAACGAAAGGCCACATCGAAGATTCCTTGAGCTCCTCCTCCTAGATGTTAGCTCAAAACTCCTCCTCATATCATTTCACATACTCTCTCCCACCCCACACTTGCCTTGGCGAGTGTGTCTAAAGAACAACTAAGTCCACTCGTAGGGTAGTCAAAAAGAAACATGACCAAATTATCGGCTCAGGGCTAGGAATTATAAGCTAAGTAACCAAAAACGACTCAAATTTTGGACGATGGTCAGTCTGTTCCTATCAAGGCTTAGGAGGGTTTAGGGGGATAATGTTGGGATGTTGGCTTTTGGCTCTGGTCGCTTCAAAGAAATGCCTTTCCCGTTATCCCGAACATACCCAGAGTGAATCCTTTCTATTTCGCATCAAAACTAGGGGTACAGGTGTGTAAAGAAATCGTACTAAGTATAACCATCGTCAAACGTGTACTAAAAGTGTTCCATATCGTGATAGAATGGACTCACTGCAAGACATTCACAAGGCTAAAAACCGTTTACTAACTCAACCGTGAACAGCATGCATATATTGCGGTGTTAAAACCCTGGAAAATTTTGAAAATGCTTAGAAATCAACTCGAAACCGAGTAAAACTAAGTTCATCATATAACGGCATAGTAAACTATGAAAACATGCGTGTTGGTCCCTTGGAAAGGCTAACACAAGTTTAGAGGGGGGGGGGTGAATAAACATGTCACCAAAAACACTTTTCTAAAGCTGAAAGTCCCCCAGGAACTGATACTCAGTTCAGTTTTGTTCTTGTCCCTTAACATGTGTGGAGTTCAGCTAACTCAACTTAGTATAAGTCAATACTGACTTATTCTTAGTTTAGTCAACTAGCAGCGGATAGAACTAGCCTTTAGATAACAAACAGTTTGTTGACTAGGTTTTAACGCGAGAACCAGATAATTAAAGTTGTAATGAAGTAAATGAATGCATGAAATAAATAAACAAGAATTATAGAGGTTCCGGTGGTGCAATCTTTTTCGGCCCTCTCTTCTCCTGTGATGCGGAGGAAAATTCCACTAGAACTTTTTTTGAGATGGCCAGTTACAAAAAGTTCTAAATCGATAGTCCTCGACTAATCCCTAGCTTCACTATCTAAACACTTGTAGTATAGGTAGGATTGCTGCTCTTCAATTGTTTGAAACACTGGTCCTTGAAGGGTAGAATTGCCTCTTCACCAGCTTATCACAAACACAGTCTTCCTGACTGCACACAACTGTCCTTCACACCTTCTTGGTGTTTCACAGTCTAGAACTTTGATGAAATCAAAGTTGAGACCTGAATCAATAACTATGATTCAATTGTGATTTGAGCTTTTCTACTGGATAATTAAATTTTGCACGGCTCTAAATTTCTTGAAATGATAGATTCTTGATTGTGCTTGAATGTGCTTGGATACTTGAAGAAATTTCTTGATCTTGCAATTTAGTACTTAGCAGGAATTCTTTCAAAATTGACTTTCCCCCTTAATTAGATCTTTTAATTAAATCTGTTTTTAATTCCTCCTACTCTCTCTTCCTGTTGTTATAGAAGTGGTCTATTTATAGGGGTTTGTCTAATGTTCATCCTGCTTGAATCTTGTCACAGCTATATTTTGTGACCGTTCTGCTGTGTCAGTGTTTCATCCAATAGAATTGCTTCATTTACAACGTTCGACTGTACTATCAGCTTGTTGGATAACTGACATATAAAACTGAGTTTCCTTATTAGTTTTATACTGATTATCACTTGTCAGTTTCTTGACTGACTTGGAGCATTAACTGAGATTTTAAATATCAGTACTCCCATTTTTCATCTGATTATAATTGACTTAATCAGAGTACACCATAACTCATTACTTCTAAGAATTAATTTTCCTAATGATTCTTAGGTCTTCATACAAGATACATAAAGTCAGTTCAGGTCACCACAATCTTGCCTGAAGTCTAACTTTACAGTCTCGACGTAGTCTTCATATCTGAGTTTGATCCCTCAGTTCTTCAATCTTCTATAACTGAGTCTGTGACCCTCAGTTCTTCGATCTTCTAGATAAGCCAACTGAGTCTGTGTCCCTCAGTTCTTCGATCTTCTAGATAAGCCAACTGAGTCTGTGTCCCTCAGCAAACTTACCTTCTTCAGTTTTCATGTTGGTGTGCTCTGTTTTTTAGTTGCTTATTGATTCTCAGTTTAACTAAATCTCAGTTTCTTAGTTTCCCAGTTCACAGCCTAGAACTATTACAGTGCTTGTCTGATTTAACCTATACAAATATCAGACTCTATAAAGTCCTATACATTAATCTCTAGACATCTTTTTGCTTTGCACTATAATAGCTAGTTATGACACTTCATCAATGGGGTTAGTAACATTAACTGATTAAGCGATGAATCATCATCAAAACATAAATTTTATTTCCAATAATTTCCCCCTTTTGATGATGTCAATACCCTCCTTAAAAGAAATGCAAAAAGATAAAACAAAATACAGTAAATGACAAGGTGAACTGAAAAACTGAGAATTTATTTGATAACTGAGTTACAATGTTGGGTAATAAGATACAACACAAATAAAAAGAACTAGAAGATAGTTTCTTTTTACTTGACAGTTAAAGAAAATTGATTATCATAAGTTTCTGCAACCATTTTCATAGCATCATTTGCAGCTGAGTTTTCAATCCCATGGATGCTTGCCCAAATGTTCCATCATTCAGATAAGTTGTGTTTCCTGAAGAATTTGCTTTTGAAGAGTACTGCGAATGTGAAGACAGTTGCCCTTAGTCTTTCATTGATGGCTGTTCTTAGTAGATTTTGAACAAATTCAGGTTCATCCTTTTCAATTTTCTCTGATTACTTATCAATAATACCATCTGCTTCCCATTTCTTGAGTTTATTGAAGTAGTACATGAGCAACTTCTGCATATGTAGGAACGATTCTAGAGATTCTTCTCTTGATACTCCTTCTCTTGCTGGTAAATCTTTGAATAGACTGAATAGGCGAGAATCCAAACCAACTCTTTTATCAGTGGGCTCTGAGTATTTAATAATTAACTCCATTTCTTCATCAGTAAACTCTCCTCTAGCTTTCTTTAGCTCATTCAATTTATCATCAGCATTTGCAAGGAATTGTGGAATCTCAGTTGCATTGACTTTTAGGATGTCCAAACTTCCCCCCTTATTGACATCATCTTTATGAATCAGACTTCTGATGTAAGCGTTCAGATTTTGTTGAGTTGATGCCAAGATGGTTTGAACTACAACTGAGTCTTTCATTCCATTTTCCATTAATATCATTCTATCAACCAGATTATTGAGAATGCCTTCCCATCTGTCTTGAGTTTCATCTCTTCTTGCGTCATTCTAGTGGTTGTCTTCCGAAGTTCAATCAAAGTGTTTTGGCAGTTTTCAGTGACAGTATCCATCTTCTTTTCAAGTTTGGTTCTTTCATCTTGACTAGCTTCTAAGGATTTTAGGACTTTTCCGAATAAGATGTTGTCATCATTTTGAATTCTGATTATCTCATTGTGATAATACTTAATGAGATCAACCTGAGTGGGAACATCTGTGAGCTTCCAGCTTGTTGTTCATTGACTTTGTTTGTCTGAATTCCAGTTGATTTAGCTTGCTTTGGTGGTGAGACAACAACTTGCTTTAATTTTTTCCTGTATTCTACCGATCTTCTTCTTTCTTCAGATTGTTTTCTAACTTCTTCAAAGTTTGATAGATCAATATTTCTTCCGGGTGATAACTGAACATTCAATTCTTCATTTGAATCTTCTCCAACCATCTTTGCCACTGTTCTCGCTATTTCTAGCAAAGACTTGTCTGTGGGAGATTCATTACCTTCTTTTTCTTCTTGTCGTGCATCAGACACATTCTTAGAACTAGAACATTCACTAGATTCTTCAGAACTACTAGACTCATTATCAGTTGTCTGATCAGTTTCAGTTCTCTTTTCTTTTAAGGAGGCTAGAATCCCTTTCTGCAGATTAGCATCATCCTGAGAATCATCATCATCATTATTCTTTCTGAAATTTCCACCAACTGTGGGTTCTTCCCAGTAGCTATTTCTTATCAGTGCATATCCCTGATTCAAAAAATCTTCGGTATTGATTATCTCTGATAGACTTGTAATTTTGTATAAATCAAATACCCATTTTTCAGTAGCTTCCATTTCTACTAGCAGATTCCTTTGATTTGCAATGGAACTGAATTTCCAAGCTTGATATTTGTGCAATCGTTCATAATCAGCTGACATTAATTCTCCATGATCTCTTGATGATTGAGTGATGGTCTTTCCTGATTCTCTTGTGACTTCCTGACTACTTTCTGGAATAACATTTTCAGTTTGCATAGGTTCAGTTCTTGCAACATCTTTAGTTTGCATAACATCAGTTCTTGCAATGTCTTCAGTTTGCATAAGATCAGTTTATCTTGATTCTTCCCTCGATAGTAATTGGAATTTACGGCGATTCTTTTCTCGAGGCTCGAGATTGTCGGCTCGGTTTCCACAACTTTTCTTTTACACTTTCTTGATGAGCTTGTTTTTCAAGAGTTCAAGTTCCAATTCAATAACTGGAACTTCTTTCACTTTGTTGGTTCAATGAGTTCTTCTTCATTGACTTGCTCATCAAGTTGATGATTCTTGTTGATCTTGAGTGCCTTGGCTCCTTATTCCACAGATTTAGAAAGTTTGAAAATCCTTTGGTGATTCTTCAAATTCTAATCTGGAAAAAGATCTCTGGGGGGTAGATCTGGATTTTGAAAGTAACGACAGCATTTCCAACGTTGTTTTATCGATCAATCTTTCATCACTGTCAAAATCTTCGTCAACATGTTCAACTCTCAAGGTCTGTTCCCCCTGAGTCTCAGCTTTCTTCTGTGATTGAGTTTCAACCGTCTGTTCCTTGTTCACAACTTCAGTTTCTTTTGTCATCACAATTTCTTGTGAAACTGGTTCTTGAATGGGTAACGCTTTAGTTACTGGGGTTGGGGCAGACTCAGCAATAATAGCTTCAGTTCTTTCTGTCTGTGCTGATCCTTCATCAATCGTTGTTTTAGTTATTGGTGTAACAAGATCAGATTTATTTTTATCTAAATATTCCAATTGTTTTCTTCTCTTGCTTAATTCTTCAATTTGTTCCAAGACTTCATCTCCAGTTGCAGGTTTCTTCGATTTCCTTCTTTTCTTCTTCTTAGGTTCATGTACTGAACCCTCAGCTTTTCGTTTTCCGGCTTTTTCTTCCTTAACAACAATCTTCCCATCAGCAACTGATGTTTCTTTTCTCTTTGCAATTCCAAAATGGTCGAGTATTCTTTGGACTACTAATGCAAGAGTTTTCTTGTGATAGAAACGACCTTTCTTAACATCGATCTTCATCTTGGGTAAGTCAATTGATTGAGCCACTAATTGATCAAATAGGTATCTTTGCCAATTGAATTTTTCTCCAAACCAAATCACATAAAGTAAATCCAACTTTGCTCCAGATAGATTGCTATAGTTTCCTGCATTTCCAATTATACAATTTGCCAACATCTTTGAGAGAAAATTGAATTCTGGTTTGAGTAGACTTGTGCTCCCGGTTTGTAAGACTGTGGATTATGCATCAATTGCTATATCTTTCCATAGTTTTTCCTTTTGTTCTTTGGTCAACTTGCTGGATGCTGTTCCTCCGGATTTGTCAAACCCAAAGATTTCTGCAATTAGATCTTCGGTGACCTTGATCTCCTTACCATTGATAGTAGTGGTATAGGTGTGTGTGTCTTCTCCTTCTATAGATGTCCTTCCAAATTTATAGAAGTCTCCAATGCTTTCCAGACATACACTTTTCAGATCAACGTTGAAGGCAGCCTCCAATCCTTTAATCTGTTTAATTTTTGCTTCAATTGTTTTGGCTAAGGTTTGATCAGCATATTTTGCAATATACTGGTCAGTAGATGTGATCATTCCGGGTTCAACAAGAGTGAAAGTCATTGTTTTCTAGATCTGAATGAAAATTTGAAAATTTGATGATTGAAAAAGCAAATTCAAAATTCGAGTGTAAAGAATTATAAAAGAAAATTCTGGGTTATTTATAATTTGTAGGAAAGGTAGTTATGAATTGGGTGGGACTCATAACGTCTTGTCATAAATGTTTTGAGATTGCGAAAAAGGTGGATTAGTGGAAAATATGAACGGTATAGATTGAGAAGGACCACGTCTTTTCTTGACATCTATAGCTAGACTGTAGTGAATAGGGTAGATGAAGTGTATCTACAGCTGTATACATTCAGTCTTGTCCTTATACTGAAACCAAAAACTCAGTTGTGAACAAAACTCAGTTCTTCGGCCTCCAGTTACCGATATTTTCCTGCAAGACACATTTAGACATTTTTGGTACCCATCTCTGTTTGGGTCCTAATTGGTTAGTTTTCGATGATACAATTTTATTTTTGACTTTGTACCTCTCTTGACATTTTGACTGAGTAAAGTCAGTTTTTACATGCTTTTCTTGTTTTGTCCAGGCAGTTTTTGATTTGATCAGTTTGTCAAACTGACGTGAAGGTTCATTCCAATCTTCATCAGTGGGAAATAGTCTTCCTTTCCCTCTGAGTTTATCATTCCATGAATGATTTTTATTTTCGAATGGATATGGCTTGAAGATTTTTCTTCTTGATCTCGACTTGATTCGCGCTTTTTCACGACCTTACGATTCTTTCTGTAAAATCTGTTGGCTTGGTGTAATTTTCAAACGATTTTTCGATTCTATCGATTTAAACGATCATTGTCTTTGAGTAATTGTCAGTTCAAATAATTTTATCAGTTTTTTGAGTTCCTGACCGTTGTGCAGTCACAAATTTTAATGCAACTGAACATGGTCTGGACTTAGAATTATTCTGATTAACAAATCCTAAACCATATATGTCTCCAAAAAGTTTCACAGGTTTGAATTGAACACTGGGAATTGGATCAACTGATGATTCTGTGATGTTTATTACTTCTGTCAGTTCATCAGTTGGTCGAATTACCTTGATTTCATTATTAGTCTTGATTAAATTGATCTCAGCATTCAATCTCGAAATTTCAGTTTTCAATGACTTTTTCTCCTTTTTGACATCCTCATATTTCTTTTGAATTACTTCTAATTCCTTTATGAGTATGTCCAAGGATTTATTGAAATCTTTATTTTTCTGATTGTTCATGGCGGTGTGAGTCTTTGGATGTAGATGTAATTACCTCCCGATTTTTATGGATAGATTTTACGTTTGAGGAATTATCATCAATTAAAACTTACTTCCCTTTTCATTAGCATTTTCTTGTCTTTTGCTCTAGCGATATGATTTCCTCATCACTTTCACCTCCATAACTCATGGGTAGTATAGCATCTTTGACCTTTGCAACAGATGGATCTTCAGCAATATTTTCAGTCAATTTGTCATCTACATAATCAGCTACTTATAGCCATTCTTTTTTTGCTTCTTCTGAAAGATCACTTAGGGATGGGAATCCTCTTGATTCATCTTTATATGCGTTAAAGTCAATATCTTCATCATAACTGAAATGAGGTTCCGAATTTGTGTGAGAGCTTGTAGTACTGGAACTTTCAAATACTTGATCCTGAAAATCATAAACAACATTTTGCAAGTAGTTAGTCAGGGGGTTATTCAACCAGTTTTTAATTCTAGATGTATCCATTTCATTTCACTAAAGTATCTCTATGACTGATACAGTAAGGGGTCTTCAACAAATGGTTTGTAAGATATCGATGAATCACTTCCAAATGGAAGAACTGCTCCGATACCAATTGTTGGTCCCTTGGAATGGCTAACACAAGTTTAGAGGGGGGGTGAATAAACTTGTCACCAAAAACACTTTTCTAAAGTGAAAGTCCCCAGAGGCGATGCTCGATTCGATTTGTTCTGTCCCTTAACTTGTGTGGAGTTCAACTAATCGAATCGAGTATAAGTCAATACTGACTTATTCTTAGTTTAGTCAACTGGCAGTGGATAGAACTAGCCTTTAGATAACAAATAGTTTGTTGACTAGGTTTTAACGCGAGAACCAGATAATTAAAGTTGTAATGAAGTAAATGAATGCATGAAATAAATAAACAAGAATTATAGAGGTTCCAGGTGGTGTAATCCTGTACGTCCTCTCTTCCCATGTGATGCGGAGGAAAATTCCACTAGAACTTCTTTGAGATGGCCCGGTTACAAAAAGTTCTAAACTGATAGTCCTTGACTAATCCCTAGCTTCACTATCTAAACACATGTAGAACAGGTAGGATTGCTGCTCTTCAATTGTTTGAAACACTGGTTCTTGAAGAGTAGAATTGCCTCTTCACTAGCTCATCACAAACACAGTCTTCCTGACTGCACTCAACTATCCTTCACACCTTCATGGTGTTTCACAGTCTAGACCTTTGATGAAATCAAAGTTGAGACCTGAATAAATAACTATGATTCAATTGTGATTTGAGATTTTCTTCTGGATAATTAAATTTTGCACGACTCTGAATTTCTTGAAATGATAGATTCTTGATTGTGCTTGAATGTGCTTGGATACTTGAAGAAATTTCATGATCTTGCAATTTAGTACTTAGCAGGAATTCTTTCAAAATTGACTTTCCCCCTTAATTATATCTTTTAATTAAATCTGTTTTTAATTCCTCCTACTCTCTCTTCCTGTTGTTATAGAAGTGGTCTATTTATAGGGGTTTGTCTAACGTTCATCCTGCTTGAATCTTGTAACGGCAATATTTTGTGACCGTTCTGCTTTGTCAGTGTTTCATCCAATAGAATTGCTTCCTTTACAAAGTTCGACTGTACTATCAGCTTGTTGGATAACTGACATATAAAACTGAGTTTCCTTATCAGTTTTATACTGAGATTATCACTTGTCAGTTTCTTGGTGACTTGGAGCATTAATCGAGATTTTAAATATCGGTACTCACATTTTCATCTAATTATAATTGACTTAATCAGTACACCATAACTCATTATCTTAAAGAATTCATTTTCCTAATGATTCTTAGGTCTTCATACAAGATCCAAAAAGTTAGTTCAGTCACCACAATCTTGCACAATTCTAACTTTGATCTCGACGTAGTCTTCATAATCGAGTTTGATCCCTTAGTTCTTCAATCTTCTATAACCGAGTCTGTGACCCTCAGTTCTTCATTCTTCTACATAAACCAACTGAGTCAGTGTCCCTCGGTTCTTGATCTTCTAGATAAGCCAACCGAGTCTGTGTCCTCAAATAACTTACCTTCTTCGATTTTCATGTTGGTGTGCTCTGTTTTTCGATTTCTTATTGAATCTCGATTTCTTATTTTCCCGATTCACGACTGGAACTATTACGATTGCTTTTACGATTTAACCTATACAAATATCGGACTCATAAAGTCCTATACATTAATCTCTAGACATCTTTTTGCTTTGCACTATAACAGCTAGTTATGACAATTCATCAATGGGGTTAGTAACAATAACTGATTAAGCGATGAATCATCATCAAAACATAAATTTTATTTCCAACAATGCGAATAAGCTAAGTCGTCCCACCCCCACTTTAATGAAACACCGTCCTCGGTGTTTGAACGAAAAGGAAAAAGAGACTTAGCTTAGGAGCCCAGCAAAACGGCGTGATCAAGTCTCGTAACGGTCGTGAGGTAAAGCATCCCGATTCCCTATATAAAGAAAAACATATCCAAGACATACGTGCATGGGACATGGTCCACGTGCCATAGCAAGTAATACTGGGGAACTTCGGGGATAATCAAAATATTCGACCTCGCTACGTCAGAAAACTCGAATGAGAGTACTATATGGATAAAGCATCAAACATGATATATAAAACATCCAAAATCATCATCCATCCATGAATAATCCGAAAGCAAGTCAAGAAGGCTAAAGTAGTGAAAAAAAAAGGTGCCTTACGACTTACAAACCAAGGAGAAAAGTAGCACAAAAGTGATCACAAAACAAAACCCTAGCCAAATCTAAAAGGAACGACTTGAAAGGAACAACATCGACTCTAAACTCCATCCGGTCCTCGGGAGGAGGTAGTGTGGGCTCGAAAATAGAAGTATCGGCGATAGTAGCGATGGTAAGCGTGGTAGGGCGAGTCCTTGGTGTGCTCAAGGTCTCTGTGGTTGGAACAACAGTAGTAGTGGCCGGGACAGCCTGAGAGGTACCGGCACCCTCTCTAGAAGCACTCGCGGCAGCTCTAAAAATTGTCTCGGCTGCATCCTCCTCTAAGCATAACTCGATGGCCTCCTCGATGAAAGACGTAAACCGGTAAGCCTCCTCATCTACCTTAAGCTCGGGCATGTCCGGGAGGTTCCTTTTGATCACCTGCACCCCTTCGGTTAACTTGTTCAGTTGAATCCGCTGCCTGTCTAGCACATTCCGTAGCCCATCCATCATCAAAAACCGGGTGCGTGTCGGTAAGGGAACTGTGCGGATAAAATCAAACGAATGCTCATTAACTGGCTCTGCCTCAAGACCCTGATCACCCTGCTCTTCGTCACCCTCAGCCTCGTGCTCAACATCCCCCTCGACAGATGGTCCACCCGGACCCGTCTCGGATAGCGGACTCAACAAAATCGGCTTCTTCGTATGCCGCTCATCCAAGTCATACTCTTTCACTCCCGCCTCCAAACATAAACCATTGAGTAGATGAATACAAACAAGCTTGGCTCTCTGATCGTTCCGGTTCTTCGTAATCTCGTTATACAACACCCATCCCACATCTATCGGGATGTCGAAGTTAAGTACGTAGAGCATAGCCAAATCAAGCATAATAAACTTATGGAAGTTGTCTTTGGGTAGAAGGCGGTTTTGAACAAAGCGGGCTTTCACCTTTAAATCCCAGGAGAAACGAGTGGTCTTGAGCATGTCTCTCACACTAGATACCCCGGTCTTCTTTATTGTCGAAAGGATGGCAGGATTAATGGCTAAACGCAACTCCTCAAATGGGTCTTCCCCCTTATCCTACTTCTCCTTGATCGCATCCAAATAATCAGAAGAGATGGCCGGCAGCTTGTAGTTGTCCGTGATGGCCTGGGGTGTAAAAGGTACATCAACTTCCCGGACATTCACCAACCCCGATAACAGATCCGCCTCACTCAAATTGGCCAAAAACTCCCATGCCAAAGTCAAATTGGGCTTCCTCACATTGAAATCTGGCACCTTAATAAACTCATCCCACTTCCTCTTCTTCAAATTGTCTCGGAAGCTATTCTCAACCTTTTCCACATCAACGGCCATTTCTAAAATTTCCCGATCTTTGAATCTCGATTTAAACGCTTTCTCGGCATTCTCGTAGATAAATCTATCTTTGAAAGGAAAAACACCCCCTGGTGCTCTCCTAGCTTTCTTAGTCTTCCGAGGGTCGGCTAACGGTTCCTCATCCACATCCGTATCCGTCTCCGACTCATCTGCAAGTTGACCATAAACTGGATTTTTCCTAGCTTCCCGCACCGGTCTATCTGTTCTATCACCCCCGATTGTCAATGGCCTGTTCAAAGTTTTCAACGGGATCTCCTCGAACGTAGTTTTCTTCTTACTAGTGGCAATAGCCTTGCCCTTCCCCTTCTTCCCTTTTACGGACATAGAACCCCCTCTGCCGCTTCTTCTTAGGACTAATTATGAACACCGATAAAAACACCCCAAAAACCAAGGCGAAATCAAACACCCCATCACCCACCGTAACACCAACATTCCACCAGAGATCACCAACAAAATAATCAAAACAGCAATGCAGACGTCCCCAAACCATCACACCCCATCACGAACAACAACAAAGCAAGAAAAACAAGAAAAGACACCCTAATCAGTTAAGGGTTCGTTTGGGGTTCAATTCGAAAATCGATCCCGGGAAAAAGTGAAATTAAACTGAGAAAGATCGACTAGAATTACCAATCTGGACGATAGGAGTGCAACGGAGTTGACAGAAAACCCGGATGATCAACGGAGAAGCCAAAGATGGAATTTTGAGACCTATGAAAATCGGCCAAAAGGTTGCTTTATTCTCCTCTATCGTTGTTTGTTGGTGGAGTTTGTTTGAAGAATTGAATAGAGGAGGTGGATAGGTGTTTATAGCACCAAAAATTTCTAAAAACGGTGAAGAATTGAAGAATTTGTGTATTTGAGGGCAAAAAATCGGGGGTTAGGTTATTTGGAGAAGAAATCATGAATGGAAGTTGAGAGGAGGGAGTATTTACATGGCCTGAAGTTCAGTTCCAACTGTTGACACATGAAAGACTTATATCAAGGTTCAAACCAACTATTGCTTTGACAAATGGATCAATTGTTGGGCAATCTAATCCTTACACACGCGCTTGGTCGCTTATGGATCTGGGGAGTTCACCCACTTTGGGAGACCTCAATACATAAACAACAACAATCCCTCTCAAGGCAACAATAGGGGATGAGAGGGGGAGTTCTGAGAGGTGGAAGAAATAGAAGTGATAGAGGTGGTGCCAGGTCAGGACCAATGATGACATGTCAATTGTGTGGTAAAAATGGACACACAGTCATTGACTGTTGGCATAGGTTTTAACAGGGGCCAACTACAAACAACAATATCAATGGTGGAAAGCAAAACTCAGCATTTATTGCTACTCCAAGCATAGTCTCAGATCATTCTTGGTACTTGGATAGTGGAGCAACAAATCATGTCACTGCTGATATGGGGACCATGAGCATCAAATCCAACTACAATGGTAATGACACACTGGCAGTAGGGAATGGTGAGAAATTACCACTAGCACACATTGGCCATTCCTTCCTTCACACGCCATTTGGCACCCTACACCTGCACAACATTCTTCATGTTCCACAGATCATAATAATTTTGATGATCGGTGTTCTAAATCAAAAGTTACGGTCGTTTATAAGAAAAGCGCTCCGATTAATGCAAATATTTTTTTCGGGTTTCAAAAATTACGTCGAAAGGGTTTCGTACGAGATTTCAAAATAAAGAGCAAAAAAATGTGAATTTTGGTGAAATTTTTTTGATGATTGGAGTTGTAAATTACGGTTGTTTAAAAAAATAATAAAAATTAAAAAAAGAAGAAAGCAGAAGGAGAGTGAAGAAGCATCAGTGTGAAAGGAAAAAAACAATAGTGTAAGCTAATTTAGTAGATAAGCATGGGTTATATAGTCCTATTGGTGCTTGATTAGTTATTGATTTTTAAAATATTTTGATTTTATTTATCGTAAAGATATACGAATTTACTGTTAAACCTTTATAAAGTAATGATACTAATGAAAAGTTTGTCATTGACCGTTCAAGGCCCATGAATCGAATGATAAGCATGTTAGACAATATTAAACTTTATATTACAATTGATGATTTTGCATCTGGACATGCAAATAGATTTTTTCATGATTAATTTATTTTCTTGTTACTGTAGTTATGTTGTCGATTGATGTTTTGCAAAATTTTAATGTTGTTGGTTACGATTCCACTGTTTGTAGTTGTTTGTTATGTTTTTGTTTTAGCTATTGTTATTTTCCGTCTACCGCTTCAATAATTTTCTTGTTTTTGACATTCGTAATATGTTGTTAGATACTAGCCTTAATATTTCCTTGAACATAATTTGACTTATGTTACTTATGTATCGAACTTAATTTTTTAAATAAAATGTGGGCCCTTCTTCAAATTTTTCTCCATACCCATTAAGTCTTAGGATCGGCCCTGCACTTGAGAGTGCATGTTGAAGTGTTTAACATTGTGCAATTGTTGGGAGAGATGGCCCACATTTGAGGGGCATGTTAAAGTGTATAAAATGTTAAATGTTAATTATCAACATCGTCATCAGCTTAAGTTTATGAGAGAGATGGTAATACAACAAGTTATCGGAGCTAATTTTATTGTTTCTAACATTTGTAAAATGTTGTTGGATACTAGTATTAGTATTTCCTTGAACGTGATTCGACTTATGTATAGAAACTCATTTTTTAAATAAAAAGTGGGTCATGCTCCAAATTTTAATCCGGGACCTTTAAGTCTTAGGAACGGTCATGTTCAAAACTAAAACATGCACAGGAAACATTCTGTACCTCACAATGGGAGCTTTTAACTTTATGATAAATAGAAGTCAGCTTTGGATCAAGTGCATTAATTTATAGTCTCTACGATGGAGAAAATTTTCAGTTAATACTTCATCCTCTATGCTACACACATCTCTTCCTACTCCTGTCTTCTATTATTGTGCTAATTCTTACATGGAAGAAATTCCAAGTTCCCAAGATTGCCGAAAAAACGAGCGCTACCTCTTATCGGAAACTTCCACCAACTAGTCGGAGCGCTTCATTATGTGGCGTTAAATAATATAGCTCAAAAATACGGGTCGTTGGTCTACATGTGTAACGCCTACAGACCCAGGGTCTGGTAGCGATAAATGAGTCATAAATGGTCCGGTCAACTGCTTAGACCGTCGTCCTTGCTTGGTCTAAAACATTCTCCTCCCTTATAAGGGACTAGCGTCCTCGCCAGGACGACCAAGACTTGTCCCTGTGGATTTGTCCCAGTTCGTCTAGAGGTGGCATGTGGCAATTAGATTCGTCTGATAGTCGGCTCTGATACCATTATGTAACGCCCCCAGACCCCGGGCCTAGTAGTGTTAAACGAGTCATAAATGGTCCGGTCAACTGTTTAGACCGGGTCCTCGTTTGGTCTAAAAGGGCTAACCCAAGTTGACAAGACCTTTATGTCTCATACTTATATGGTGGTGATGTGCTTCCCCTACTTCCAATGTGGGATATCACAACATGAAGCTTGGCCAAGTGCCTACGGTTGTTGTATCATCCGCAGAGATGGCAAAAGAAGTTCCTATCCATAAAGATCCTGCCTTTGCAGACAGGCCAAGAAGAATATCTTTCGATCTCGTATGGTACAACTTTGAGGATATGGTATTTACTTCGTACAGTGATCATTGAAAAACATTACGCAAAATATGCGTAATGGAGCTGTTGAGCAGGGAGAATGTTCGATCTTTTGGTTGTATTCGAGAAGATGAAATCGTGAAACTCACAAACACAATTCGATCACATTTAGATTTAAGGGAGGAGCCAATAAACGTCACTAATTTGGTATTTGCCTTTTCAAGTTCAATAATTTGCAGGGCAGCATTCGGCAGTGTGAGCATAAATAATGAAAGAATGGTCAAATAGGTAAAAGAAGCATACATTTTGCTAGAGGCTTTCATCTTTTGATCTTTTTCCTCCTTTAAATTCTTGGCCATCATATCCGGGTTAAAGAGTAAACTCACAAAGGTACACACAATTAAGGGCATGGATTATTTAATTGATGAATGACGATTCTGGATCTCGTCTATCAATAAATCACAGAATAACCTGCAAATAATTCATGACGTGGATGGGTTTGGTGTTTATTTTGGACTGAGCCTGAGAGTTATTTCTCTCAAGTTGCCTATGTATCCAATGTGTCTAATTGGAATCAAATCCCTTGTAGTTCCTTAGGGATAGTTTATATAGAGGACATCTCATCCCTTTTCTTGCTGGACAAGTACTAGATTTATTAATCCCTAAGGATTATCTTGAGTCAATCCGTTTGATAAGGGTTTTCATGAATATATTTAAATGACATGATCAGCGTCTTTATATCATGGATTCTTTCAATATTTATCCAATAATATAGGAGCATGTTTAAATATTGGACAAGGAAAGCTCTACACGTCTGCGCAAGATCTCCTCGAGTCGTCTCGACGTCACTTGCATTACCTGACATCCGTTGGGACCGAGCCGACCTGTGGTGGTCTTGTGCAGAAGGGCGGGTAAGACCTCCCACCTAGGGTTTAGGACTACTCTACCAAGTAATGTGGGGCCCCTGGCCCATACACTTATTAATCTCCTTTCTCCTCATTTATTATGCGGCAACTCTATGAATGACACTTGGCAAGGGCTAGTCCGACCCTCGTCATTAGCCTCTAAGATCTTTCCATGCTTCCTAGAGTGGTGCAGATCTGACCTGGGCGAAGCTCAGCAGTGCCTTTTTATAACTTGTCAAAATTATCAGGATTTTTCTTGTCACGTGGCAGGGTTACCGTTATAGCTCTAGTATGACGGAACCGGGAAACGAGGCATTTTCTATTCATGTTTGGCTAGTGGTTTCACATCCCTAGATAATATTTGGGGCATATAACCTTTCTGTCATATCACGTCCCTTCAGACGTTACAACATTTTATTAAATCGGATATTAAGTCCGCCGATGATATTCTCTCCTTCAAGCCTTTTCGTACAAGTAAGCGTCTTGCCTTCATCTTTTTTAATTGCTTTTATCATCAATGAATGAGACAATTATCCGTATAGATAGTTCTATCAAACCCTATGCCCCTTATAAATTGTAGGGGTTTTGAGCATTTGGTTCTAGCCCCCCAGTTTGACCCTTCCTACTCTGCCTCCCGTTCTTCTTCACGGACTTCTAACTTCGTTTCAACTCTAAAAGCTCATATGGCTTTGATATCTCAAGCGCTTTGTCACGGCATCGATTATGTGTTGACCAAGAGTGCCTGCCTCTATCTCAAAAAAGTATGGTATAGATACAAGGCTATACGACCTCAAGTCCCTGGTCCTGGTGTTTATGCATATCAGCCTCCAGAAGGGTACTGCGCCGTGTACAAGGAGCAGTTCGACTGTGGTCTGAGGGTACTATTGAAATACTGTCCTAAACCCAATCGGGTTGGACCGGATCCAACCGGGTCAGATCATTTCACTATTTCTTTATGATTATACATATATAAAATGGCTTTTCCGTTGTCATATATGTTCTTTTAAAGAACCAATTATG
This sequence comes from Gentiana macrophylla, assembly GCA_026214975.1. Classification (NCBI taxonomy): domain Eukaryota; kingdom Viridiplantae; phylum Streptophyta; class Magnoliopsida; order Gentianales; family Gentianaceae; genus Gentiana; species Gentiana macrophylla. The sequence continues at coordinate 43,458,270 of CM047810.1, read as the reverse complement.
AATTGTTATATGATAGCGTCCTTAGTATTAAACTGTGATTGAGAAACCATGATAGGCGATTATGGTTGATGAAATCTCTAATCACTTTAATAAGTTTGATACTTAATTGTCTCTAGGCCGATGTACCATTAAATAGGGCATTGATAGTATGAACAGGCTAGCACGTATTAGATGTCATCTATCTTTAAGGGCAGAGATAGATCTTGTCTATCGAAGTGTAGAGACACTTGGACTGTATGAGGACGTGTATTAGAGAATGCGTACGTTAGACTGACCCCCTTACATTAAGTGTCGCGCTATGTGTAATTATCCTTAGGACCGGAGTCTAAATGGCATCACGGTGTGGATTGTCATGCTTTGACAATATTGAGGTTTCCAGCCACGGGCGATCATGCGGTAGTGATTGGGTGTGATCTTTGAAGCATGCGAGTATACATGTTAGTTCATCCGGGAATCGTGTATCCTATGATTGGGATCGAATATCTGAAATGGCCTTCTTATAAGGAATGTCTAGCTCTCGTGAATCTTTGCAAAGTGGGAGTAAATGTGTTATTCCGAGAGAGCATGATATCCAGATTATAAGATACGATCGTTAGTGTATTGACACAGAGATACGATCGTATGGATATTATTACTTGTGATAGATTGTAAGTTACACGGTAAATCGCTTTTCACATGAAAGGTAGTAGTCATTGCATTTGACTCTTCCGATGATTGGAGGTCACGGTGTGTTTCTAGACATTATCCCGTGATCGTTAGGTATGAAGGGCATTTTCGTAATTGGCACTTTGTACCTACGGCCAATATATTCGGAAGCCTATCGGGTCACACACATATGAAAATCTAACCGGATTAAAATGTGGTTATAGATGATAACCAAATATGGAAAGAATTTATCTCACGACTATGAAGGTTATAGTGGTAAAATAATGTGGTGGTATTTATTTATTATGAATAAATATAATACAAGATATTAATTATGGTGATTAATTAAATATATGTATTTAGATACATATGTCAAAAATATATATGTATATTGATACACATGTATTTTTGCAAATTAATTAATCATAGTAGTCCGTGGTCGAGTTACCAGATAGTGGGGATGCTAGCCGGGGTGTACACCTCTGTATCTATGTCCGTATGCCAGCTGGAGGATACTATCTTAAAGATAGCGGGGAGTGGATAGATTTTGCATCTATATGTTCTTAAAAAAAAATATCCGGAGCGATAAGAACGAAAGGTTTGGTGTGGCCACAAACACTACTTACTCTGGTGCTTCAAAAGGCTTAGATTATAGAGGCGCTACTGAAAGCATTTTTTTTAGGTCGTATAATAGGAGGAGGTGTAAGCCTCGAAAGCCTTTGGTACTTCGGTAGGGCGAGCATCCCTTAAACCAAAAAAAGGTTTGGAACCCTTCCCCTATTCCTTTAATTTTATGCATTTCATTCTCATTAATTAAAGAATATTCCGGATTCCAAATCATTGGGATATGTGGCGCCAATTATAAGTGTATTATGATACACTTGGATTGTGCAATTTAATTAATAAGATTACCATAATATTAATATTGGATATTAATTGATTTTGAAAAATAGATTTATGGTAATAAGATAAAGATATATTCAATATAAGATTTTGTCTATATATATCTTGGAAATATATTTAATATAAGATATTCAATATTAATGAGATAAATCAATCAAATATAGTTTCCTTATTTTACTGGTAAAATGTTTTCTTCTTCTCTACACTACTAGGGGGCACCCCATCCACTATAAATAAGAGGTGGGTGTCATGGTCTTTTGTACATCACAATTCCAAGAGCTAATAGTTCTTGTGAAAAATAGAGAGCTTCTTAGGAGGAGATTTATAAGAGAGAAAAATTCGGTCTAGCAGCCGTGTTTTTATGGTAGCAATCCATGATGGGATTCCGGCGAGGTGTTCGTGTAGATCACGGGTAGAGGCCGAACACTTGGGCGGCTTCGTGCAGAAACTACAACCGTAGACAAAGCGTCAATCCAATTGGATCAACCAAGGTATTCTTTTGTCTACTTCTTTTATACTTGTTGCTTAAACGAAGTCGATCTTGGGTAAAAGGAAATCAAAATTTTGAATTCCGCTGCGTTCCCACGTAGATTTCCTAACAGTGTTATCAGAGAGAGCTTCGATCTTAAGCAATAAGCATGTTAATCTGCGTAGTTACTTTTATCATTTAAATCACGTAATTAAAAGATGAAAGTTTTTGATTCGCAAACTTGACACATGAAAAAAAAAAAAAAAAGAAGGGGGCGGCCATGGGGGTGCTCGACCGATTGGCGGCAGCACCACCACCGTGTGATCGCCGGTGGCGGCGGCGGCTCTCGGCGCCGGCGGCTCTTTGGTGTGATGCGGTGGTCCCCGGTTTTTGTTTTGTGTATTTTGTGTTTCTATATGGTTCATAGTTGTGATTAATATCTCCATTGTTTAGTTGTGTCATGTGACATACTAATGATTTATATAGTTTGGGCCATTGGAATGCCACATGGCTTTAAAATAATAACGGTCTTTCCAAACTTTGTTTGGAATAGGCCTAGGCCCTTTCCAAAATTTGATTTGGGAAAAAGCCTAGGCCTAGGCCACTTTCAAAATTTTGATTTTGGAAAGTGGCTAGGCATATCAACCAAAATATTGGCATTTCCAAAGTTTGTTTGCAATAGGCCTAGGCTCTTTTCAAAATATTTGATTTTGGAAAAGGTCTAGGTTCTTTTCAAAAATTTTGATTTTGAAAAGGGTCAAGGGAGATGCCTTTTGGTTTAGGAAACCAAAGACATCCATTTTGATTAGGAATCAAAAGGAAAGAAACAAAAGAGACTTAATTTTAATTTTGATTTATTTTTAGAATAGTTCTAATTTAGTAAAATTAAAATCGTTTAAAATTAATCGTTAATTTTATTTCGACTAAAATCATTAACTAATTAATGTTAATTAGTTAATTGATTGGGTAAAATTATTTAATTGATTCAACATTAATCGATTAATAAAGACGCAAGTAGTTAAAATTTTAATTTTATCTTTTTCATACGATGTTATTGAATGGATTAGATATAGTATATATAATATGATTATATGGATCCTGATTGATCATGGACTCGACCGATAGGATAGATATGAATGATTTAATTTTTCTGTTGGTTTAAATATTGTCCTAGGCTATTATGAAGAACGTGACCTAGTTTATTTTCTGCATTTATCCCAATCCCGTTAGCTCTCCAAAGTGCAGCGGTGTATTTATTTTATTAGATAGAATTAAATTAGCAAGAATGGAGTAGTAGATGCCTAGATGGAGACCAAAGAAGGAAAATACAAATCCCATTGGAGAATGGAGTTTTAAAGATCCTATTGGCGGTTGCAGCAACCTTTAGATTGTGACCCGCAGTTTCGTCAGTTTGTATTCGAAACCTCACATAGGAAAAGTCCATGATCATACCGGTTACTTTACGCATTTATTTATTTTGTGCTTGTATTTATTTTGTATGATACGATAGATGCATAACTAGGCACGATCTAGATAAATGTGTAGGATGTATATCTATAAAGATAGATATATTTTGATGAGACCATAATTAAAATTAATTAAGAGAATTAATTTGAAATTAATTTAGTGAAATAATTTAAAATTACTCCCACAACAAAAATCGAGTTATATTTGTCTCCCAATATTAAAATGACGGTGAAGAGCCCTTGTTCGGATCCAACTGATCGGCCCTCAACGGGAGTTGACCTACCTCGGGTATATCGTCGTTATCGAGATGTGATCGTTATGAGATCTCATGCATATTTGGGTTACGACTCGACTAAGAATCTTATGGTGATTGGCCCTCGTCAGGACCGTCTGATTTTAGAGACACGGGGTTGACTACCACATAAAGATGTGTATTGTCAAAGTGTTGACTTGTCAACCACCAAGAGTCACATAGAGATGTGATTGGTAAAGTGTTACCTACCTTTTGAATTATTCAGGTTGATCGGTCCTCGTCGGGAATCGGGGTAACCAGAAGGGATCTTGGCCACTCAATAATTTTGAAAGATTCTTGAAAGTCAATTTGGGAGTAGTTGACTAGTGTGAGCTAATGTTGGAATAGTGTCCTAAACCCAATCGGGTTGGACCGGATCCGACCGGGTCGGATCATTTCTACTATTTCTTTATGTTTATACATATATTAAATGGCTTTTCTGTTGTCATATATATGTTCTTTTAAAGAACCAATTATGAATTGTTATAAAAAATGTCCTTAGTATTAAACTGTGATAGAGAAACCATGATAGGCGATTATGGTTGATCAGATCTCTAATCACTTTAATAAGTTTGATACTTAAATGTCTCTAGGTGATGTACTATTAAACAGGGCATTGATAGTATAAACAAAGCTAGCACGTATTAGATGTCTTCTGCTTTAAGGTGGATAAATATCGCTTATCGAAGTGTAGAGACACTTGACCAGATGCGTGGACGTGTATTAGAGAATGTGTACGTTAGACTGACCCACTTACATTAAGTGTCACACTATGTGGCAGTTGTGTAATTATCCTTTAGACCGGAGTCTTCATGGCATCACGCTGTGGATTGTCATGCTTTGACACTATTGAGGTTTCCCCTAACCACGGGGCGATCATGTGGTAGTGATTGGGTGTGATACTGAAGCAAGCGGAGTATACATGATTGGTCGTCCGGGAATCGCGCATCCTATGATTGGGATCGAATATCCGAAATGGCCTTCTTATAAGGAATTTCTTACTCTCGAGAATCTTTGCAAAGTGGGAGTAAATGAGTTACTTCGAGAAAGCATGATATCCAGATTATAAGATACAATCGTTAATGTATTGACACTCGAGATACGATTGTCTGGATATTATTACAGCGATAGGATTGTAAGTTACACGGTAACTGTTTCACATGAAAGGTAGTAGTCATTGCATTAACTCTTCCGATGATTGGGGGTCACGGTATGTTGCTAGACGCTATCCCGTGATCGTTAAGCATGAAGGGCATTTTCGTAATTTGCACTTTGTGTTTACGGCCATCGTATTCGGAAGCCTATCGGGTCACACACATAAGAACATCTAGCCGGATTAAAATGTGGTTATAGATGATAACCAAATAAGGAAAGTTTATCTCGAGACTATAAGGGTTATAGTGGTAAATTAATATGGTGGTATTTATTTATTATGAATAAATTAAATACAAGATATTAATTATGATGATTAATTAAATATGTATATTGATACATATGAATTTCAAATTGTATATATGTGATATACATGTATTTTGAAAATTAATTAATCATAGTATTATATTAATTAAAGAATATTCCAGAAGCCAATTAAAGGCTAAGAATGGCGCCAATAATAGTGTATTATGATACACTTGGATTGTGCAATTTAATTAATAATATTATCATATATTAATATTAGATATTAATGACTATAGATTTGCACACATGTGTAAATTGATTTATGGTAATGAGATATATATAATCAATGTAAGATATTGACAATATCGTGAAAATATTTAATATGGGATATTAAATTAAATGAGATAAATCAATCAATTATATTTTCCTTATTTTATTGGGAAAAGGTTTTCTTCCTTTCCACTCTATTAGAGGCGCCCCACTCACTATAAATAAGAGGTGGGTGTCAAGCTCTTTTGTACATCATAATTCCAAGAACTAATAGTTTTTGTGTAAAATAGAAAGCATCCTATAGAGAGTTGAAGAGAGGGGAAAAGGGCCGGTCTAGCAACCGGAGTTTTCCAATAGAAATCCATGATGGGATTCCGGCGGGCTGTTTGTGTGGACTAGCGGTAGAGGCCGAACACTTGGACGGCTCTATGCAGAACTACTCTCCTTAGACGGTCAAAGCGTCGATCTTATAGATCAACCAAGGTAACCACCGTCTACTAGCTCATTTGTTTATTGCTTAAACGAAGTCGATCTTGGGTCGATAGGAAATAAATTTTAAATTCCGCTGCGTTCCCGCGTAGATTTCCTAACAGCTAAATCATAAATCAAATGACCATTTTTGTTTTTGCGTGTATAAACAACAACACTATTTTATCTTTGTTTTTATGTTGTAGTTTTTAGCAAACTTTATATATTTCTCGATTAGTAAAACCAAATTATTACTGTTACCTTTTGAGAAATGTTCTCAAATATGGTTAAGTAATTTTAATCCTTTTAAATAAGCAATGACATGAGCAACCCCGTTATAGTAGTTAAAGACAAGGAGACTACATATTTGATGCAGTGCTCCGAGACTTAAATTATTAAAGAAAAACGGAAGCTCGTGATATTGGATCATTCAAATAATACGATGACAATTAATTCAAATGTTGGATAAGAATGACCAGACCGAATTTTGGAAAGGTTGTTTTCAAAATTATGAGATTTAAGTATTGACTTAATTCTTTAATCATTGCTTAAATGTTTATTAAATATTCAATGTTTTGAATATGATTCAAAAGTTAAGTGAACTATTTGATAAAGTTTAGATTTTCTTTATGAAAGGAGATCAAAGATAGAGCTCTTGTGATTTTTCTTAAGTCTTATGAAGACTACACTAAGAAATATTTACAAGTGCTTAAAGGATTAAAAGGAAAGTTAGGGCACGTTGAGACAAATCTATCTAAACTCAAGTCAACTCTCAGATATATGATATCCTACGAGTGTGATTAAATTAGAAAGATTAAATACGGAATACACTGAGATACGGAAAGTGAAGCAAACGTTGCGACTTTTTTGGTTTTGTGTTCTGAGCCTAGTAAACTGATAAGGGAACTAAATAAATGTTATTATGTTCCGGTTCTTATGAAGAACACAAGTTCAGTCATTTGTTAGGATTTAGCAGACATATTCAATTGTAAGGAATACATGTTATTCTGATAAAGTTGAAAGGTCACTGAATCTAACATACTAGATTGAAGTCACCATATAATTGATATGAGTGATGAAATCTCAACTAAATAATTGTATGGTTGTTATCCTTGATATTTATTGTTATTCTAGATGTCGACTCTCTGGAGAGAAACATGTAATCAATTGTCATTCGGGATGATGTCCGAACCATGTGATTATGAATCATGTGGGTAATACGTATCCTATCTCAAGATGACTAAAATACCTTTTATGAGAAGGTTATGAAATCTAGAAAATCGACTAGGGCCTAAACATATTGATGTTTGTTGGCTTATGACAATTTATACCATAAATTGTTTATTTCTCTCTTGGACTATTTTTAGAAATAGTTGAATGTACTCATTGAAGTACAACAATTCGGAAAACCTGAAAAGTTCAAGCTAGTACGAATATGAGATTGATGAGCTACTTATGAATTAATCTTCAATTGGATTGAAGTAATTAATACCTGAAGGGTGTTTCAGAACTTGTATTAAAAGGATTCCCCCTTGAAGTATACCATTTTTGGATACACAATCAAATTATGCTTCTAAAATGGAAACAACACTTTATATAAAAAAAGGTGTGATGCAAGCCATGCGAAGTATCCCTTACCCATTTTGGGGATAGTGCCATAACACTTAACCGAGTTCCAAAGAATAAAGGTTGAATAAATTTCATATAAGATATGGAAGAGGATAATGTCGAATCCATCTGAACGGATGATTTGAAGTTGTCATAGGCAAATTCAGACAGGCTTGGAGCCTAGTACGACATATGCAACTTTGTGGAATATCTTAGCAAGTACGCTAGATAATGTTTACTTGTACGCGGAGCAAAAGGTGTTTGTCTCCAAACATGCTATATTCTAGAGGAAGTATCTCTTCCAAAAGAGACAGTGGGAGTAAATAAGGTCTCAAAAGAGTTTGAGAACCACAAAGATACATTCAACCATTGGAACATGAGCAGACACCACATAGCGATGAGGTGTAGAACACTGCTCAGTGAACATAAAAGTTCTGTAAGTCAGTGGGGATAACCTCAGGCCTGAAAAGACTGCTGGTATGTTCATCTTGAATAATGAATATCTCACGACTTATGAAGGAATGTTTGAAAGGCAAGATTGAGAGATATGGCCAGGAGCCATAATATCTGAATTAGATTCCATCAGTGACAACCAGGTTGTGAACCTAGTCTGTCTTACCTAAAGGGAATATCCCTGAAAGGTTGACATGGATAGTAATATGATTACCATAAGGCTATAGTGACGGCTGAAGGGCACGGGGTGTAGACCTTGTAATTATCTTAATGCGGTCAGCTGAGCCCAGTTCTATTCAGACTATGCTTGTTATACTATCGTATCATGGCTATATGATAGTGTTAAAGACGTTGGGAAAATAGCCCGATGTTCATATATGATAACATGATATGTGAGCCCACAAGATCCATTTATGGACTCAAACAAGTATCTATACACGATTTCTTTGTTTGATAATCAAAGGAGTTTGATTTAGTCAAAAGAAAGGATATGCCCAATGTGCAAGAAGGACAATGGGAGTGTGTTATAATTTTTTGTGTAACGTATTGGATATCTCTCTAGAGAATTATCACCCCATGTCACAGTCAATTAATGTTTCGTAGTTCAAGGTCTTTACGAAAGCACTTGGATTGGCATTTCTTATTTTTGGAAATAAGAATCTATAGTGATAGATTTTAACTGCTATTAGATTATAGTTTACCTATATAGATGTGATGCTAAAAGAGTTTATCATAGATCATGACATGAGATACTGCCAGCCAGTGTTCTCAAGATCTATCTATGTTAGGACGGTAGTCCTAAAGATAAGGTGAAAGATGATGCTTATGGAAGGTTTCCTCTGCTACTTTGGTAGGAACCATCATAAAGGTAATGCCAGAAGTTCATAGTCCATGAAGAGTCATGAGCAAGTATGAAAGTGAATCTGGTGAAGGTCGAGAATATCCTTAAACAAGTTAAGGAAGAGTTCCTAGTTTATTGAAACTTGGAGATAAATAAATATAGATATACAGATGTGTATCCTGAGTCTAAGGAAGGCGAGTGGGAGCTACAGTCTGGGTTTGCAGTCACTTTGATTAAGTGATAGCTAGAAATGTTCTAGTCTACGGGTCACTGTAAATTCCACAACTAGGCCAAAACAAAGTAGTGCCTTGAAAGCGTAGCGGGAGCAGTACATAGATCTAGAAAGTTCATTCCTGAACCTTGTGCGGTTCTTCCACCTTTTCTATATAATTGATATAGTAAGTGGATTCATTGCATGAAGCAAGGACTAGGGTCTCGTCAGAGATTCATGTGTGTGTTGAGGTGGTTCATTTGACTTGATCATATGGAGCGTGATATGAAGATAGTCTGAGTCCCCACGGATAGTAATCCATTTACGGCTAAGGTTGGTTGCGAGTATTGCGTGAGATTCTTGTGTTTCAACTTGGTCTTGTGTGTGCGAGTGATTGGTTTTAAGTCAAGTAGGAGATTGTTGAAATAATGTCCTAAACCCAATCGGGTTGGACCGGATCTGACCGGGTCGGATCATTTCTACTATTTCTTTATGATTATACATATATAAAATGGCTTTTTTTGTTGTCATATATATGTTCTTTTAAAGAACCAATTATGAATTGTTATATGATAACGTCCTTAGTATTAAACTGTGATAGAGAAACAATGATAGGCGATTTTAGTTGATGAGATCTCTAATCACTTTAATAAGTTTGATACTTAAATGTCTCTGGGCTGATGTACCATTAAACAGGGAATTGACAGTATGAACAGGCTAGCACGTATTAGATGTCTTCTGTCCTTAAGGGCATGGATAGATCTCGTCTATCGATGTGTAGAGACACTTGGACTGTACGTGGACGTGTATTAGAGAATGCATACGTTAGACTGACCCACTTACATTAAGTGTCGCGCTATGTGGCAGTTTTGTAATTATCCTTAGGACCGGAGTCTACATGGCATCACGGTGGGGAATGTCATGCTTTGACACTATTGAGGTTTCCCCTAGCTATGGGGCGATCATGCGGTAGTGATTGGGTGTGATACTGAAGCATGCGTAGTATACATGTTAGTTCGTCCGGGAATCGCATATCCTATGATTGGGATCGAATATCCGAAATGGCCTTCTTATAAGGAATGGCTAGCTCTCGTGAATCTTTGCAAAGTGGGAGTAAATGTGTTATTCCGAGAGAGCATGATATCCAGATTATAAGATACAATCATTAATGTATTTATACTCGAGATACGATCGTATGGATATTATTACTGCGGTAGGATTGTAAGTTACATGGTAACTGTTTCACATGAAGGTAGTAGTCATTGCATTTGACTCTTCCGATGATTGGGGATCACGGTGTGTTGCTAGACGCTATCCCGTGATCGTTAGGTATGAAGGGCTTTTTGGTTAATTGCACTTTATGCCTACGGCGAACATACTCAGAAGCCTATCGGGTCACACACATAGGAACATCTAGCCGGATTAAAATGTGGTTATAGATGATAACCAAATAAGGAATGAATTTATCTCACGATTATAAAGGTTATAGTGGTAAATTAATGTGGTGGTATTTATTTATTATGAATAAATATAATACAAGATATTAATTATGGTGATAAATTAAATATATGTATTTAGATACATATGTCGAAAATATATATGTATATTGATACATATGTATTTTGCAAATTGATTAATCATAGTATTATATTAATTAAAGAATAATCCGGATGACAAATCTTTGGGATATGTGGCGCCAATTATAAGTGTATTATGATACACTTGGATTGTGCAATTCAATTAATAAGATTACCATAATATAAATATTGGATATTAATTGATTTTGAAAAATAGATTTATGGTAATAAGATAAAGATATATTCAATATAAGATATTGTCAATATATATCTTGGAAATATATTTAATATAAGATATTAAATATTAATGAGATAAATTAATAAAATATATTTTCCTTATTTTACTAGTAAAGGGTTTTCTTCTTCTCTACTCTACTATGGGCGCCCTATCTACTATAAATAGGAGGCGGGTGTCAAGCTCTCTTTTGTACATCACAATTCCAAGAGCTAATAGTTCTTGTGAAAAATAGAGAGCTTCTTAGGGAGAGATTTATTAGAGAGAAAAAGTGGATCTAGCAACCGAGTTTTTATGGTAGCAATCCATGATGAGATTCCGGCGAGGTGTTCGTGTGGATCACCGGTAGAGGCCGAACACTTGGGCGGCTTCGTGCAGAAACTACAACCGTAGAGAAAGCGTCGATCCAATTGGATCAACCAAGGTATTCTTTTGTCTACTTCTTTTATGCTTCTTGCTTAAACGAAGTCGATCTTGGGTAAAAGGAATTCAAAAATAATAATTCCGCTGCGTTCCCGCTTACATTTCCTAACTGGTACCTTTCTGCCCTGCACTTCTAGCAATTCTGGAGCACTAAGGGTTGGGAATAACCCAGGTTGTTTTCAATGGCATAAGGGCTATCATAGGCTTCGCGATCTAGTGCCGATGCATCTGCATTCCTTTTACAGTGAAGTACTTCAAGACGTTCTACCAGTGTAAACAGGTGAATGACTCACCTGGGCTGTACTGCTTCCCACGTCGGGGGGATTTTTTTAAAGATGTCCCTCTTCTTAGTGTTGGAATAGTGTCCTAAACCCAATCGGGTTGGACCGGATCCGACCGGGCCGGATCATTTCTACTATTTCTTTATGTTTATACATATATTTAATGGATTTTCTGTTGTCATATATTTGTTCTTTTTAAGGAACCAATTATGAATTGTTATATGATAACATCCTTTGTATTAAACTATGATAGAGTAACCATGATAGGCGATTATGGTGGATGAGATCTCTAATCACTTTAATAAGTTTGATACTTAAATGTCTCTAGGCTGATGTACTATTAAACAGGGCATTGATAGTATAAACAGGCTAGCACATATTAGATGTCTTCTGTCTTTAAAGGCATGGATAGATCTCGTCTATCGAAGTGCACAGACACTTGGATTGTACGTGGATGTGTATTAGAGAATGCGTACTTTAGACTGACCCACTTACACAGATAAATGTCACACTATGTGACGGTTGTGTAATTATCCTTAGGACCGGAGTCTACATGGCATCACTGTGTGGATTGTCATGCTTTGACACTATTGAGGTTTCCCCTAGCCATGGGGTGATCATGCGGTAGTGATTGGGTGTGATACTGAAGCATGCGGAGTATACATGTTTGGTCGTCTGGGAATCGCGTACCCTATCAGTAGGGGTGAATATCCGAAAGGGCCTTCTTATAAGGAATGTCTCACTCTCATGAATCTTTGCAAAGTGAAAGTAAATGAGTTAATTCGAGAGAGCTTGATATCCAGATTATAAGATACGGTCGTTAATGTTTGACACTCGACGTACGACCGTATGGATATTATTACAGCGATAGGATTGTAAGTTACACGGTAACTATTTCACATTAAAGGTAGTAGTCATTGCATTTGACTCTTCCGATGATTGGGGGTCACGGTGTGTTGCTAGACGCTATCCCGTGATCATTAGGCATGAAGGGCATTTTCGTAATTTGCACTTTGTGTCTACGGCCAACTTATTCAAAAGCCTATCGGGTCACACACATATGAACATCTATCTGGATTAAAATGTGGTTATAAATGATAACCAAATAAGGAAAGTTTATCTCACGATTATAAATGTTATAGTGGTAAATTAATATGGTAGTATTTATTTATTGTGAATAAATATAATACAAGATATTAATTATGTTGATTAATTAAATATACATATATGATGTGTATGTCGAAAATATGTATATATGTGATATACATGTATTTTGCAAATTTATTAATCATAGTATTATATTAATTAAAGAATATTCCGGAAGCCAATTAAAGGCTAAGAGTGGCGCCAATAATAGTGTACTATGATACACTTGGATTGTGCAATTCAATTAATAAGATTACCATATATTAATATTAGATATTAATGACTATAGATTTGCACACATGTATAAATTGATTTATGGTAATAAGATAAATATAATCAATATGAGATATTGGCAATATTTAGATTTTATTTAATATGAGATATTGTAATAAATGAGATAAATCAATCAATTATATTTTTCTTATTTTATTGGGAAAAGGTTTTCTTCTCCTCCACACCTCTTGGGGCACCACTTCTTCTATATAAAGAAAGTGGGTGTCAAGCTCTTTTGTACAACACAATTCCAATAACTAATAGTTCTTGTGTAAAATAGAGAGCATCCTATAGAGAGTTGGAGAGAGGGGGAAAAGGCCGGTCTAGCAACCGGAGTTTTCCAATAGCAGTCCATGACGGATTCCGGTGGGCAGTTCGTGTGGACTAGCGGTAGAGGCCGAACACTTGGGCGGCTCTATGCAGAACTACTCTCCTTAGACGGTCAGAGCGTCGATCTTTTAGATCAAACTTAGTAAGGGAGAGTCTTCCTATAAAGATTGGAAGTGCCGTTTTTTCTTTATCCGTTCTGAGGTGGTGATCAACCTGGGCAAGTGGAACACTGCCGACCTTGGTAGTGACGCCCGTCCTACTAATGTTAGTGAAGCTGATAGAGGACATTCATGAGTGTGGCATCAGTCTTAAGCCGAAGAAGTATTCTTCCAAGTTGATAAACGCTGCCCAGTTGTCAACTGCGTGTCCTAATCATTATACAGAGCAAAGTGAAGGCGACTACAATATTTGTAGGGTCATTTTCATTGTGTCCTACCCTTTCGTTCTTTGTTATGATCACTTCTGTACTGACATTGCTTTATTTTATCTTATGCAGTGTCTAACTTTGATGAACTTCTTGATGATGCTGCGAAGGAGAAGGTGTGCGAAGAAGTCCAGGTCGGCCCTGATCAGGGGTCAGAAAGAACAGAGCGTATGGAGCTGCCTGCTACTCATGTTGTAGGTATTATTCTAGGTCTTTCTACATCTTGGAGCCTATCTGAGCAGCCTGAGGACATTGCTGGTTCTTCTTTTGTACGTGAAGAAATTGATCTTATGGAACCGGATGGGACCGAGCAGAAGGAAGATGAAGAGGAGGATGAGTTCAGGCTCCAGAAGAGGGGCCAAGTTGCAATTACAATTTTTGAAACCCCCCAAATGGGTAGGTCCAAAAGGAGGAGGTTTGTCCCTCTCCCTGGAGAAGGTGATGAATATACCACTCAAGTGGACTAGGCTCCCGTAGGCCAAGACGCTTATAAGCGTTATCTCGACAAAGACATGACCATGTAAGTCTTCCTTCCAAATCTTGGATTTTTCCTCATGTAAACAGGGCTTCTTACCCACATATTACTATTATGGGGCAACCAAATCGGTCAATAGTTCCTGAAAAGCTAACAGAGTCCTCGGCTAGCAAAGAGGCTTTGATGAAGACCATTGAAGATTTGAAGGCAATTTAGGAGAGACATAACTCGATAAGTCCAAAAAGTGAGGAAAATAAGGCTTCACAGTGCAAATGAGCTTAGGAAGCTGAGCTACAGCAGTCAAAGATCGATATGTTTTGGAGCTTCAGGCATCTTTTGATGATGTGCTGAAGAGAAGTCAGAGTTGCAGCAGGCAATAACCAAGCTCTGCCTTGAGAAGGGTGATTTAGAGATGGCCATTCTGGCTCAGATTGGCCAAGCTATCCACGAGTACAAGTCCTCGGGACAGTTCGGTGAGGCCGTTAAGGCTCTGTTGGGTCCTGTGATGTGGCATGGTTTCACCATTGGAGTTGACGAAGCCAAGGAACAATTTACAGCTCCCACTATCTCCGAGCTTCCCCACAAGAGCATGTATAAGCCTGGTTCCGGCAAGATCTATGATGACCGGCTGAGGGAGTTTAATGCCAGAGAGGACATTGGTGTCAAGTATGCTTTTCCATCCCGCTCCTCGATCCCCGAGTCGGGCCTCCTTCTTCCACCAAACACCACTGCTTCAATCGGGCAAATGAATCCTACTATGAGGACCTGAGCATTTGTAATTCAAATCCTATTTTTCTCGGACATCTTTTATCCTATTTGAGAAAAATTGTAACTTTCTAAAATTTTGAAATTTTTTGGCTTCTGCCTATTTCTATTAAGTATTTTCATTTTGAATTTCTTTAAGTACTTACCTGGTACCCCTTTTTCTCCCCCAGTATGGCATGCATTAACCCATGGTTTTTGGATGGCATACATGGTGTTTGAGATTGTTTTGTTGCACTTAGTCTACTCATTGCCTGACTTGCAGACTTAGGGAGTTTGTCCTTTGCAAACTCTCTGAGTCTGACCTGCAGAGCTCAGTTTGAAATTGCCTGACCTGCAGACTTGGGGAGTCTGTCCTGTCCAAACGCTCTGAATCTGACCTGCAGATCTCAGTTCGAAATTGCCTGTCCTGTAGACTTGGGGAGTATGTCATTTGCAAACTCTCTGAGTCTGACCTGCAGAGCTCAGTTCGAAATTTCTTGACCTACAAACTTGAGGAGTCTGTCCTTTGAAAACTCTCTGAGTCTGACATGCAGAGCTCAATTTGAAATTGCATGACCTGCAGATTTGGGGAGTCTGTCCTTTCCAAACTCTCCGAGTCTGACCTGCAAAGCTTATTTCAAAATTTCCTGACCTACAGACTTGGGGAGTCTGTCCTTTACAAACTCTCTGAGTCTGACCTGCTGAGCTCAGTTCGAAATTGCCTGACCTGCTGATGTGAGTCAACTAGGTGATACGTTTCACGATGTTTTATCCCCATTTCTCATGTGTTTATTGACGTTTTCATATCAATTCGAGTCATTATTTTCTTAGTTCCATCCAAATGTGTAGATAGTAATTATTGTATAAAATATCATTTTTTGATAGGTTTGTACTGGTCTTAGGAACTGGAGCATCGGGTCGGGTTTATGCTTGGTATTTTGGTGATTTATTGCAGGATTACAGGTTGACCAAGGGCCCAAGTAACGACACATGTTGAGCATAAACACATCTTTTGAGGGCTATAAGAGTGTGCCGGAATCTTACGAGTTCACACGGATCATTTGTCATGTGTGCTTCTACCGTATCCTATCTTCAAGAGACATTTGACCCAACTTAGATGCATACGTCGGTTTGGACTTCTGCACAGGAATTGTGGATATTCGAACAAGATTTCCAACGCATCTTGAATCACACAAATTGGAGGTCTACACATAAAGTTATGATCAATTTACTGAAGACGTTCTAGTACCGAACCACATGTCGAGCCGAACTTCAGGCAGCTTGGCACTTTAGGCGTTTTTCACCATTATAACGCGAATTTGCAATGGTTTATGTATCTCTTCCATTCCACCTTCTTCCCTAACACCACCAAAACTTGAAGTCACTCTCCAAGGGATCTTCTAGCCCGAATTTAGCATTAGTTTAGCTAATTAATCTACTTGTAAACATTGGAACATCCAATCTAGATCTTTTAGAGTGAATTTTATGGAAGAATTTCATCTCCTTGGAGTGGGTTTCTCAATTGAAGAAGCTTTTGAGGTTAATGCAACTATTCTTCCTTGAGGTGTTTGCTATCTTGTTGGGTACTTCCTTTATTTACTTTTCGTGCTAATTTCATAGTTATGAACCCCCTAATGACATTTGTGGTTTCATAGCCATGGGAGCCTAAGATTTTTCTAGCCAAGATTATGTATTTGTGATAGTTATTAATCTCTATTAGTTGATTGGGAATGTTACTTTATGATTCATAGCTTCATGTGTGTTGTTTATCTTTTCCTATTTGCAATGTATTGTTTATTGGAGTTGGATTGATCACCTAGAACTTGCACACACACACACACACACACACACACACACACACTTAGTTGAGACCAAAAGAAGATATTAGGTGTGGGAGAAGGGATAGAAAAACCGGAAGGTAAAATTGACCGTAATTGGAATTCGATTTCTTATCTGGGGTTATTGTTCATTCATTGCACTCAAGAACTTTATCATGTTGAATCATTAGGTCTAGGATTCTTAGACCAAGGAGGAGGCATAGAGTAGCTTCATACACTCTTATGAGGGGGAATCGCTAGCTTAGGAGTGCACCGATTACACACACTTGAACACCGTTGGAAGGTTGGTAGGTAGTTCATTCTCATGATAATAGTAGAGATTGGCTTGATCATTGCATTGTCTTGGCTAGGTTTTTATTTTATTTTATTTTTATAATCATTTTATCATCCTTTGTAGTAATAGATTCTTAGATATAATTACCTTCTTGTAGTGTTGCGACTTAGATCAAAATAATAATACTTTTCCGGTGTTCAACCTCACAATCCTCGTGGATACGACCTTAACCACTAGACTAGACTACAATTGACCCGGTACACTGCAGGTGAGATTGAACATCTAGAAAAGTCCGATCATCTGCAGACTTGGTGAGCTTTTACTTTGCAAACTCTCTGAGTCTGACCTGCAGATCTCAGTTCGAATTGCTTGACCTGCAGACTTGGGGAGTTTGTCCATTACAAACTTTCTGAGTCTGAACTGCAGAGCTCAGTTCAAAATCGCGGAGTCCTTTAGGACTAGAAAAAATGTAATGTTATATTTTAAAAAGAAAGATTTTATTGGAATGCATTGATGTTTAATTGCATCTTATTGAAATAAATAATACTAAAAAGAAAAAATGTAAGTCTGGCACCTGTCCTAGACATAGAATTTTCGCAAGTTATTGACGTTCCAACTTCAAGGTATGGTTTTGCCACTTGCATCTGCTAGCTGGTATGCCCTTTTCCATGGACCTTTACCACCTTGTATGGTCCTTCCCAATTTGGGTCAAGCTTTCCCTGAGGGCCTTGTCTGCTGACTTCATTCCTTCTCAGCACTAGGTCCCCTTCCTTAAAGTAGGAGTGTTTAACTATGGAGTTATAGTACTGAGAGATCCTTTGTTTGTACATGGACATTCTGATGTAGGCCACATCTCTGGCTTCTTCCAGGACATCCTTGGAGTGCCAGAGTTCTGATTCTTGATTGATCTGCATATGGAGTTCTGACCTTGGGGGGAGGCCAATCTCTACTGGAATGACTGCTTCACTTCCATAGGCCAAGGAAAAATGTGTCTCACCCGTGGATGAGTTCAGCGTAGTCCTGTATGCCCAAAGTATGTTGGGTAGGTGTTCTGCCCAGTTCTCTCCTTCTTCCTCTAGCCTCTTTTTTAGACCATCATTGATTTGCATGTTGGTCTGCTTGACTTGGCCATTTGCCTAAGGATGGCCAACAGAGGTGGAGTGTTGTGTGATGCCCAGTTCGGTGCACCATGCTCTAACTATCCCGTCCTCAAACTGAGTTTCGTTATCCGAGATCAGAAGCTTGGGTATACCAAACCTATATACTATGTTCTTCCAGAGGAACTTCTGGATATGTTTGGTAGTGATAATGGTTAGGGCTTCAGCTTCTATCCACTAAGTAAAATAGTCGACTGCCACGAACAGGAATCTGAGATTACCTGGAGCTCAGGGTAATGGCCCGACCATATATACACCCCAATGGTAAAAAGGCCAAGGAGAAACTATGGGAACCATTGCTTCTGAGGGCTGATGAGATAAATTATCATGCACCTGCCATGTTTTGCACTTCAGGACAAGCTCGTTTGCATCACTTTTCTTGGCGGGCCAATAATATCCGAACAGGCGACACTTTTTTGCTAGAGCTCGGGCCCCCCGTATGGTTTCCATAGATTCCCTAGTGAATTTCTTGAAGGAGATAGTTTCCTTCATCTTCTGAAGCACATCTGAGCCAATGAGATATAATGGATCTTCTGTAATGAACCTCATTAAATACAGAGTACCTGGTCGCCAAAAGCTTCATCCTGTGGACCTGAGATTTATCTTTTGGAAGGATTCCATTATTGAGATAGGACACAATTAGGTCCATCCATGTAATTAGCCGAGTGACCGGTTGAACTTCGCCCGGACGTAGCTTCGCTTCGCTAATCGCTTCTACCAGACCTTCTTATATGAAGAAAGTTAGATGCCAACTTTGATAGTGCATCAGCTCATTTATTTTGAGATCGAGAAACCTGCACGATTTGAACTGACCCAAAATTCTTGAGTAATGACTGGGCTACAGATAGATATTTCTTCATGGGTTCTTCTTTCGCTTCATACTCCCCCTTAAGATGATTGACTACAAGCTGAGAGTCACTAAACACTTGCAAGTTTTTTGCACCGAGATTTCCGGCTAGTTGTAGCCCAGTAATCAGGACTTCGTACTCCGCTTCATTATTGGTTGCTTAGAACTTGAATCGTAAGGCATAGGGGAATTCTTCTCCTTTTGGGCTTATGAAAGGAGAGGCCCGCCCTCGCCTCTTTTCTCGGCCGATCCATCTACATATAGTGTCCATAACTCGCCGTGTTTCATCGGGTGAACTTTCTCGATGTCAATTGATAATCCTTCAGCCAAGAAGTCTGCTAATTCCTAAGCTTTGACTGCAGTTCGGGGTTGGAAGTCCAGGTCATATTCCACAAGCTCCACAATCCACTTGGCTAACCTTCCTGACTTGTCTGGTCACGCTAATATCTGCCGTAATGGCTGATCCGTTACCACAGTTATTGGATGGGCCTGAAAGTATGGCCTTAGCTTCCTTGAAGCATTAACTAAAGCTAACGCTAGCTTTTCCGCATTAGTGTACCTAACTTCAGGTCCGTGGAGCGATGTGCTCACATAAAAATTGGTTTCTATACATTGTCCTTATCTCTGATCAGGATTGCACGGACCGCCTCTTCATAGAACGCTAAGTATATCAAGAAGATTTCTCCTTCCTCGAGGTCGAGGTCGAGTAGCGATTCGCCAAGTAAGACTTGGGATCGTCAAAGGTCTTCTGGCTATCCTCATTCTACTAGAATGGACTTTTTTTTCTCAAAACTTTAAAGAACGGCAAGGCACGCTGTGCTGATCTAAACAAAAATCTGTTCAGGGCGGCCATACGCCATGTTAGGCGTTGCACTTCCTTGACGTCCTTCGGGGGCAGCATAGACCTCAAGGCCTCGATCTTGTCTGGGTTCGCTTTAATCCCATGTACCCTAAAAACTTGCCTTACCTTACCCCAAACGTGCATTTTTTGGGGTTAAGCTTCATCTGTGTTTGTCTTAAAACGCTGAATATCTCTCTCACATCACATAATTGTTCAAGAGACCTGCTCTTGATCAATAGATCATCTACGTATACCTTCATGCACCTTCCGATTTGGATACTAAAGATCTTATTTACTACTCTTTGATATGCGGCTCCGGCGTTCTTTAGGCCGAATGGCATGGTTACATAACAAAAAGTGCCTAGTTCTGTTATAAATGAGGTCTTATCTGCATCTTCAGGGTCCATGGCTATTTTATGGTACCCTCAGTAGGCTCTTGAAACGCAAATACCTCGAAACCAACAGTTGAATCGCCTAACTCGTCTATCTTTGGAAGCGGTAGCAATCCTTTGGACAAGCTCTGTTCAGTGTCCGTGAAGTCCACGCACATTCGCCAACTTCCGTCCGGCTTTTTCACAGGGACTTTGGCTAGCCAGTCCGGATAAATTACTTCTTTTATGATGTTGGCCTGAAGCAACTTCTGTACTTCCTTATCTATCGCGTCCATTCTTTCTTTAGAAAAGTGTCTTTTCTTTTGCCAATGTGCCTCCCGCTTCGGGTTGACAATGAGCTTGTTTTGCACGAGCTTAGGGGATGCCCCCTGGCATGTCCTCCGCTTTCCATGCAAAAATGTCTCGAACTCTTTAAGTATTCTGACAAGTGCTTCTTTAGGCTGTTTTAGGATCCATGACCACACATTCACAGTTAAATCCTTCCTGCTTTCCCATAAACTAATTGCCTTTATATTATCCTCTAAGGACCAAATTTCTTCATCTTCCGGCAAAGAACTCTTCTAATGAGACTTATTGTACCGTCATCTTTCTATTGATGGTAGCCGTGTAGCGACTCTCCTAGCCGTTTCCACGCCATATTTGATTTCCACCGACCCTTTCAAAGTTGGAAATTTCATGCTTACATGAGCTGGGGAGATCATAGCTCGGAGATCGATCAGTGCGGGCCTTCCCATGATAACATTGTAGGCTAACGGTGCCTTTACTACTATATAACTTACCATAAGGGTCCTGACCCTTGGTTTCCTTCCGAAAGTGATGGGAAATCTAATCATGCCTACGGGATGAACCGGTGGCCCGTAAAATCCAAGCAACGGAGCTAATACAGCGCCACCGGTGTCCTTTAACTTCATTGATCTGAAAACGTTGTAATCTTGTACATTGACCTCACTTCTTGTATCGACACAGATACGCTTCACCGTGTGTTTATTGATCATGACTACAATGACCATCCCTTCGTTATTAGCGATTAAAGGTAGGGGATCACTAGGACCGTAAGTTACCTCTCCGAAAAGCCTTTGCCTTTAGCTGGAGTCAGGTGGAGCAGCAGACCTGCTACTGTTCTTATCCTCAGATCAGGAAGCGGTGCTCAGGCCACCTGAGATCATGTTGATAGGACGGTTATCGACCTACCCATCGGGACATGGGGATTGATCCCTCCTACGGTGATACTCATCGCGTCAATTTTGATCTTGACCGAAGTTCCTTCTTTTAAACTCTCTTTTGCTGTGGGGTTCCGCATTATGCGATCGGTCTATGACCTCGCCCAGTTTCCTTTCCGTAACAGCTGCGTCGATATCACTTTGCAAATCTCTAAAATGTTCCGAGTCATGGCCAATATTTCATGGTACTTGTAATACTTGGTCGGATCTCTTTTTTAACGAGGACCCCTTATAAGAGGCGGAACTCGTGCTATACCTTTCTTTTGCATTATGGCGAGGACTTGTTCTCGTGGCCTATTTAAAGGGATGAAGTCTCTTTCCTGTAGAGCATCATTCTTTCCTAGCCGGTCAGATACGGGTACGGCTACTCGATCCCATAATGACCTGCGCTTCCTCTCAGATCTGTCGTTTGTCTTTTCTTTTTTGGAGCTTTCTGAGTCTCTTTTCAGTGTATTAGCCTCTTCTCCTTGACAGTGATTATATGCTTGTTCCAAGCACTTCTCCATAGACGTAGGAAGCCTGCTGTTTAACTTGGCGTATAACCGACCTTCTCGTAGACCTACTACGAAAGAGGTGATCAGGAGATGCTCCTCCGCTTTCCTGACCTGCCTTGACACTTCATTAAATCTTTTCTGTGTATTAGCCTCTTCTCCTTGACAGTGATTGTATGCTTGTTCCATGCACTTCTCCATAGACGTAGGAAGCCTGCTGTTTAACTTGGCGTATAACTGACCTTCTCATAGACCTGCTACGAAAAAGGTGATCAGGAGATGCTCATCTCGATTTCCGACCGCCTTAACACTTCATTAAATCTTTTCGGATATTGCGTAGCGTATTCCTCTTTCTTTTCCTTGATGGTAAAGAGGTAGGTAGCGTTCCTTTGTAATGGCTTAGCTGTGACAAAGGCCTGCAAGAACTTCTTAGCCAGTGTTTCAAAGTTAGGGATTGAGTGTGGGCGCAATTTCCTGAACCATTCACGAGCCCTGTCCGTGAGTAGAGCCAGAAAGGCTTTGCACTTTATTTCTTCCGGTGCATAGTCAAGGTTCATGTGTGTCAGGTATTGAAAAAGTTGATCTTGAGGATTCTAACTTAGGAACTTTGAACATTTCCGGCAAGTGGATAGCTCAAGATCCTCTCTCAACGGCTATTCAAACGACAGATAGTCTGACTTCCGACCTAGTATCCCATCGAGCTCAGCTCGGGCGGCCTCCTGGGCCTGGGTATTAACTTTCCTTCTCCAAACGTTTGAGGTAAAGGACAGGTGTCTTGCTTGCCATCCTTATAGGCGGGTTGGTTTTCGGGGCGTTGTCCTCACGAAGACCTTCTTCTCGCCCCTTAAGTGCCAAACCCAGCACACTTTTAAATGCGGGTTGATCCAGATTCCTTAAGCCTTCCAACAGATCTTGTTGAGCTGGATCAGGAAGCGCCTCTTCTTCTTGAGATTGAAGTTGGCTAGTGGTGGTGTTTGGATCCTTCTCTTCACTCAAATTGCTCGCCAAAGCAGTTAGCCAGTGGCGGATCATTATCCTAGATCAATGGGTTTTGAGTTTCGGTCTTCTTTCCTGTGTTCTTGGGTGGTGACATCACTTATTCTTGATAAATTTTCCAATAGAGGCCCTCCTTCTGGTGCCAAATGACGATGCTGGATATCGTCTATCAATAAATCCGGGCCGAAACTACTCCCATGACAAATAATCACATAATAACTTGCAAATAACTTGCGATGGGGATGGGTTTGGTGTTTATTTTCGACTGAGCCTGAGAGTTATTTCTCTCAAGTTCCCTATGTATACAATGTGTCTAATTGGAATCTAGTCCCTCGTAGTTCCTTAAGGATAGTTTATATAGAGGACATCTATGTTGTAAAGGTGTCCTAAACCCAATCGGGTTGGACCGGATCTGACCGGGTCGGGTCATTTACAGTCTATTTAGTTCATATAATAACTTTATTATGATTAATAAAAGCACTTATGTTATTATATATTGTTTATCTTCATGTTATTTGTTGTACATATATAGTAACGTCCCTAGTATCAAACTGTGATAGAGAAACAATGATAGTGATTATGGTTGATGAGATCTCTAATCACTATAACAAGTTTGGTACATAAATGTCTCTAGTCCTATGTACTGTTAAATGGGACATTGATAGTATAATCAGACTAGCACGTATTGGATGTCTTTTATCTTATAGAAGGTAGGGATAGATCTCGTCTATCGAAGTGTAGAGACACTTGGACTGTACGTGGACGTGTATTAGAGAATGCGTATGTTAGGTATCGACCACTTACATTAAGTGTCACACTATGTGACGGTTGTGTAATTATCCTTTTGACCGGAGTCTTCATGGCATCGTGGTGTGGATTGTCATGCTTTGACACTACTGAGATTTTCCCTAGCCACGGGGCGATCATGCGGTAGTGATTAGGTATGCTATTGAAGCATGCGGAGTATACGTGATTGATCGTCAGGGAGTCGCGTATCCTATGATTGGGATCGAATATCCGAAATGGCATTCTTATAAGGAATGCCTAGCTCTCGAGAATCTTTGCAAAGTGGGAGTTAATGTGTTATCCTAAGAGAGCTTGGTATCCAGATTATAAGATACGATTGTTAATGTATTGACACTCAAATACGATCATATGGATATTATTACAAATGATTGGATTGTAAGTTACACGGTAACTGCTTCACATGAAATGTAGTAATCATTGCTTTTGACTCTTCCAATGATTGGGGGTCACGGTGTGTTTCTAGACGCTATCCCGTGATCGTTAGGTATCAATGGCATTTTAGTAAATTGCACTTTGTGTCTATGGCCAGTATATTCGGAAGTCCATGGGGTCACACACATATGAACATCGAGTCGGATTAAAATGCGGTTATAGTTGATAACCAAACAAGGAAAGTTTGTCTCTAGACTATAAAGGTTATAGTGGTAAATTAATATGGTGGTATTTATTTATTATGAATAAATAAAATACAAGATATTATTTATATACAAATTATATTAATTAAAGAATATTCCTAAGTCAATTTATTGACTAATGGGGCACCACCTATAAGTTTATAAGATACACTTGGATTGTGCACTTTAATTAATAAGATTACCCTCAAAAAAATTAATAAGATTACCATAATATTAATATAAGATATTAATTGATTTTGGAAAAATAGTTTTATGGTAATAAGATACTTATATTCAATATAAGATATTGGCAAGATTAATTATAATTAAAGAGATAAATCAATCTAATTGATTTTCCTTATTTTATTAGGAAAAGGTTTTCTTCCTCTCCACACCATGTGGACGCCACTTCTCACTATAAATAAGAGGTGGGTGTCAAGCTCTTTTAGTACATCACAATTGCAAGAGCTCATAGTTCTTGTCTAAAATAGAGAGCATCCTATAGTGAGTTAGAGAGAGGGGAAAAGGGCCGGTCTAGCAACCGGAGTTTTCCAATAGCAATCCAAAGAGGATTCCGGCGAGGAGTTCGTGTGGATTAGCGATAGAGGCCAGACGCTGTGGGGCGGCTTGCGACTTTATACTACTCCGCTGATTGGTCGGGAGCGACGATCTCATAGATCATCAAGGTATAATCACAAACTATTTAACGTGTTTATTGCATTAAACGAAGAACGATCTAGTTAAAGGAAATCAAATTTTAAATTCTGCTGCGTTAAACTAGTGATTTCCTAACAATCTCATCCCTTTTCTTGTTGGACAAGTACTAGATTTCTTAATCCCTAAGGATTATCTTGAGTCAATCCTTTTGATTAGAGGAATTATCATGAAAAATTTAGATGGCAGGATCAACATTATTATATCATGGGGATTCTTTCCATATTTATCCTATAATATAGAGCACGTTTAATTATTAGATAAGGAAAGCTCTTCACGTCCTGCGTTGAGCTCCTTAGGACATCTCGACCTGACTTGCATTGCCTGATCTCCGTTGGGACCGAGCCGACCTGCGGTGGTCTTGTTCGGAAGGGCAGGCCAGACCTCTCACCTGGGGTTTAGGCCGGCTCTACCAAGTAATGTGGGGCCCCTGGCCCTTATACTTATTAATCTCCTCTCTCCTCATTTATCATACGGCCACTCTCTGAATGACACTTGGAAAGGGCTAGTCTGACCAACGTCAATGAAGTTCTTAATCAACACAAATTTAACCACGCAAAAGGGCAAAAGGGCAATTCAATCGAGAGATGAAGATCGATCAATGTTCTACCGAGACTTAAGCAGAGTGGTAGCCTCGATATTCCAATCTCAGATAAAACATCAAAGCTGTGATTCTTGTCGGTTAAGTTTTTTCTTTTCTTTTTTGCATGCTCAAATCAACTATCCGATAATACCCTTTCTATATAAATATATTTGTGCAGGACATGTTTTCTGGTGGAACCGATACATCAGCAGCCACAGTTGAATGGATCATGTCTGAGTTGATGAGACATCCCGTGGTAAGGGCGATAGCACAAAGGGAAATAAGAGAAATATGCAAAGGGAAAAAAAAAAACTATTGATGAGGCCGATATTAAGAAAATGACCTACATTAAAATGGTCATTAATGAAACATTGCGGCTCCACCCATTTGCTCCGATTGTTCCAAGAGGTTGTAGGGAGGACCGTAAGATCAATGGGTATACGATACTAAAGAATACTCAAGTGGCCATTAATATATGGACAATCTTAAGAGATCCTCGTTCTTGGGATGATCTAGAAAGATTTAAGCCAGAGAGATTTGAATGCACGTCTAAAGATTTTAAGGGAAGTAATTGTGGGTATATTCCATTTGGCGCGAGGAGGAGGATATGCCCTGGTCTTGCATTTGGTGTGGCCACTATAGAAATTACTATTGTTCATTTATTGTTCCACTTCAACTGGTCTCTGATTGGCATGAACTGAAACAGTTAGACATGGAAGAAAATATTGGGCTAGCAGTAACAAGAAAGAACAGCCTTAACCTAGTTGTTGCAGCATATAACCCATGAATTAAGCGTTATGAAATGTACCACTTACAAAGGGGAGCCAGCGCTGGTTCTCTTTCGGAAAGAATTGCATATTCTCTCAGAGCTGTTTAAGAATTATCTCGTTGGACGAGATAAGAAGCTTACTTGGAGACGAGAATCATATTCGGCTTCCGACCCGCAGGATTACTTTAGCCATGAAACATTGTCGGCGCTTCTGGAGTTAAAGGGATTTTTCTTTATTTGTTATCAATCTCAATGATAAAATATATGTATGTTTGTATATGAATATATGTGTATGTGTATATTATTCATTCAATTAAGGCTATGTGTATACTATGAACATTATATCGTCGAAATGAAATCTAAATAGATGAACGGTAATTTTGCCTCCAGAGTGTGAACCAACAAGCTTGAGAACGAGTCTACCACACAAAAAAAAGACGTAAAAGGATCCAGAGTTTAACTCCGAGAAAGATCGTTCGACGTTCAAATCAATTTGGTATAGATGAGTTGCTATGTAAAGTGTGAGTTTGATACATGAAGTATGCATATATATAGAATAACGAGGATGAATCATTTATATAGTGCACAATCATGAGTAAAGACATTACCACACATTTAAAGTAGTAGGGCACACATTACAGAATGGTTAACGTTCATTGTATAATGTCCACAATTTTCATTTAATATAGAGTATAAATAACGGTTATCTGAGGCTAAGGACAACATCGAGTTCCTCGAGACATATACTAGTTTGTTAACGAGCCTGTCAACACCCTCTGACTATGTTTATTAGCTGTCGGTGTGTGTGTCTGTGTGTGGACAGGCACGATTCATGTAGCAAACACAAATATACACCTGCCAATGGAGAGCGCTAAATGCTCGCTTTTCCGATTAAATGAAACCATGAAATGAAGAGTCAATCAAACAACCATTTCTGCTTCTTTTACATTTGTTGGAATCCCTATATCTAACCTCATAGTAGGCTTGTACTGTTCAGGCACAGCAGCGCCAGCTTGCACACACATTTCGATGATACAGGGGGCTTGACCATAGAAAGTTCTAAGCTCGCATTGCAACGGATAATTGACATCAGGAACGTGCCACACGTATCTTGGAGGTATCAAGTCGTCAAGTACTGCTGCCTGCCACCCGTGTTGCCCGTTACGCTGCTGGTGCTTGTGGGCTCCACAGTTCTGTGCCTTATGGCCACCTGGACCTACATGGATTTCAGGACAATATCCGCAAACCCGAACTGTATACATCTTCATAAGCCTCTTAGCCCCTGTTCTCATTTTTTCCCATGCTAAAAGTGTGTCCTCAGCGAGCAGCCTAATTTCCTCCGGAGTAGATGGTGGTATGATTTCTGTATCCGGTATTTCAGCCAATAACATCGGCTTGGGCTCGTCTGGGTCAATGTCTGGCAATTCACTTTCATCCGCATCAACAAACTCGCTTTTGCTAATGCGGATAATAGGTTTTCTTCGTCTTTTGTTGGGTATTCAGGTAAATCAACTCCTGCTTGGATGCATAGCTCTACTACTGCCGGTATACGCGGAATAGCAAATCTCTCGTCATGGGTGATACGCCTTCGTAGCCGGTCATATAGATGGTAAGATTCAACTGGAAGTAATACATCCTCCAGAAAAGCACTTGTCCATTCATGCTGCCCTTTACGAATTGAAGCTGACGGTCCTTTGCATGATCTGAATGGATGTCCTATAGGTCCCACATGGATTTCATTACAATGCCTGCAATTAGAGTTTGAACACTCGTTAAAGGCGAAAATCATTCAAAGAATCACGTTCACTGAATCTATACATCAAATAACGCTTTCTGTGTCTTACTTGCAGCCAAGAACAGGTACCACTGACAAGAGCTTCTTGAGATTGTTAATCAATGCAATCCTTGCATTATAGACCTTGTAAGCAACGGAATCATGCGCTTAACCACCAACCCGCTTTTTGGAGGAGGGCCACGACCTTCGGTTGGCCCTGATTCTTCCTAAACCTCTCCCTGGCAGCCCGTCTCAACTCCAATACGGGAATGGGGAAGGGTTTCTTCTCTTTCTTTGAGTAGTAACGAGGTAAATCTGCATTTTGTGGATAATCGCTGCTGCTGACCGCAACAACTTGGAGCTTTGTGAAGTTAGTCGGGCGCCGGTACCTAAGTTTTAATTGAACAAACGTTGAATTGCCATCACGCTGCAGAGCACAACAGCAGCTTAAACACAGGATCTAAAAGAGAGGCTGATATCAAGTTCTAATGCTGCAACTACAACGAACACATAGAACAACCAAAAGCTACAGAAAGGAAAAATTTTCTGGCCCCACATTTTCTGAGTAATTGCAGTAAAAAGTACAAAACGTAGTATTGGTTCTTCTCTAAACCCTATGCTCAATAAAGGAGCAAGTAAATTTATTTATCCAGAAAATAAAAATAAATAAATAGCCTCAATCCCTAGTTGGGGAAGTAAGAAAGAATGGGCAAAACAGAACACTAACATTACCTTCAGGGAATCAAGGGAACTTAATCTTTGTTGGGGTTTATTATACTGTAAAAGCTTCAATCTTGGAGAGAACCGTAGCTCCAAACTGGAAGTTTAGACAGCCAAGACCCATTCTTGGAATCAGGCGAATTTTGTCATTGAACTGCAAAAATCATAAACATTAAAGCTGAAAACAGGGATATTTGGTCACAAGTTTCGTTTATGAATTCAAAATAGGGAAAAATTAAAAAACACAAACTACCTAGAGAAGTTCAAGGGCCGCTTTAAAGATATTTTGAACTGCGACAAATGGATCAATGGTCGTGACGGCTCAATTAAGTAAGGCACACAAATTAGAAGATGAGGGTAGGCAATCTATAGGATAGAATAGCTCAATTCATAATTTGAAGAAGAGGGCAAGGAAAAACAAAGAATATCATGATAGAAAGGCAAACATTGTGTTTAGCAAATCAAAGTAAAAAGGAGCAGGAAGGGGCTAGAAGGTCAAAGTAATTATTGTACTATTTGCCAAAAAAAAAGGGAGATTTTTTTCAGACTCCATATGGAGTGAAGTGACGAGTGGTGTAAACTATGTGGTTCGGATCACTCACCCCGCCACTTAACTCCATATGGAGTCACCAAACAAAAATTTCCCAAAAACACCCTCCTCTTGAGTCAAAACACCCTACTCTTACTATCTAATTTATAAAACACAGAAAATTAAACACATTTAAAAATTACATATGACCCTCAACCTTGTTGCCCCACCCCACCCCGCAAATTTGTTTTTTCCCAGACCTAGTAATCTCTTCCCTCAAACCCCAAACAAATAAAAGACTAAACCTTAGACACTGCACCCATAAGCCCTAAACCCCCACGCCCCTTAACTCCAATGCTCTTTAATACATACAGGGGTATTTATGTAAAGTGACACTCTGACAACTCTTTGACTCGACTTATTCCCTTCAAAAAAATCTGGATGGATTAATAATTGAATAGAGGTCAAGATTTTGGGATTTTTTCATTCCTTTTGCCAATGTCCCGAAAACGTCTCCCGAAAAGGAGATGGCGAAAATGCAAAGATCCAATGAGGGAACCTCACAAAAAGAATCGCACAGATGAGCAAATCATTACACAAACTATCACAAGCCAGAAACACCTACTTAAAACAAACAGATTCAGTAGAAGCAGCCCATTCTCCCGCTGACAGCTCATGGGAATTTTTCAGTTACTAACTCCACCATATGGAGTGAAGTGTCCAACAGAGTGATCAGAACCATGGAGTTTGAATCCTGGATATGAACTGTGTAGTTCCTATCATTTTGGTAGTCACTTCACTAATAACCAAAATCTCCCACAGCCCATTGCTAATAACAATGTCAAAGCTAGAAAAAACAGAAACTCTATATTTCAAATGAAGGCACTCAATTAATAGCCCACCAGCCAATTCCACCAATACTACGGATAAGTGAAGAAGCAAGAGGTAATATTAAGCTAGAAGAAATCATCCAACTAACACACAAGTCTTCAAAAATCATTCATAATCTAATACCAAAATTTTCCTTTTTCCACCAAATAGGTATGGGGAATGAGTCAAGTAAATAAATAAAACTCAAACTTCTATACCATTATCATTCAATACCACTGAACTTCATCAAAATGAATTACCACCAAAATATATTCGTCCACCAGCAAGTTCAAATTATAAAAGGGAGACTATGAAAACAAGATGAAAAATATCTATCTACAAGCAGCTTCTTGTAGCGTTCAACAGGCTGTTTAGACCTTTGATCTCAATGATGGACAGGAAAAGACAGTGTATCGGAATGAACAAGTCTATTACATATCTATCATAAACCTTCGTGCATAATTCAGGATGTGGAGCACAAAGCCCAATCAAGTTTTCACGACGAATGATTCTCACAACAGGAAGAAGAAATAGCAATTACGCTTTAATGAAAATTACAGTTAACAAAATAAACATTTTCCACTTCTATTCTAGAATTCTGTCAACACATCAAAGATGACTCAAATTACAGCAATTCGACTAACCCCCACCGGAATACGAACACAGGTGTAGAAAAATCGAATCAGTTACCTCAGTTTCTGACCATAGGTGAGAACTAGATGTTCACCGCCCTCGGTTGTGGCCAGATCCAATTGAGAAGTGTAATGGGACGGTTTTGTGTGAAATGGGTGTCGAGAAAGGGCTGCGGGCAGTGGGTTTACGGATTTGTTGAAGAAAAGTGAGAGTTTTGGGTTGTTTTAATGGAGTCTAGAGGGATAGCTTTTGCCTCATGGACGAAACGATAGTGAAGTGAGTGGAGGGGACAAGAAATTTTTAATTCAGTGCACCTAAAGTCTTATGGCGGATGCCTCGTCTCTTAGAAATTCTTACCCACATTATTCTTGTGTCTATATGAGAAATATTAAAGAAAGATACTAATGGTGTGTAGATTAGACATCGTGTTCTAATAATTGTTAGCAGATTTGAACCAACTACGCATCCAATTATAGACCACGGCTAAGTATTAAAATCTAGGGGGAATGAGGGAGAATGACAAAAATATTTCATCAATTGAGTAGAAAAAAGACAATTTTTTGAAACTTTTACATAAAGACAAAACTATTTATCTACTCAATCAAATTCATTGCTTAAATTCATTTATCAAAATTCACTAATTTTCAAAATTCATTTATTAAATTCACCGATTTTCTGATTCATCACAAAATTCATTTGATTCCTGATTCACCTTAGATTATTTGATTTTCTAATTCACAAATATTATTCTCGCTATAAAAGTATGCAATTGTCATTCCATTATAAAAATATGTAATGCACAAGTATTTTAAAATATTTCGTTATTATGCATTTATCCCTAATTTCCCCTAAAATCTAATAGGGAAGTTCATTACACCAAATGAAATTCAAGTACAAAATCTCATATTTTCAGTGGAGAAAGGAACTAAGTTTAAAACTATAAAGCTCATTAATAATTTATTTTATTGCATGTTTGAGAATAGCAAAGACCTGAAGAAAATCCACTTTGAAGGCCTTTGGTGTTTTTGATAATACTGTTTTGGTTCTAAATCAGTGGAATTCATGTCTCAAAAGTGACAGTGACTCCCTACTCATCTGTACACATAGTATGTGGGAAGAAAGATAGCAAATGATCTTTCTTAGCTTTTATCTCTTCTTGAGGAAGACAACCTCTCTTCCACCCATTCGGACCCTTTAAAAGCAGTCTTTCAGTATGAGAAACTCTTCAATTACTGCTATTTCTGTGGACTCTTGGGGCACACTTGAAAAAAAAAAACTGCCCCATTGTCACTGAAGAGTATAACTTGGAGGAGGAGAAATCCTTCAGATCTGGTGGTTGGCTAAATGCAACGAAAAGGTTCAAGTTGTTAATATAGATTGTTACAGTATGTGAGTTGAAGAGAAGTCTATTGAGTGCAAGTCAGCTGAACAACTGAAGACTAAGCACCCTACTGAGTAAGTCAGCAGATCAATACACAGAATATAGTTATTCAGTTAAAATTAATTAGTTTATGTTAGTAACTGCTTGTAACTTACTCATAATTGTTTACATAAGGTGTATAAAAGTTTATAAATACCCCATGAGCAATGAGAATTGTAACTTAACTTGTTGATTTTACTTCAATAATAATTCTTCCGCATTTTGCTTATGTTTTGTTTGACTTTCAACAAACTTTAACATGAGATCAAATTTGAAATTTGAGAATTTCTGAAAGCTTTTCTGCGTTTTTCTCTAGTTATTGAAGAATCTTGAGAATGTTCTTTTTCCACAGTTTCTTGAGAGTAAACTGCGGTTATCCTTCATGTTCTGATCGTTTCTTGATTTATTTTTGTTATTTCTGTTATAATCAACTATTTTCTGGAATTCTTGACAACCACGGCAGCAAAGAAACAAGAAGTAAGCCCCTCCAGTCAATTCTACGTACATCCTTATGAGAATCCATCTTTGGTTCTTGTTCAGCAATTGACGAATGGCAACAATTATAATACGTAGAATATGTCCATGGAGATGGTGTTGATCACCAATAACAAAATTGGCTTAGTAGACGACACAATCAAAAGGCCAGAAGCAAAATCAGCATAATTCTATACGTGGAGACAGTTTGATACAATGGTGAGGTCTTGGATTTTAAATTCTGTTGAGAACAATATTGCACAATGTTTGATGTATTTCAAGAATGCACATGCAGTTTGGAAAAAACCTTGTTGCTAGATTTTCCAATGTGGATGCGTTAAGACTAGAGCTGTTAAACGAACCGAGCGTTCACGAACAAAGCTCGAACTCGGCTCGTTTAAGCTCGTTCGAGCTCGTTCATTTATGCTATCGAGCCGAGCTCGATCGGGTTCTCCTGCTCGTTTACTAAACGAGCGAACACGAGCCTGCTCGTGAACGCTCGTTAGTGTTCGCGAACTTATATAATATATAATATAAATAATAAATATAAATCATATATACTCATAATTTTTTTTTTTTGAGGGAATATATGCACATAAATATTTTGTGGAAGTTTGATTAAACGAGTATTTTGGGTTGAATAATGGATATATTGGATATAAACAAATCATTCTCTTTAAAAAACATACAATTGAACGAGTCGAGCTCGAGTTCGAGCCTGTTCGCGAGCTTCATATCGAGCTCGAGCTCGAGCTCGAACATTTTTTATACTTATCGAGCCGAGCTCGAACAGGCTTTTAGGCTCGTTTGTGTTAACGAGCCGAGCCGAGCCTACCCAATTACAAACGAGCTCGAGCTTGAACATCAGCTACTCGGCTCGGCTCGGCTCGTTAACAGCACTAGTTAAGACTTTCAGATCTTTTTGAAAAGATGCATCTGCTGAAGCAAGACATAGATTCTGTCAATCAATATTTCACAAAGTTAATGTTTCTTTGGGAAAAAAATCAAGACCATCAGGCCTATGCCGGTATGTTCTTGTGATCCTCAATGTCACTGCAATGTAATTAGCACTCTAATGGTTCATATGAAAGCTGAACATGTCATGAAATCCCTTAAAGGTTTGAGGGATGAATTTGAGCCCATGGTTTCACAGGCAATGTTGATGGTACCATTTTCAGAGATCCATGATGCCTTTGCAATTTCCATTAAGTTTGAGAGACAAAATCATATGTGGCAAATAAGGCCAAGAATCAAGATTCTATGCTTCTCTTGTCTCAAAAGAATGGATGGGGAAACATCAGCGCGATCAATGAGACTAGGATCTGTGTTCTTTGCAAATGTCCCAAGAAGTGCACAAGTGTAGTTTTTGTGATTCAATGGTCATACTGAAGAAAAACTTGCTATAAGAAGCATGACTATCCTCATGGATTCAAATAAATCAGTCTAATTTGGTAGAAGAGTAACAGATAGCGAGAAGAAGATCGGACTCAGATTAGGTCTCATGGGACAAGGGTTTCCCAATCTTCTTCGCACAAAGAACTTGACAAGTTGATGTCTCTGCTGAGTTTTGATCCTCCAAGATATGCGGGATTTGTTGTTGGGCGACTTCTTTGAGATTACTACTCATTTTTCACCGCTACAAGGACAAGTGATGGATCTTGGACTCTGCGCCATAGATAACATTGTAGGTTCCTTAGATATGTTAAGTACTCCCAAGCCTTCATCTGGTATAAAAATGGGATTGTCTAATGAGAATAATGTTTTTGTTACACATATAGGACAAGTGAGGTAAACCTTCAGCTGGTCCTACATGATATATTTTGCATTCTTAGTTTTAAATATAATATTTTGCCTTTACCTTCCTTTATTAATCACACAAAGGTTCAGCTGTTTTTTCTGCTAACAAGTGTGTTTTACAGGACAAGAACAAGAAAGTGATTGGTTCAGCTGAGTTAAACAGAGGACACTATGTCATGGATCAGCCAATCAGAATTTCTGCTAATAATGCTATAGAAAATAACAATTTATCTGGTAGATTTGATGATTCTCTTTTGTGGCATTATAGACTAGGACATCTAGCAGATAAGATATTACAATTTATTGTTAGGTGTAGTGCCTGAAAGACAATTATCTAATTGTTTTAGGACAGAATTAATAATTCATCTTATTATATGCATGTATGCTTATAATTAAGACACTACTGAAAACCCTAAGTACCTCGTTTATGTAATCACATAACTCAGTGTATGGCTATACACAAGAGGATTAAGTTAGTGAGATGTACTTAAAATTAACTTAGTCCGTAGCGTTGATTAATCTGAGTACGGGTCTCATGATTAATATGCTAATAATGCACCCAGAACACTTTACGGTGTGACAGTCTTATCTGGACTGTCGGTAATAGGGTACCTAGTGGGGCATTTATATATGATGATAATCATATAGGGTTGGACCGATTTGATTGGAGTTTTCGATATAATTCCGTAATCGAGAAGTCTTATCGAATCACAAGATGATCATATATGGATTAATCTCCATCCTGAGGTGATCACAGACAACTGCTTAGACTGGGGTAGAGTTTGATGTGTTAGTAAGGATCACTTCGTAGTATGTGGTCCAACACTTCTCGTTGGCTCTATTCTAGAATGAGTGAGTAGTCTGTGTTATCACAGATATGGAATCCATTCCTTCCCTCGGGAAGTAGACAAACAGTTCCCTTATTTATTAACCCTAGAAACTGATCGATCGGCCGAGTTCATATCATATTGGATATGAACTAATTGATCACTAGGGGGTTAATGGTAAATAAGGATAATATGTTTAGAGAAGGGTTTACGAAAATATCCGGAATCGAAGTGAACAGCCTGTGGAGGATTTATCCGTATGTAATGATTATATCAGTGGATGCTTTCGACTCATAAATTGAGTGTAAGTTATCTATATTCGATAGAGTTCAGTTTCGGGGTTTATGGTGGTGTAATCCCGGAATTAATAGGTTGGATATAATTATTCTGTCTGATGAATAATTTTATTCGATTTATTGTAGCTACTGAATATGGGTCCATGGTCCCCGACGTGGCTCGCAAAATAGCATAATTAGTTTTCTCGTCGTTTCTCCTCAATTATAATTAAATAGTGCATTGGGCTATTTAATTTGGTATGTGGATTAATTGTTTAGTTGGAATAGATAATTAAATACATGAAAAATATATTTTTCGTGGATTCGGCCCAATATGGTGTAAATTTCGTGTGGCTAAGGGTTAAACCCTAGCTTGGCCGAAATGTGTATGTTGTTTATTATTGGGAAATTTGTTTTCTCAATAAATAATAAGACATGTGATTAAATTATTTATGTGTTAAATAATTTAAGGAAAAGAATATCTTTTATATATCCTTATTATTTTGGAATATTCTAGATATATCTTTTTAGGAAAATGATTATTTCAATTGATTTTGTATTAATTAAATAAATCCTTTGAGGACAAGGATTACTCTCTATATAAAGAGAGTTCTCCTGCCTTTTGACAATCACACATAACACGCCATTATTGTGTAGTACTTAGGTTGATATTTCACCAAGTACTTACAGTTTCGAGTTGGGATAATCTTCGGGATTATTCCGGTAGCATATCAAGGAGGTCCGGCGGCGGGAAACACCATCCATCTGGTGTTGCTGGGAGAGAAACGTTGGAAGGTTGTGTTCTACTCAATACACGTGTTCTTGGAGATCTATCATTCTTGGAGTTAAGCACCATAAAAAGGTTGGCTCCTAAACCCCTTTGTAGTTAGATCTTTAATTTTTATGTTCTTTGTTTTCGTTTAGATCTAGATCTGATGCATTCCGCTGCGTAATCGGGTCAATCTATGATTGATCCGACGATATTACATCTAACAAGTGGTATCAGAGTCTTTGATCTAACGATCAAAGTATATGAATTTTAGATATTGGAGTGGAAAAGCATGTTTTAGGTGTTTTTATTTCGTTTTTTTGGTAAAAATTCGAAATTAATCATGGTTGTATGCTTTGAATGTTGTGGTTGAAGAGATAGATTGGGGTTGGTATTGTTTACCCGTAGATCTATTTTGTAGCTCCTTTGTTTAGTAACAATTGAGCATATGATTTGTATATTTAATTATGCAATTTTCGAAATTCCATGTAAAAGTAGCATCTTTTATTGTAATTTTGTTATTCCGGGTTCGAAATATGAAGATCTTGCTGAAAAGATGAAGATCAAGGCGAAACCCAAGGTATGAACGAGGAGAAACGGCCAAAAAAAACCTATTTTTTAATTAAAATTCTGCGCTACAGGAATTTCTGCGATGCTGAAAAGCGTCTCTATAAGTAACAAAATTGCATGCGGCTGGGGTTTAAAGTTTGCGGCTGTATTTTTTTTTTCTCCAAACTTTTTTTTTATACATATCTGCCGTTATTTGGCAGAAAATAACAAGAAATTTTTTTTTTTTTTTTTTTTTTTTTTTTGGAAATATTTAGCAACAGCTGAAAGAAAGAAAAAAAGGGTTTTATTTAATTATAATAAATTGGTTTTATTTATTTTAAAAGCCTTTCTCCTCTCGGTGTTAAGTGGTTCGTGATCCGGCGTTCGAATTCAAGATTCAAGATCAAGACTCAAGACATAGTATAAGTTTTACTTTTCCTTAGAAAATAGTTAGTCGAAGTACTAACGGTCCATCTTTGTGTTTACTTTTCAAGATAATTTTGTGTTTGATCAAGATTACGTGCTTAAAACCGAAAAATTGCCATGACTTGCATCTTCATGATTCCACTCCAATGCATACACGTAGTTTTAATTTCAAATTAAAATAGACGTGTATAACTCGAATAATTAGTATGAATGCTTATTAATTTAATATGTGGTAGTTAAATAATAAGTAGCTAATTATAAAAACCGAGGACCCGGGTTTTGTCAATCGTTACGATTTTAGTGATGGATTCTCGGTGAATCCCACTTGGATAAATCGTTGAGCTTTTCGGTGATGGCTTCTCTGTGAACCCACCTTAAGCAGAAACGAGATTACGCTTTGGGTGACAATTTAGAAATCGGAGAATCTTAGTACATGGGTTCGGAAAGGGTCTAACCATGGTTGGGCGAGTTCAACCGAGCTTCGGCTCAATCGACTCCCCTCCATGTGTGATGTACTTTACAACAGTTCGACAGACTTAGCATTGCCGATAAGCCTTCGGCTAAACGGGGCTCTCTTGCCGGATTGGCCTCGAATCATCACATATGTTACAACGAATAAGACGGCGTAGGCTTGCCTACATAACCGACCCTATTCAGAGTACTTTGATTTATTGTTTCTTATTGTCAATGCCAAAACCGTAATTAATAAACCCACCCCTTTTTCAAATTATTGAGTTGGAGCGGGGAAGGCGACAGCCAACCCCACGGCCTCTACTATAGATGCAAGCATGTGAGAGAATGGTGACACCTCGTGCCGCTTTGATTTCGGCCCCCTTTGGATGGTGTTCACCGCTATCAAAATTCAAGGCTTGGTCTCCGAAGGATAGGATATCGAGTACTCGCCGGGTCACTGACCTGCCCTTCGTAGGCATACTCGGGGCGTACTCTGATCAGATATAGTATGTCACACTCTTTATGGATATTTTCGAAATATCTAGGCTAGAAAAAGGAAGGTAATCAATGATTAAGGTCCGGGATGTCTGATTCCCGTGAGATGTTGGTTTCTCGAAGCTTAATCATTGAGAGAGATTGTCTCAGTTTAACCGTCATAGTGCTGATATCGACCCTCTCGGACAGTTCTGTGCGAGGTTAAATCCTTGGAATGGTAGGATAAACTTTTTTTTATAGTTTATTATTCCTAAAATAAATCTAGTAGTGAAAAATTTATTTTTGAATTTAACTTTCTGTCATTTTATTTACAACTAAATCTCTAGGTTACAAAACTGTTAGTAATAGGACTTCCTTAAAAATGTGGAAAGTAACAAGTACGTTGTAATTATCAAACAATGCAGTGAATTTTTCAAGATTTATTCTCTTAAAGCCTTTAACAACTTGAGTGACATAGTATAGGTATGTCACGAGTGTCACTCGTGTTGAACGAGAGACGACCATACTTAGTTTACAAAAGATGACATACGACTATCATAAAAAATTCATTTAGTGAATTTCAAAAATGTAATTACACAACAAATTTCTAAATTGAAAAATTGGAAAATAATATACATAAGGCGTTGCTAGTTAGACGGTATTTGGAACCGATAAACTAGTGGGAGCCTTAGTCTTATGATTTGTTGTTTTTTTGAATCAATAGAAACGTGTAATAGACTGCACAGGAGTTTCTCCATTTATTGGAAAAACTAGAATAAATCGTTGTTAGTTAGACAGTATTTGGAACTGATAAACTAGTGGGAGCTTAGTTCTGAGTGATTTTCTAATCTTTGAAAAATCGTAAGTACAAAGTGTTGCTAGTTAGACGGTATTTGGAACCGATAAACTAGTGGGAGCTTTATTATGATCTATCAAACCATTCGATACAAAGTGTTGCTATTTAGACGGTATTTGGAACCGATAAACTAGTGGGAACTTTGGTCTTATGATTTGACGATTAGAAAAATCGATAGTCCAAGCAAGTAACACTGAACAACCCACAATTCAAGAGTAGTGTCTATTCAAACGAACTGCTAGTTCAAGACTGTTTCCATCTAAGGAAAGTCGAGAATAGGAAAGAACGTTTATACGTGTTAGTCGTCTAAACTAAGTACTTTTAAGGCTAAACCGGAAAATTAATAAATTAGAAATTAGAGGATAAGGAAAGTGATTTCGGATCACTGACCAATGCATCCTAGCAATTTTCTCGAAAGCTAAAGTTCTTTGGAAGAACTAGGTAGCTTTGCATTAAATGATAAATAAAATAGACATCGGGCAGTTATTTCAGATAGACTAGTGGGAGTGATATAAGAAAATGAATCTCGGATTCAATTCTTGAGTATCACAGAAAATTTATTTTCTGTTTTTTCGGATTCGTTGGAACAAACGTATTCATTTTCAATAGGATAATTTGTTTGTCTAATTGACGATAAATATAACATTCGTAGCACGGACCTAAGACTCGGACTTTTGTTTGATAAAGTCAGAACCACTAAGCATTGCTGAAAAGGTATTAGTAACGCATCTTAAAATATATAAACGCAAATGGTTTCTGTATTTCGATATACGCTTCTTTCTATTCTATTACTTAGTGCATATTCCCTAAAGACAAGATCTGAAGACTGGCTTAGGGTGATTCCTATCTCTCAGTCAAAGGAACACTGTCTCAAAGAAACAATGCCTAAGTTTCCTTTCAATCAGGAAAGGGTAATAGATTTAAAGAAGTAACATAGCTTGTTCATAACAACCTTCGGGGTCATATGAAAGGTACAAGCTAGTGGGAGTTTTTTTGAAGTAGTGACATCTTGTCTGACAACTATTCAAGACTCCGGTAAGTTTATCCAAAATATTTGGATGAAATCTCTGGTTTCACCAGAGATAGAATATTCCATACTCAGAAATAGGTTATTTCGTAGTCTTCAGGACTGATGCTCGGCCTGCCTCCCAGTGAAATGTTTTCACTAAGGGATACACCATAAATTTGCCTTATAGAGTTATTAATGTGCTACGATACGCTGCTGAACTCATTTAAGATATTGGTTGCAAAATAACGGTTGTAATGAAAAACTGAGAAATCAACATAAAAGATGTCTATGCATTTGTGGATAAGGAGTGAATTCGATGCACCCCACTTCCGTAAATACAGACATTTATCATTTAGTGCTTGAAGGTAGGACTGGAAATTTTGTGTACACGTTCAGGTTGTGAAATATCTTAATGCATTGAGTAAAGGTTAGTTATAAAACTCGTAAAATCAGAGAATGACGGCGATACTGTCAAACTCGGTCTGATAGAGTTTATAAATAACAACCTTAGATCTTGAAGAATTTGTACTCAAGATGTTACTAACTGATTTGTTCAGTCCACATCCAACACCGGCAGTTGGTGATAACACTAATAAAAACTACTAAACTAGATCAGTATATCACTCCACCCCGAACGCAGTGGGAGTATGGTTTGTCCATTACCCATTGCAGGACCTTATAGTCTATAGGGTAGATTGATGACCTATAGTCCTTCGTGGACTGTATAGGATCCTGATCATAGAGGTTGGTTTAAAAGCCATAACCCTGTGAATAGAGTATGATGCTCCAATTCAATTGAAACTCTTGTAGAACCACCTGAGTATCTCAGGCCCAGTGGGAGTAATTGGAACTACACGGAGAAGAGTCGAATGAATAGGAAAGTTTAACTTTCAACGCAAAGCTGAGTAATTTAGGGGTGATTCCCTAAAAGGTAGAGAGTTAACCAGACCGTGATCTCTCTTACCACTCAGTCTTGCTTGATTTCGTCAGAAAGCGGGAAATATGGGTGATTCCTTGAGACTTTCTTACCGAACAACGAAATCTGAATTCATTCAGAACAGAAGGGTTTTAGCTAAGAACAAATGACGGATTCGTTACAAATCAGAAAATAGGGGTGATTCCCTAAGACCTTTTTGCAAGACTAACGGTATCTTAATTTATTTAGAAAGAACTTTTGGCAGGATGCCTGCCATAGCTTATATCCTTTGGGGATTAAAGCAAACCTCTAGGTCATTTCAAAGTCATATATTTTAATATGTGGACTTGACCAGAATGTTGATAAGTCTTTCGTAGACTGGGCATCAATATTAGTAAAGTAGTATGTAGATTAGTGTTTGTGAATGGTAACACTGAAACAGTTGGAAACAACATGGGTGTGTTATCTGAAGTCAGAGTCTGACATGCTATCGGG
Organism: Gentiana macrophylla; assembly: GCA_026214975.1. Classification (NCBI taxonomy): domain Eukaryota; kingdom Viridiplantae; phylum Streptophyta; class Magnoliopsida; order Gentianales; family Gentianaceae; genus Gentiana; species Gentiana macrophylla. The sequence continues at coordinate 43,416,528 of CM047810.1, read as the reverse complement.
ATTCATTCTAAAGGATTTGATGAGAATCGATCATTGGCAGTCCCATCTATTCACCTGGTTAATATATTCTTGCATTTATGCAGCATTCAACGATGTAGTCTACCCTACCTTTCAGGAATGATTATCTAAACCTGCAGATGAATACTAAATGAGATGTTTAGTGAATCCTCTAGTATCTTCTGGAGAATGAGGAATAATATGCTAGTATATTCAGGTGCAAACTAGAATATAAGTGATAACACTGATTCTGGCCTTAGGTCGGATTAAGGATGATCGTTAAGTAGATCTTGTCCTCAGTGTTTACTCAAAGGCATGTTGAAAATGTACCACCGGATTAGATTTAAAGGCGACGTTTTGATCCCAAAGATTGACTCAAGCCGCCAACCTACGTGATCTGTGCACCAAGTCACATGGTGTTCAGTTTTAATTACGCGCCGGGTCACTGACCTACCCTACGGCGGCATACTCCGGTCATACTTGGAAACGTGAATTACTAAGATGCGCTTGGAGGGTATGACTCTAGAGGATATGTCTCACTTGTTTTGAGCAAGTGGGAGAATGTTGTAGATATAGAAATAGAGGGTGTGCTTTAAAACAATTAATCCACTTGCCTTTCGTGCAAGTGGGAGATTGTTAGGTGTAGTGCCCGAAAGACAATTATCTAATTGTTTTAGGACAGAATTAATAATTCATCTTATTATGTGCATGTATGCTTATAATTAAGACACTACTGAAAATCCTAAGTACCTCGTTTATGTAATCACATAACTCAGTGTATGGCTATGCACAAGAGAGGATTGAGTTAGTGAGATGTACTTAAAATTAACTTAGTCTGTAGCGTTGATTAATCTGAGTACGGGTCTCATGATTAATATGCTAATAATGCGCCCGTAACACTTTACGGTGTGACAGTCTTATCTGGACTGTCGGTAATAGGGTACCTTGTGGGGAATTTATATATGATGATAATAATATAGGGCTTGACCGATTTGATTGGAGTTCTCGATATAATTCCGTAATAGAGAAGTCTTATCGAATCACAAGATGATCATATATGGATTAATCTCAATCCTGAGGTGATAACAGACAACTTCTTAGACTTGGGTAGAGTTTGATGTCTTAGTAAGGATCACTTCGTAGTATGTGGTCCAACACTTCTCATTGGCTCTATTCTAGAATGAGTGAGTAGTCTGTGTTATCACAGATATGGAATCCATTCCTTCCCTCGGGAAGTAGACATACAGTTCCCATATTTGTTAACCCTAGAAACTGATCGATCGGCCGAGTTCATATTATATTGGATATGAACTAATTGATCACTAGGGGGTTAATGGTAAATAAGGATAATATGTTTCGAGAAGGGTTTACGGAAATATCCCGAACGATGTGAACAGTTTATGGAGGATTTATCCGTATGTAATGATTATATCAGTGGACGCTTTCGACTCATAAATTGAGTGTAAGTTATCTATATTCGATAGAGTTCAGTTTCAGGTTTATGGTGGTGTAATCCTGGAATTCATAGGTTGGATATAATTATTCTGTCTGATGAATAATTTTATTCGATTTATTGTAGCTACTGAATATGGGTTCATGGTCCCCGACATGGCTCCCAAAATAGCATAATTAGTTTTCTCGTCGTTTCTCCTCAATTATAATTAAATAGTGCATTGGGCTATTTAATTTGGTATGTGGATTAATTGTTTAGTTGGACTAGATAATTAAATACATGAAAAATACATTTTTCGTGGACTCGGTCCAGTATGATGTAAATTTCATGTGGCTAAGGGTTAAACCCAAGCTTGGCCGAAATGTGTATGTTGTTTATTATTGGGAAATTTGTTTTCTCAATAAATAATAAGACATGTGAATAAATTATTTATGTGTTAAATAATTGAAGGAAAATAATATCTTTTATATATCCTTATTATTTTGGAACATTCTACATATATCTTTTTAGGAAAATGATTATTTCAATTGATTTTGTATTAATTAAATAAATCCTTGGAGGACAAGGATTACTCTCCTATATAAAGAGAGTTCTCCCAAGCCTTTTGACAATCACACATAACACGCCATTATTGTGTAGTACTTAGGTTGATATTTCGACCAAGTACTTTTGGTTTCGAGTTGGGATAATCTTCGGGATTATTCCGGTAGCATATCAAGGAGGTCCGGCGGCGGGAAACACCATCCACCTGGTGTTGCTGGGAGGCACACGTTGGAAGGCTGTGGCTTCTCAATACACGTGTTCTTGGAGATCTATTGTTCTTGGAGTTAAGCACCATAAAAAGGTTGGCTCCTAAACCCCCTTGTAGTTAGATCTTTAATTTATGTTCTTTGTTTTCGTTTAGATCTAGATCTGATGCATTCCGCTGCGTAATCGGGTCAATCTATGATTGATCCGACGATATTACATCTAACAAGTGGTATCAGAGTCTTTGATCTAACGATCAAAGTATATGAATTTTAGATCTTGGAGTGGAAAAGCAAGTTTTAGGTGTTTTTATTTCGTTTTTTTTTTTGGTAAAAATTCGAAATTAATCATGGTTGTATGCTTTGAATGTTGTGGTAGAAGAGATGGATTGGGGTTGGTATTGTTTACCCGTAGATCTATTTTGTAGCTCCTTCGTTTAGTAACAATTGAGAATAGGATTTGTATCTTTAATTATGCAATTTTCGAAATTCCATGTAAAAGTAGCATCTTTTATTGTAATTTTGTTATTCCTGGATCGAAATATGAAGATCTTGCTGAAAAGATGAAGATCAAGGCGAAACCCAAGGTATGAACGAGGAGAAACGGCTAAAAAAACATGTTTTTTAATTAAAATTCTGCGCTACAGGATTTTCTGCGATGCTGAAAAGCGTCGCTATAAGTCTGGTTTTAATAAAATTGCATGCGGCTAGGGTTTAAAGTTTGCGGCTTTATTTTTTTTTCTCCAAACTTTTTTTATACATATCTGCCGTTATTTGGCAGAAAATAACAAAATATATATATATATATATATATATATATATATATATATATATATATATTTTTTTTTTTTTTTGGAAATATTTAGCAACAGCCGGAAGAAAGAAAAAAAAAGGGTTTTATTTAATTATAATAAATTGGTTTTATTTATTTTAAAAGCCTTTCTCCTCTCGAGTGTTCGTGGTTCGTGATCCGGCGGTTCGAGTTCAAGATTCGAAGATCAAGACTCGAAGACATAGTATAAGTTTTACTTTTCCTTAGAAAATAGTTAGTCGAAGTACCAAAATCAATCCATCTCAAGTTTACTTTTCGGTATAATTTTGTGTTTGATCAAGATTACGTGCTTAAAACCGGAAAATTGCCCTGACTTGCATCTTCATGATTCCACTCCAATGCATACACGTAGTTTTTAATTTTGAATTAAAATAGACGTGTATAACTCGAATAATTAGTATGAATGCTTATTAATTTAATATGTGGTAGTTAAATAATAAGTAGCTAATTATAAAACCGAGGACCCGGTTTTGTCAATCGTTACGATTTTAGTGATGGATTCTCGGTGAATCCCACTTGGATAAATTGTTGAGCTTTTCGGTGATGGCTTCTCTATGAACACACCTTAAACAGAAACGAGATTACGCTTTGGGTGACAATTTAGAAATCGGAGAATCTTAGTACATGGGTTCGAAAGGGTCTAACCATGGTTGGGCGAGTTCAAGCGAGCTTTGGCTCAATCGACTCCTTCCACGCGTGATGTATATGCGTTCTAGATTCGACAGGACTTAGCATAGCCGATAAGCCTTCGGGCTAAATGGGGCTTCTCTTGCCGGATTGGCCTGAACTGTCACATATGTTCCAACGAATAAGACGGCATAGGCTTGCCTACATAACCAACCCTATTCGGAGTACTTTGATTTATTGTTTCTTATTGTCAAGGCCAAAACCCTAATTAGTAAACCCACCACTTTTTCAAATTATTGAGTGGGAGCGGGGAAGGCGACAGCCAACCCCACGGCCTCTACTATAGATGCAAGCATGTGAGAGAATGGTGACACCTCGTGCCGCTTTGATTTCGGCCCCCTTCGGATGGTGTTCACCGCTCTCTAAATTCAAGGCTTGGTCTCCGAAAGGATAGAATATCGGGTACTCGCCGGGTCACTGACCTGCCCTTCGTAGGCATACTCGGGGCGTACTCTGAGATCTGATATAGTATGTCACACTCTTTATGGATATTTTCGAAATATCTAGGCTAGAAAAAGGAAGGTAATCAATGATTAAGGTCCGGGATGTCTGATTCCCGTGAGATGTTTGTTTCTCGAAGCTTAATCATTGAGAGATATTGTCTCAGTTTAATCGTCATAGTGCTGATATCGACCCTCTCGGACAGTACTGTGCGAGGTTAAATCCTTGGAATGGTAGGATAAACTTTTTTTTACAGTTTATTATTCCTAAAATAAATCTAGTTGTGAAAAATTTATTTTTGAATTTAACTTTCTGTCATTTTATTTACAACTAAATCTACAGGTTACTAAAGCTATTAGTAATAGGACTTCATTAAAAATGTGAAAGTAACAAGTGCGTTGTAATTATCAAACAATGCGATTAATTTTTCAAGATTTATTCTCTTAAAGCCTTTAAAAACTTGAGTGACATAGTATAGGTATGTCACACGGGTGTCACTCGTGTTGAGCGAGAGACTACCATACTTAGTTTACAAAAGATGACATACGACTAACATATAAAATTCATTTAGTGAATTTCAAAAGTGTAATTACACAAGAAATTTCTAAATTGAAAAATTGGAAAATCATATACATAAGGCGTTTCTAGTTAGACGGTATTTGGAACCGATAAACTAGTGGGAGCCTTAGTCTTATGATTTGTTGTTTTTCTGAATCATTAGAAACGTGTAATAGACTGCACATGAGTTTCTCCATTTATTGGAAAAACTAGAATAAAGCGTTGCTAGTTAGACAGTATTTGGAACTGATAAACTAGTGGGAGCTTAATTCTGAGTGATTTTCTAATCTTTGAAAAATCATAAATACAAAGTGTTGCTAGTTAGACGGTATTTGGAACCGATAAACTAGTGGGAGCTTTATTATGATCTATCAAACCATTCGATACAAAGTGTTGCTAGTTAGACGGTATTTGGAACCGATAAACTAGTGGGAACTTTGGTCTTATGATTTGACGATTAGAAAAATCGATAGTCCAAGCAAGTAACACTGTACATCCCACAATTCAAGAGTAGTGTCTACTTAAACGAACTGCTAGTTCAAGACTGTTTCCATCTAAGGAAAGTCGAGAATGGGAAAGAACGTTTATACGTGTTAGTCGTCTAAACTAAGTAGTTTTAAGGCTAAACCGGAAAATTAATAAATTGGAAATTAGAGGATAAGGAAAGTGATTTTGGATCACTGACCAATGCATCATAGCAGTTTTCTCAAAAGCTAAAGTTCTTTGGAAGAACTAGGTAGCTTTGCATTAAACGATAAATAAAATAGACAACGGGCAGTTATTTCAGATAGACTAGTGGGAGTGATATAAGAAAATGAATCTCAGATTTTATTCTTGAGTATCACAGAAAATTTATTTTCTGTTTTTTTTGGATTCGTTGGAACAAACGTATTCATTTTCAATAGGATAATTTGTTTGCCTTATTGACGATAAATATAACATTCGTAGCACGAACCTAAGACTCGGACTTTTGTTTGATAAAGTCAGAACCACTAAGCATTGCTGAAAAGGTATTAGTAACGCATCTTAAAATATATAAACGCATAAATGATTTCCGTATTTACGATAAACGCTTTCTTTCTATTCTATTAATTAGTGCATATTCCCAAAAGCGAGATCTCAAGACGGCTTAGGGTGATTTCTATCTCACATTCAAAGGAACAACTGTCTCAAAGGAACAATGCCTAAGTTTCCTTTCAATCAGGAAACGGTAATAGATTTAAAGAAGTAACATAGCTTGTTCATAACAACCTTCGGGGTCATATGAAAGGTACAAGCTAGTGGGAGTTTTTTTGAAGTAGTGACATCTTGTCTGAAAACTTTTCAAGACTCCGGTAAGTTTATCCAAAATATTTGGATGAAATCTTTGATTTCACCAGAGATAGAGTATTCCATACTCAGAAATAGGTTATTGCATAGTCTTCGGGACTGATGCTCGGCCTGCCTCCTAGTGAAATGTTTTCACAAAGGGATACACCATTAATTTGCCTTATATAGTTATTGATGTGCTACGATACGCTGCTGAACTCATTTAAGATATTGGTTGCAAAATAACGGTTGTAATGAAAAACCGAGAAGTCTACCTAAAAGATGCATATGCATTTATGGATAATGAGTGAATTCGGTTCACCCCACTTCCGTAAATATAGACATTTAGTATTTAGTGCTTGAAGGTAGGACTGGAAATTTTGCATACACGTTCAGGTCGTGAAATATCTTAATGCATTGAGTAAAGGTTGGTTATAAAACTCATAAAATCAGAGAATGACGGTGATACTGTCAAACTCGGTCTGATAGAGTTTATAAATAACAACCTCAGATCTTGAAATATTTGTACTCAAGATGTTACTAACTGATTGTTCAGTCCACATCCAACACCGGCAGTTGCTGATAACACTAATAAAAACTACTAAACTAGATCAGTATATCACTCTACCCCGAACACAGTGGAAGTATGGTTTGTCCATTACCCATTGCAGGACCTTATGGTCTATAGGGTAGATTGATGACCTATAGTCCTTCGTGGGACTGTATAGGATCCCCGATCATGAGGTTGGTTTAAAAGCCATAACCTGTGCATAGAGTATGATACTCCAGTTACTGTTGAAACTCTTGTAGAACCACCTGAGTATCTCGGGACCGATGGGAGTAATTGGAACTACATGGAGAAGAGTCGAATGAATAGGAAAGTTTAACTTTCAGCATAAAAGTTTGAGTAATTTAGTGTGGAAATATTACGTTACATTAGTGTAACATATTAATTGCGAGATATATTAATTGTAAGACATATTAATTGTATTGAATAAACAATTAATATGTCATAAAATCATAAAGTAACTCTATTTTGTCTTATTAGGTAATAGACAACTCTAGCAATTAATATTAGCCGACTCTAGTAATTAATTGCTCTCTCTAGCTTATACTCTACTAGGACTTTTCTCACTTACTTGTACCTATTTATACTCACTCTTTTATGATGAATAAACCAAGTTGAAGTTTACTCAAGTATTATTTACTTTCTCAAACTCTCTTCATGGTATCAGAGAGTTAAACTCCTGAATCCATTTGCAAACTCTCGGTACCTGCTTGAATCAAGAATGTCTTCATTATCTGAAGCTTCCTCACCTCAGTTGAGTCCCAGTGCCTCAGTGAGATTGGGATCAACTGAGTCTTCATCTTACACTAATCATAGACTTGATGGCAACAACTACTTGCTTGTGGTCAAGGTCTATGAAAATGTACATCTCTGGACAAGGTAAGATGGGATACATCGACACTAAACACCTTTTCTGCTTGAAGATGACCTAGGATTTGAAGCATGGGATACTACTAATAATCAAGTCATGACCATTCTCACAAGATCAATGACAAAAGAGATTAGTGAGAACTTTATGATGTATGATAATCTGCAAAGGAGATGCAGGATAATGCCAGGGATCTTTACTCCAAGAAAGACAATACATCAGAGGTCTATGAGCTTGAAGCTCAAATTCAAAGCTGAGACAAGGAGATATGTCTGCGACTCAATATTTCAACCAACTATCTAAGGCATGGCAACACCTAGATATGTTGGAAACTCACTCTGGAATGATGTCAAGGATCTTTGCTCTGTATAAAGACATCATAGAAAGAAGAGAGTATTCAAGTTCCTCACTGGGTGAATCCTACTCTTGATAATGTTAGAGGTAGAATTCGGCTACTAAACCTCTCCCAAATCTCAAATCCATGTTTGCTTTGAGGTCAAACATGAGGAAAGCGAGGAGGAAAGTGATGCTCACTGAACTCCCTGTGACAACCTACTTGAGAGTGCCACCTGGCATTGTCGGGAACCTGCTGAGGTTCTTGAGGCTTACGAAGCTTCTTGATAAAGCTGGAAGGCGTGTTACGTGACCACTTAAGCGCACAAATCACACCAAGGACACTTCTTTGGAAACTACATGGCAAGCCTAACTCCTCCAAAACCTCAAGACACCTTGGAAAGTCGAGGCGGAACACATAAGTGAGGAAGAAGATGACAGCAGGTTGAATGCGCAGCGACTTCTTTGCATTCAAAGCCTTCCTAACTCAACAAAAGGGAGGTAGTCACTCTCTTGACATAGCCTCTCATGCCCGATCTGAGTAAATTCTACTCATCTATTAGTAATGAAACACGGATTGTTGATTCTGGGGCCTCATCCCATATGGTAGTAATAAAAATCTCATTACTAAACTTAAGCCATGTCCCCAAATTCACAATGTTAAGGCTGGCGATGGATCTATCTCTAGTGCAAAAGGTTTTGGTAAGGTGCAACTTACTAATAAGATATGCCTACAGGATGCCCTATTTGTTCCAAAATTAGATTGCAATCTCATATCATCGATAAAACTTACTAAAGATTTGAAGCTGGATTTGTTGTTTTTAATGAGAATCAGTGCACTTTCTAGGATCATTCCTCAAAGGCAGTGATTGGGATTGCTAAACCGTGCTCAGGTCTGTATGTGGTCGACCCTGCTGAAGACAGAAGGCGAAGATCAGAATCTGCTCAATGACTGCACTCAAAACCTTGACAATATCATGTTATGACATTATAGACTAGGACATCCCGTTTTAGTTATTTAAAGTCTATAGATCTGAATTGTTTAAAGGTTGTAATTTGAATGATCTTCAATGTGATATTTGTCAATTTTCCAAACTCACCAAATCTGTGTATGCAAAATTACCTCACTTACCATCCACACCATTCACCTTAATTCACGGTGATGTATGGGGACCTCAAGAGTAAAAAGCATAACAGGGAAGAGGTGGTTTGTTACCTTCATAGATGACCACACGAGAACCACTTGGTTATTTTTAATGAAGGATAAATCAAGAAGTTGGATCCATCTTTCAAGAGTTTTACAACACGGTCTCCACTCGGTTTGACACTAAGATCAAAATTTTGAAGGCGACAATGCTCTTGAATATTATGAGTCTAATCTCATTAATTTCTTGATGAATAAGGGAATTGTCCATATCAGTAGTTGTGTTGAGACTCCTCGACAAAATGGGAGTTCTTGAGAGAAAGAAACAGGCATCTGCTAGAAATGGCTAGGTCTATCATGTTTACCACAAATGTCCCAAAATATATGTGGGGTGAAGCTATATTGACTTCCACATACTTAATCAATAGACTTCCCGGCGGGTGTTAGGCTTCAAAACTCTTATCAAAACCCTACTGCCACACACTCCTCCTTTTTTTATCTTATTTCCCGATTACCTCCAAAAATCTTTGGTTGTCTTGTGTTTGTCTATATCCATGCCCAACACGAAGCAAACTTGATCCCAAAGCTCACAAGTGCATTTTCCTAGGATATGCGAAGGGCGGAAAGGCTACAAGTGTTACTCTCATACGAAAGAGATTTTACAATTCTATGGATGTCAAATTTTTGAAAGGACTCCCTACTCTGACAAGTCCACTTTGGCGATGAATGGAGTGGAAACTGATTGAAATTGACCTAAACCCTTTCCCTCGGCAAACTCTTAACCTCGGCCAACTCACGATTCTCGTGGTGAACCTCGGCACCCTGCGACTCTCGACCCTCACGAACACGAGACTACTTGACCCGAGCCTGGCGACCCGAGCCTCTGACACTCGGCAATCTCACGGACTCTCGGCTGACTGCGACATTGATGATAGGCCTATTGCTCTCGAGGAAGGAAAGAGATCTTGCACCGATCACTCTATTCATACTTATTTATCTTATGATCGGTTGTCTCACTGTCTTTGCCATGTTTACACAGGACTTGGATTCTCACTCTATTCTAAAAATATTCGGGAGGCTCTTCAAATGATAAGTGGAAGGCTCTTTGTTAAAGCAGAGATGAGCGCCTCTCCCGGATAATCATACTTGGGATCTCACAATTCTTCCAAAAGGCAAGAAGGCAGTCAGGTGCAGATGGTTATTCACTATCAAATACAATCTTGATGGTACAATTGACAAGTACAAAGCCAGGTTGGTTGCAAGGGTTTCACTCAAACTTATGGCATTGACTATAAAGCGTTTGCACCAGTGGCAAAACCCGAACAACTGTCGAGTCTTGATTTCTCTATTTGTCCAACTTGGTGGCCTCTACACCAATTGGATATCAAAATGCTTTTCTCAATGGTGACCTCACTTTGAGAAGTCTACATGAATGTACCTCCTGGTTTTGTCAATCCTCACACTTTCAGGGGCAAGGTATGCAAACTCGGAAATCTCTATATGGCACGAAGCAATCCCAAGAGCACAGTTTGGGAAACTCACTTTGTGGTCAAAGGCTGCTTGGATATCATCAATGCAACTCGAGATCACACTATGTTTATCAAGACAACCAACTAGAGAAGGTCCATTCTTATTGTATATGTGGATGATATCATCCTTCTTGGTGATGACTCCACCGAGATCCAAAATTTGAAGACCCTACTTGGCAAAGGTGTTTCAAGTCAAGGATTTGGGCTATCTTAAATACTTCCTTGGTATGGAAATTGCAAGAAACAACCAGGGTATCTCTATCTCTCAAAGGAAATATGTCTTTGGACTCTTTGAAGGAAAGCTGGTATCTTTGAAGCACAAACCTCTTGTATCCCCAGAGTAGACCCAGAATAATACCTGTTTGCATGGTGACATTCTTTGTCGGGAAGGATCAATATCGAGAGACTTGTAGGAAACTCATTTATCTATCCCATCTGAGACTGATATTGCATATGAAACGATCACAGTAAGCCGGTTCATGCATTGCCCTCTTGAGCAACATTGGGATCTTTGTGAGCGGAGGATCTTGAGGTACTTGAAATCCACTCTGGCCAAGGCACATATTTCACCAAGTCTGTGAGAGATCTATCAAGGTTTACACGATCTTGATTGGGTGGGTGCCACACGTAGACGAAAGGTCCACTACAGAAGCTCTTGTTCTTATGTATGGGAAATCTTGTCACTGGAGGAGCAAGAAACAACCTCTTGTCTCTAGAAGCGATCTTGAAGGCTGAACTCGGGGCATTAGTATTGGGTATTTGTGAAGCTCTATGGATAAAAGAGTCCTTCTTGAACTTGACTGATTCAACAACTTTATCACACTCTGCTTTGTGACAATAATTCAGCCTTATGCATGGCGGAGGATCCAGATCCATCATGATAAAACCAAACATGTGGACATTGTGGACACTTCACGAAGGAGAGATTGATGCCAAGATTATTCAACTCCATTATGTTTCCTCAGCGGTCGAAATCTTTGATATTCTCACCAAGGCCATTCCGCCACTTATGTTCAAAGAGATGAGTAGCAAACTTGTTTGTATAAACATATACAACCCAATTTGAGGGGGTGTGGAAATATTACGTTACATTAGTGTAACATATTAATTGTGAGACATATTAATTGTATTGAATAAACAAATAATATGTCATAAAGTCATAAAGTAACTCTATTTTGTCTTATTAGGTAATAGACAACTCTAGCAATTAATACTAGCCGACTCTAGTAATTAATTGCTCTCTCCTAGCTTATACTCTACTAGGACTTTTCTCACTTACTTGTACCTATTTATACTCACTCTTTTATGATGAATAAACCAAGTTGAAGTTTACTCAAGTATTATTTACTTTCTCAAACTCTCTTCATTTAGGGGTGATTCCCTAAAAGGTAGAGAGTTAACCAGTCCATGATCTCTCTTACCACTCAGTCTTGCTTGATTTCGTCAGAAAGCAGGAAATATGTGTGATTCCCTGAGACTTCCTTACCGAACAACGGAATCTGAATTCATTCAAAACAGAAGGGTTTTAGCTAAGAACAAATGATGGATTCGTTACAAAGTAGAAAATAGGGGTGATTCCCTAAGTCCTTTTTGCGAGACTAACGGTATCTTAATTTATTCAAAAAGAACTTTTGGCAGGATGCCTGCCATAGCTTATATCCTTTGGGGATTAAAGCAAACCTCTAGGTCATTTCAAAGTCATATATATTAATATGTGGACTTGACCGGAATGTTGATAAGTCTTTATTAGGTTGGCATCAATAATAGTAAAGTAGTATGTAGATTAGTGTTTGTGAATGGTAACATGAAGCAGATTGGAAATAACATGGGTGTGTTATCACGAAGTTAGAGTCGACATGCCATTGAGATTCATTCTAAAGGATTTGATTTGCTCAAATTCTAGAGAATCGATCATTGGCGATCCATCTATTCACCTGGTTAAGATATTCTTGCATTTATCGACATTCAACGATGTTGTCTACCTACCTCTCGGGAATGATTATCTAAACCTGTGATGAATACTAAATGGGATGTTTAGTGAATCCTCAAGTATCTTCCGGAGAATGAGGAATAATATGCTAGTATATTCAGTGCAAACTAGAATATAAGTGATAACACTAATTACGGCTTTAGGTCGGATTAAGGATGATCGTTAAGTAGATCTTCTCCTCGAGTGTTGACTCAAAGGCATGTTGAAAGTGTACCACGAATTAGATGGAAAGCGGCGTTTGATCCCAAAGATTGACTCAAGCCGCCAACCAGCGTGATCGAGTGCACCAAGTCACATGGTATTCGATTTTAAGTCTGCGCGGGTTCATCGACCTACCTACGGGCATACTCGGTCGTGCCAGAAACATGAATTACTAAGATGCGCTTGGAGGGTATGACTCTAGGGGATATGTCTCACTTGTTTTGAGCAAGTGGGAGAATGTTGTACATATAGAAATAGAGGTGTGCTTTAAAACAATTAATCCACTTGCCTTTCGTGCAAGTGGGAGATTGTTAGGTGTAGTTCGAAAGACAATTATCTAATTGTTTTAGGACATAATTAATAATTCATCTTATTATATGCATGTATGCTTATAATTAAGACACTCTTGAAAACCACTAAGTACCTCGTTTATGTAATCACATAACTTTCGGTGTATGGCTATACACAAGAGGATTGAGTTAGTAAGATGTACTTAAAATTAACTTAGTCCGTAGCGTTGATTAATCGAGTGCGGGTCTCATGATTAATATGCTAATAATGCGCCCCGAGAACACTTTACGGTGTGACGGTCTTATCTGAATGATCGGTAATAGGGTACTGGTGGGGCATTTATATATGATGATAATTATATAGAAATTTGGACCGATTTGATTGGAGTTCTCGATATAATTCCGTAATCGAGAAGTCTTATCGAATCACAAGATGATCATATATAGATTAATCTCAATCTGAGGTGATCACAGACAAGCTGTTTAGGCGGGGTAGAGTTTGATGTGTTAGTAAGGATCACTTAGTAGTATGTGGTCCAACACTTCTTGTTGGCTCTATTCTAGAATGAGTGAGTAGTACGTGTTATCACGAATATGGAATCCATTCCTTCCTCGGAAAGTAGGCGGACGATTCCTTATTTGTTAACCCTAGAAATTATCAAAGGGATTAGATCTCACAATGAAGCTGAGTTTTAGCTTACAGACTTTTACGCTCAACAGAGGATCATACATCAGACATCATGTGTCAGCACACCTAAACAAAATGGTATTGTTGAAAGGAAACGTCAACATCTACTGAATGTTGCTAGAGTGCGAGATTCGAAGTAACCTACCCATTGAGTATTGGGGTTTTTGTCTTTTACATCTTTGTAAAATATATTAATGTCACACTACACCAACGATGAGGAAAACACTCCACATGAGGTGCTTTATGGCACCAAACCAGTTATTCTGTGTTTAAAGTTTTTGGTTGCTTAGTTTTTTCTTGTACACTCCAAAGATCTGAGGACAAAATTTGATTCGGATGTAGGACTTGTGTCTACCTTGGAAAATCAAATACTTCCAATGGTGTTATTCTCTTGGACATGACCTACAACGATATCTTTCTTTGCCCGAAAATACTCAATTTCATAAGACTTATTTTCCTTTATTTTAGCGAGGTTATAGGGCAAGTGGATATCTCAACGATATGCCGGTACATTTACGATTATGGATAGTTTTGATGATCTCTTTGAATGAGCCAGTGAGACCCGACCAGGACATAGGGGCAGGTTTGTGGCGAGGCTTAGTGAAGGACATGCTCTGTCGACCAACCACCTACGCTGCACTGTTTGATTAAAGTTCCACAAGGACAAGAGAATCACCAGTCTTTTATCAAGGTGGTGCTCATCTGATTCAGCGAGACCCCATATCTCTTGAGTAAAGTGATGGATGCGGAGAAACTTTCGATAAGTATGCGGATTCATTAATGCTATTGATCTTTGTTAAAGAACCTAAGACTTATAATCAAGCCATCAAGCGTGATGCATGTAAATCGCTTTGCAATAAGAAATAAAGGTTTTATAGACTACTCATACTTGAGGATAGTTGATTTGCCCCAGGAAAAAAAAGCCTTTTAGGTGAAAATATGTATATAAAATCAACTATCATCCTGATGGTTTAGTGAGGAGATACAAAGCCAGGTTGGTGGAAAAGGATACACTCAAACATATGGTATTAACTATCAAGAGACTTTTCACTTGTTGTCAAAATTACCCGCATCTGACTTCTTTGGCAACAACAACTAACAATTGGCATCTTCACCAAATGGATGTCATTCTGACCTTCATACATGGAGATTTACATGAAGAAATGTATATGTCTGCGGTATTGCCTAGGTTTTGCAACAAACAAACCAAGTCAAGTTTGTAGATTAACAAAATCTTTATATGGCACAAAGCAAGCCAACATACGGTGGTATTGCAAGTTGATTTGAATCCTTAGAGGCACAAGGTTTGTTCAATCCAAACATGATCATAGTTTATTCACCAAAGGGTCATGATAGTCTTTAATTGCTTTGCTGGTATATGTAGATGATATAATAGCAGCAAATCCCAGTGAGCAATTGATTCAGCAAGTCATGATGTTTTACATCAGCAGTTCACTATTAAAGACCTTGGAAAATTGAGGTATTTCCTAGGTATTGAGTCTGCTAGACCTCCTGCAAGCATTTTATTTCTCAAAAGAAGTACACACTCAACCTCCTAGAAAATATTAATTTTTGGGGTCAAACACCTTAAGACACCTATGGATTTCAAGCAGACTTTACAACATGAAGATTCAACACCTTTGGAAGACAACACTACATACTGAGATCACTAGTGGGTAAGTTAATCTACCTCACGTTTACAAGACCAGATATAGCTTTTGCGATCCAGTAATTTGAGTCGGTTTTAGATACTCCCACTTGAAAACCACATGAAAGCGACACATAGGCTGGCGATATATTTGAAAGCAAATATGGGACAATGAATCTCATTCCTAGCGAGAATAGCTTTGTTACGCAGGATTCTGAGACAATGATTGGGTGGTTGCCACTGAAACCAGAAGTCGATGTCGAGGCTACATGATATTTTTAGGGATGCTCCTATTTTACGGAAAGCTAAAAGCAGACAACTATAGCGAAGAGTTCATCGAGTGGAATACGAGGGCTATGGAAAATGTAGTTTGTAATCTTCAATGGTTGATTTACATCCTACAAGATTTGAAGGTTCTGTTCGGATGCTGCTATGTTATTATGTGACAATGCAAGTGCCATGCACATTTCTTATAATCCTATATTTCATTAAAGAACAAAGCATATTGAGATTGGTATCACATTGTAAAAGACAAAGTCAATATGGACTTGTCAAACTTCTTCCAGTCAACACAAAATAACAAGTTGCTGACATCCTCACCAAGGCTCTAAATGCACCCATATTCTCCTACCTATTGGACAAATTAGGCATTTCAAAGTTCTTGAACACTTGGCCTATGTACTAACAGTTTCTGGGCAATATATGTGCTTGGCTGATCGCTTGGAGCAATTACTTCCCGGTAACTATGGCCGAGCAGAGAGGTGGTACTTTCTTGCTATTGCTTACAGTTTTGCAGGTCAGAATAAGGTGGTAATTGATCTATCAAAGAAAGTATATAGCAACTCAAAAACCAAACTTGAAACTAGTTTACCGGGTTTCTTGCTGGCAACAAAACTATGTTCTCAAGATCCAAGTTATTCTCAGGAAGAAATTGATTTTGCCAGTAGAGTCATTCATGTAGCTACAAATCAAAATCAACATTTTCCGGGACATGCTCACAAATACATTCGAATTTTTTTATAAAAATGCCGAAAGAAATTCTATGTTAGATAGCGAAATAATGTACTTCAACCAAGAATCCTTAAAATCACTTAAAATTGTTGCTGAAATTTTCAAGGAATATCCTGAAATCGCGTTCAATCTCAGGCTGGAAATGATGTTTAAAGAAACCTGGATCCAGCCTTTGAGAACACCATGATGTATGCAGAAATGGTAGGTGTAGGATAGTTAAGGATGGAATCTTTTGTGTTTAATATTACTTACACAACAAAGATTTGCAGATGCTGAAGCCATTGTCGATCTTACTTTAGATGAGACTTCTAGCATTGAGCAATTCGAACTACTATGCTTGAAAGCATTTCTTCAAACATCTCAAGGACAACCTAAGCAAGCTACCATTTGTAGGAATGAGGTATAATCCACATAAAATTATTATAGAAAACCTAACTTTGAAGTCACAATCCAACATAACCCAACACGTCATAATTTTCTTAGGAAGAACCCTAAATCATACGAATAACCCTAATTTGTAGGAATGAGGTATAATCCACAAAAAATTAGACTTATATCACAACTATGATTAGCTACGAGGTTCGATTTACCAAAAACCCAAAAGAATCGAGCATCCCAAAACACTAATCAAAAGACAAATCTCGAAATATGATGATGTAAATATCACAAATGATGAAGAATACAATCTTTGTGGTACCTTGTTGCGAGACGGATAAGAGAAAAATTGCAGAGACAGAGATGTAAAAGAAGTGCGAGGATAGAAGCGTTTGCCGGAGATGGGATCGTCCTTTCTCTTGTGTTGAGGTCGACTGGATGACTTGTTTCGGTGTGAAGGAAACTAGATGAGGATCAAGAGAGGTTCTTTGGAGAACAAGTCAACAACTTTACCTATTTCAATTAATTTTTGGGGAAAATTCAGGCTAGGAGCGATGGAATGAATAGGTTAGGTTGGAGTGATTTGTTTAGTATTTGTTAATAATTTAGGATTAAATTCATTTTAGGTAAAAAAATTTTTCTTTTGAGAAAAAATATTAAATATTTTTAATGAGGAGATTTTATTTATAATGTTTTTATGAGGGAAATGTGATCGATGTGAGGATATTTACAATTTTGTCATCAACCAATAATAAAATTTAGATCTCATCAATATATGTAACATTTAAGGAAGAAAATTCCACCTCATCATTAGAAGACATTTTCAAATCTTGCCAAGATCTGAGGGCGTGGAGCGAGGGCCAAGCATGGGCATATTCGGGCATCGATTTACGTGAAGGAGGCTTAGTTGCGAGCTGCTTGGGAGTCGGTGGATTATTCGGTTCTTTGCAGAAAGGGCCTTAATGCAGGAGCTTGATCATTGGTATTCGTTGGAAGAGGATTATTGGTGGTAGATGGGCCGAGTGGATTGGCTTACGGCAATGAATTGGAATACCACTTATTTGAAACACAAGGCCTCATCATGTATGAAGTGGAATGGAATTTTCATGTTGCATGATAGTGAATGGGTCCTTTTTACCAGCCCAAAGGATATTGAGCGGGTGGCGGTTGATTACTTTACCGCACGACTATGCATCTAGCAGGGCTCATGTGCATTTGGAGCAGGCTGCATTTTGCTATGTTGGATGGAGATCAAGGCGAGGCTCTGTCCCGATCTTTTGAGGCAGCGGGAGGTTACGGATGGTATGCATGCTTTATTTTTGCAAAAATATTGGCATCTTCTAAAACACTTGACATTTCTTGGTGGTTCTTGATGTCTTGAATAATGGAGCGGCTTTGGGATGTATTAATGAAACTTTTATCACTCTTTTCCCAAAAGTTCATTCCCTTACTCTTATGACGGATTTTCATCCTATTGCCCTTTGTAGCCCGGTGTACAAGCTTATCTCGCAGTGGTTGTCAATAGACTTAAACATGTTATGGATCTGATTATATCTAGAATAAAGTGCTTTTATCTCTGGTAGTCTCATTACGGATAATACTCTTGTGGCCTTAGAGGCCTTTCACTTGATGCAGGGCGGGGTTGCGGGGTGTTACAAGCATGCAATGCTTAAATTATATTTGGCTAAGGCTTTTGATTGTGTGAAGTGGGCTTATTTATGGGTCATAATGACTCGAATGGGGTTTCCTCCTTCTTTTTTTGATCTGGTCTGTCGTTGTATATCTTCAGTTTCATATCGGGTTTTGATTAATAGTAAGCCAAGCCGTCCTTTATTGTCGACACAGGGTATTCGACATGGTGAACCACTCTCCTCTTTTCTGTTTATTATTTCTGAGGAGGGTGTGGCGACCTACTGATCAATAGTTATGGTGCCGGGGCACTCTACGAGGAATTCGTTTGGTGGTAACTTTCGATTCTGATATCTCATCTCACTACTAGAATTTCCCGGATTTATGACGAAAATTTGTGTCGAAAATTCCCCATCACAAATTTGCGACACCAATGCTACGAATTAGTGACGAAACACAAAATAAATAGTTTTCCTGTAAATTACGACAACTTTGTGACGAAATATGTAAATGAGAAAATTACATGGCTATTTTGTCACAAATCTTAGCGCTTGATTCGGCGCCATAATTTGTAGTTTGGTTGCAAAACTCCACCGTGGCTAATTCGATGGTAAATGATAAATTTGTCAACATCGGAAAGTTGTCACGATTTTTAAACAACATTGCTATGAATTGGTGACAAAACTAAAAAAAATATCTATATGAAAACTTGCGACGACATTGCAATAAATAATGCACATGAAACATCATACGTCATTTTTTGTGACGAACCAACAACAAATTTGGTTGATGCACAATCTTCTATAGCAAATTCGTTGCTACTTTATGAATCTGTCCACGTCAATATACCTAAAAATTGCTGACGAAACATTATACAAAGCAACAAAAATATATCGTCACTCATTAGTCATAAATTTTGGATGTATTAGTGCCAAAATGTAAATAAGTTACAATATTTTTTTTCTAGCACATTACATACGTTCAGAATTCAAAATCGAATAAAAACTAGAGCCAAATAACACAAAATGATTTAAAATAGACAAATGGAGCACTATCATCTTTCATTATTTATAAGGAAAAAAATTGCAAATGAGGATAAACATAACATCAGTTTAAGATTTTAAAAAAGTAGAAGACGTCTTTACTTCTTGCGGTGTACACGGTTCGGTATTGTTAATGGCCATAACCAAAACCAAACCGAAATTTATTGTTAATAAAAAATTGAATTCGAACCGTTTTTTAAAGGTAATCAAACCGAAATATTCGGTTCAATTCAGTCGGTTAACCGAAAAATCCCAAATAAATGGTCAAATATATTAAAGTTTGGATATATTCGGTTTCTGTTTTTATTCGGTTCGGTTAATTTATATCACTAACCGTAACCGAACTATAAGTTTTAGTTCCTTCAAAATACGAACCGAAACCGGACCATGGGTGATCATTAATCGAACCCGTAATCGCTATATATCCGCTAATAAACAACAAAACGACGTTTTTTTTTTGCTTTTTATGACTTTTTTTTAAAATTTATTTATTGTATCATGTCGATTATTCTAAAATAAAATACAATTCTATTTATATTCTTTTTCAGTTTTTCTGTCCTTAAAATTTCACGTTTCTGTCATCAAAAAAGGAAAAAAAAAATATTCACGATTCAGGGAACAAATTTCACGATTTAATTCAGCCAGATCCCCTTTTCCTCACCGTCCGGCGTCCTTCCCACAGGCGGCGCGACGCTAGGTAGCGATCTATAGCCGATAGGCGTTAGGGTAGCTAGCGAGACTAGCGGCGGCGACGCGATGGACCACCGATCTACCACACCACTTTGCTCGGCGCGCATTTTACGCGGAGGACTCGGGAGGCTTCACTTCAGGTAAAGTGTTTCCTTCTTTAAGACTTTAGATATAATGATGTAATATAACAAGACATAGATATATATACTATAAAAATGACTATATACATGATTAACAAGAGAGAGTACAAAACCCTTTTCCAAATCTTTTAGTTCTTAACTTTGAAATGGTTACTTTTGAGCATCTTGAGAATTGAAAGATTTAGTTAGCACCAAAAAAAAAAAAAAAAAAAAAAAAGTAAAAGGATTGGTCCCTTTCATCCCGTGGTTAGGATATCGGAAGTAACGGTTAGGTACAAAACATTTAAAAATACAAGGTTCGTTGAATTGTTCCAATTTCACATACGTCCATATGGGTGTAGAAAAAGTCATAGAAAATTATGATAGCCATTTCATTTAAAAAATTAAGGGTAAAGAATGATTATTAAAATAATTGTTTCAATGTGTATATGTCGTTCTAATTTTCAAAGCGTCCTGCTTAAAAAACGTTTAAATAATGTTTAAAGTATAGAAATACACCATTTTCAATATTTAATAAAAATTGATGGGATAATAATATTTCACATAAAATCAATAATTTCAATGTGTACTTGTCATTGTAATCAAATTCCAATAGATGTGTTCAAAAAAGAAAAAAAAAAAAAAAAAAAAAGCAAACGCTAGTAGTTATTAGAAAATATTATGATTATTATAAGAATCATCACCAATAAGGACTCCTTTCTTTAAGAAAAAAAAAGGTAAAAAGAAACCATAATAATTAGACAAATTTTATAATACAACCATTGTAGCTAGGTGTCACGGATTTTATCTAACAAAACAAACAAGTAATAAAATTTATAAATCCGGTATTCCCCAAGTGTAGGGATCGTAGTACAACGATTAATACCGGAGTCGATCACAGGGAATCGGGGTATCTAGTTCATTAATTCTCCTAAAGTTGTTACTATTAAAACGAAACTAAGAACGATAAAATAAACTAGACAGAGGATTGTCAGTCCAAAGCCAGGAAGGATAAAAGCGAAAACAAAATCTAAAACTATAAACTATAAAATAAACAGTAAACAAGAAGATCATGGTGATCAAACAACGAACAAACAATAATCCACCGTTCCCGCAACCCTCTATTTCCTCTCTAGTTTATCTCATGATGATCTAATTAAAGATGTGGTTCACCTCTCATAAGTATGAATTCTACTCTAAGTAGATAATTCGCCTATCAATCTCTCATCTCTCGATATATAAGATTGGCCTTGCTATCAAAACAAGGTGTAAGATCTCTCAATCTAGCAACCTAGAAATTTAACCTATCAACTCTCGTTATGTCAAGGTTAAAAATCCCATCTTTCTATGGTGATCTAAGGTTTACACTGATTCTCATCATCACGGTAAACATCAATAACAATTCATCTTTCGATATCGATTGCATAACAAATAATCAAAGAAAAGATAACAACTTTGAATTAAAATCACAACATAAACTCAGTTGGAAATAGAAAAACACGATGGAAAAGATTCAAATCGTTTGAACATGTTCATTGGCGTTCGACATAAAGCAGCGACAAAGCGAAATAAAAAGCGGAAAAGAAACAAGAAAAATCGCTACCCCAGCCTCCCCAAGAAGTGGGGGCCGCTAAGGTTTTCTCTCCAATGATTGTGTATCAATAGGTCTCAATAATGTGTGTCTTAGGGTTGAAATCGTCTATTTGCTATTTATAGGAAAGTAAGTCGGTTTCGGCATATCGGCCATGGGCGCCCGTCCGGGTATGTGGGCGCCCGTCGGATGCCTTAGACTTGCTTGAGGCGCCCGTTTACTCAGCGTCAAACTCTACGAACCCAAAATCTCATCACGGGCGCTTGATTCACTTTGATGGGCCTTGATCCACTCTGGGCGGAACTTGGGCGCTTGATTCAATTTGGATCAATAACTTGATTTCTTCATCTTTATCCTTTATCAAATTCCAACTTTATCTCCTTCTCATCAATTAAATCCGACTCTTATCTCTTTTTGATCTTCATTTGAGCATCAAACACGTACCTACAACACATCAAAACATTGCAAAATGTAGTATCTTCCAAATCAATATAAAACCATCAATTTTACATAAACCATACAATTTTGCAAGGGATAATGTGTAAAAACAGGCTCTTTCAAAATTTTTTTGAAAAGAGGTTGTTTTATCTTTTAGTGAAGTTTGACCCGCGATTTTCTCCATTTCTTTCACAAATGTACCTCGATCTTAAGGGCCTCAAATCCCACAAGGGTGCCCTCCAAATAGGGTTTTAGTTTGGTTCAAAAAACACACAAAAGCGGAAGAAAAAAATTCAAATTTTGGGACAAAACCGTTTTTCCCAAATTTTTGGTCAACACACCCGTTTTTCCCAAATGCCCCATTTTGCAACTAACCCATTAAAAACCTCATTTACTCAATAATTCCATTAAACACTCGTTTCTTATGCAAATTATACAAATATGAGGGAAATTATCATAAAATATATCCTTATAAAACGTATAAAATCACCCTTAACACTAGGTTGTACCAAGTGGCATACATTACAACCATTCATTTCTAACCTCTCACACACGATAAAAGTGTATTATGTGAAAGAGAGTAAAAATGAGAGAGCTCACAATGTATGCCACTTGATACAACCTTCTTACAACCGTTGCACCATAAAGTCTCTCAATTAATTAGCTGTATTTAATTTGCAAAGACTTTAATTAGTCAAAAAAAAATTAAAAACTGCAATCGCACATTACGCCATTACGGTAGAAAATGGATGTCGTGCAAATTTTGTTTTCACTAAAAATCGAAATCAAAATATTTTAATATCTGAGAAAATCAATTGGCGGGACTGAAAATTTAGTATTTCCCACAATTTTTTATTTCATCAATACTATATAAACCAAAACCCTACATCTGCCATATCAAACTAGGAAAGATCCCTCTACCAAAAAAAAAAAAAGAACGATCCCCAATTTCTCCTCTTACGTTTGTTTGGGCATCTACAGATCAAAGGTACTATGTTCATATTATCAATTTTATAGCGTTCTCAATCTTATTTTTTTGATTTTCAGATGAATTTATTCTTTCAAAAATTATATTTTTTTCGTCAGAAAATTAATTGGAATATGTTGTTTAATTTTTTCTTTCATGACATATGCGAATTGGTGTGTTATGCTTCAAATTTGGAAATTTTTTGAATTAGTTGATGCAATAATCAAGATTTTCTTTGGAAGAAATTAATAGTTTAGCCATTTTTCTCGTTAATCATAGAACATTTTGTCGATAGATTCATTTTATAAATCCCTTTCAATCTCGTGGGGGAATGAGATGAACAAATCAACACTTAAAATTACGTAGATGGATTGCTCTATGTAGTTTGTTGGTTCTGCTATTCTAAAAAAATCCTCTCGTCTAATTTAGAATGCTTTTTTGGGTATGAAACTGCAAAACTTAGAATTATGCTATGTAAATTTATTCTTGTTTTTTGTTGATAAAAGTGTAAATTTATTCTGAAACAAAAAAAAAAATTGTTGGACACTTTATTTTACATATATAAAATTATGTTCTCCTCTAATTTTTTAATGAATATTGTGGGAAACTTAATAAATCAATATAGATTTTCTAACACTTTTTTGCTAAAAAAGGTATATTGATTTAATTAGCAGAAAGCCGTATGATCACCATTTGCTTATCTTTCACTTTTACCCAGCTTTTCTATGTTATAGCTTTCGGCTATGTGGCTAAAAAATATTGCTATGTTTTTCTTTTAATCACTTACATTAACTTATATTTTGCGGACACCGTGATGGTTCGTGGTGGGAAAGTTTGCTTTAGTGGCTCACGATGCCTCGCGTGCGGACAACCAGTACAAGAGCTTCTTGAGCAGGTAACACATTAACTCAAGAAAACCATGAGCTAAAGAAGATGTGGGAAGAACAAAAGGTCGTGATCTTTGGCGAGATCGTCGGGATTACGGCGTGATGCACAACTCAAGATGCTTCTAGAGAAGATTGGTCGTTCGATTGATTGAGTTGTTTTTAGCAATAAAATAATTTGTTTCTTGAAAATTGTTTACTAGTTACGAATAAATTTTG
Source organism: Gentiana macrophylla (assembly GCA_026214975.1). Classification (NCBI taxonomy): domain Eukaryota; kingdom Viridiplantae; phylum Streptophyta; class Magnoliopsida; order Gentianales; family Gentianaceae; genus Gentiana; species Gentiana macrophylla. The sequence goes on along the minus strand of CM047810.1, from coordinate 43,392,281 downwards.
ATTTCTTGTTGGAGATATTATTTGACTATGAATAAAATTATTTTGGATTTTTTTTTCATGATTTCATTTGTGTTTCAATTATTTATGCAAATGGAAGATGTTTATTATTTTATGTGATAATTTTATAATATTGAATAATTTTTTAAATAATAAAAATAATGCAAAATATGAAATATAAATTTGAACGTATAATCATTCCAAATATATTGATTTGTTTTGTCACAAATCTATACAATATCTGGTTTCAAATCCATCAATAAATTTGGTCAGAAATTTGTCAAAAATAATTTCATCACAATTTTATTGTACAAGGTTGTCACAAATTAATTTTAAATTTATAAGAAAATTGCTGTCATAGATTTATTTTAGACTGGTAACAAAATCGCTGTCACAAATTTATATTAAATTTTGTAGCAATTTTGTCATAAAAGCCATAAAAAACTAATCACTATAAGTTGTTGGAATTTTGTCACAATCGTTGTTATAATTTTGTTGCAAGCATTCATCACAAATTCATTTCATATTCATGGCGGATGGTTGTCACAATGTCATTCTTATGTTTTAAATCACAAAATTATCAAAAAAAAAATTTATCACATATTTGTGCTATTTGTTGTAACAACTTTGACACAATGTTCGGTAACAAACTCATTGCAAAGTTTCATTCGTTTCGTCACAAAGTATAAATTTTGTTGCTGATTCATCACCAAAAAAGCGCGTTGCAATTATGTCACAAAGTTTAGATCTTGTCACGGTTTTGTCACAAAAACTTAGCGACAATGCTACTTTCGGCGCAAACATTTGCAACGGAGGGTTTAAATGACGGAAATAGGGTTAGTCACAAATTAAATCACTAACACTTTCGTTTGTGGCGAATTTGTGGCGAAAAACCACCGTCACAAATCCGAGAAAAATTCTAGTAGTTATGAGCTTGAAATGCTAAATCGGACATACACTCAAAGGAGATGCATGAAGATTCTAAAAGCCATTCTAGAATCATGGCATATCACCCACTCTGTGCTTCCTACTTGTAAAAGCCTTTGAAGGATTGTCTCGCTCAACCCGGAAGTTTCAAAATCAAAGCGAGAAGAGATGATGGATCTGAAGAAAGAAGATGATAGAAGAGAGGGCGAGACGAGACACACATAAAAGAAGATTGTAGAGATGATTGCGAGAGATGATAAATGGGACAAAATGGATGATCAAAGAAAGATGAACATCAAGTGAGATAGAAACAAGAAGAGTTGTTGTGCTATAATTGCAATAAATCGGGACATTTCAAGACATGTTGTCCCGAACCAATCAAAAGAATCGAGAGATGAGGGCCAGACGTGAAAGAGCAGATGACAAGAGCGCGAGAAGCAGGCGAGCTTACAAAGCATCGATGACTCACTCTCATGAGAGTCAAGCGAGCCCTTATCTAACTCGGATGAAAATGTATTCATGGCATTATAAGATAACAATGAAGTAATATCACTATTCTCACACTCAACATCATCATTATACGGTTCATGTTCCAAATATGTAATTCCAAATCACGAGAATCACGGATATTCAAGGATTTCTTAAAGATCTTAATAGTGAGTTTGAATAAATTATAAAATGTGATCTTATAAAGAAAGAAAATGAATATCTCAAATCTAAAAATCGGAAATTAAAAGATAAAATTTTTAATTGAGAAGTAACAAATCGTCAATGATTGATGAAACCGGACACGATCAAAATGAGAAACTACACATTCACATCAAGCCTACTACTTTAATCTTCTCCGTACAAACCCGACCAAATGACTGAGACAAGTGCAGTGCAGGATACACGGAGGCGGACAACTCTTGTCAAGTCGACTCAAAGTTCATATCTGAAAGTGGTATTCCTTATAGAACAACTCTCACACGAGGCTAGAGTCAAACATGTCAAGCAAGTCAAGTTTGTTAAATCTTTGGTTGAAAGCATGAACTTGAGCATCCAGGTCTCTTATGAACCAAAAGAATGAACTCGTCAAGGAATCATAAGGTCGGGGAATAAGAGATTATATCCTTCCGATAATAGTGGAACATTGGCCTTTCTACTCAGTAGAAGAGATCCAATGTCGAGAAATAATCTTCTAAAAAGTACAAGCGCAATATATCCTAGATATCTCTTTACACACAAGAAAGTTCCTAATGAGCGAGACATGTGTAGAAACAAAAATACAAGACATTTGCAATGACTACTTTGAGGAACATTTACATTCATCCATACAAACTAAAATGAAGAGAAAGGGTTTCAAATAGCAACAAGAAGTTTTATGAAATTCCATTTGATTATCCTCATCAATGGTGTAAGCACTAAAGTCCCCTTTCAAATACAAACTAGGCATTCTGACCTCTGCCTTGCGACCCCATTGGACCCAGACAGATTTGGGTACACAAATCCAACTAATTTGTTTTGCGAGGTCTTACGTACACATAGGCGGTGGATATTCCACACACTTGATAGGCAACAAGCCTTTGTTTATGGCATCTTTGCTTGTAATTTGTTTTAAGTCTGAATCGATTAATGGGGATAGCTTTTGGCCTCCAAAGGTGTTATTTAGGCGAGGCAAGTCCCATTTTTGATTTTGCGAAAAAAGAGGCATTTGGTTGATTTCTTGTTAGTAGTGAAGAAATTATTCTAAATGCATTAATTAGGTGATATGAGTACTAATCACTTTTGTTTTATTTTTTGATTTAGTTGTGCACATTCCTAATATATGTGTATTTTACATTAGAAAAATGCTTGAAGAATGATGGCGTGGTCAATCAGGTTATAATATACTTGACCACCAAAACCAATACTAGCAAGAGGACTAGGCCCATCGTAGTATAGCTATAGCGAATCAAGGTCGATCCACGAGGGAACCAATTGTGGATCATCTTATATACAAACAATTAATTAAACATGTCAAGGACATAAAGGCGGTCTACGACCAACATAAGACAAGAAAGGTAAAGACACGACCACGACACAGCGTAATTAACCTCCCCAATTATAGTCTTTATCGTTTGGACCTAGATAATTTATATAATAAGCCGAACTTATTAGCTGTCAATCCGTTTGTATCTATATTAGATTGGCTCACGGGAGTCATCCTCTTTAACTTGACTTAGCACCGGTAGGTCAACTAGATCAACTGTGATATTGTTCGTGACTTAGCCTTTTGGTGCCTCCATCTCATATAACTCACACGCTTACTACTCTGGGATGCCGATATTGACCGTACACCTCGTCCAGGCAACATTCCTATGGTTAGGCGTACTTCTAACGATCACTCAAGCTCTCGTCCAACTAGCAATTACAAGTTATAGTCTCATGCTAATCTACGACGTATGTATAATCAGGTGCTAGCAATCCCCAAATATAAACCTACCTGAATAACATATTGACGTCCATGAAGAGCAATTCATAAGCCTACCTAAGAGTTTTATATTGGTATTCCTTTTTAGACATTTTAATTAAACTAAGCGATAACGTAGCCATAGCCATACCTCTTTGAGATAATAAATTCTATTAAGTTAACCTAACCATAAAGGCGTGGCTATTTAACGGATAAAAGCAGGGGCTCGATCGGCCGAATAGGTGGGCTCGATCGTCCGAGTGAACTCATTCGGTCACCCGAATCAATTTAGTCCCCAGTTACATCCTGAACATATCTCTCGGCGTTTCATCATACGAGCAGTTAAGCGATAACTCGTAAAGCATTCATATAAACTAACATAGATCGCATTAATTAAATCAAGTAGATTCATGAATAAATACTAAGTATATGGCGTAGGTTATGGGATCCCCATAGACAAGGTGTCGCCACATCCACTAACGTCATAGCCAAGATCTACATCATCTAGCTATGAATTAACTAACTCAAACAATAAAGCATAATTGGGGGAATTAATTACTTAGAAAGAAAGCGAGAAAATAAAAACTTACATAATTTGCAGCCCTTAAACTCTGAAACCTTCAAATTATTCTACATTGCTACAAGATATGAAGAGTATTCTAAGAATGAATGAATTATTGAATGAATGGATTCTTTACAATTTCTCGAAGCTGCTGCTTATATAGGAGGTTTTGCCGACTTAGGGAGGTTCTAGAAGATAGACTCGATAAAACCCTAAAACTGCCCCAAACCTGAGCCTCGGTCAACAGAAAGGTGACACTCGGTCGACCGAGCCTAATGGTTCGGTCGACCGAACCTATATTTCCATGTTCTACACGTTTTCTTCGTTTGCCTTGCTCCCCACTGCACGTTTGCATGTCGATCCGATTACTCTCTCATTTAATGCTCCGATTTTCTTCCTTCCTTATCTTGAGATAATTGATTGAATGACATTAATCCTCTCGATTTGTTGTCATCTGCAAAATCAATAATTATCGCACAATAAATCGGCTTTAAATAATAAAAACAGCTAAATACCAAATATCATATTAATAATCACTTAACATTAAATAATAAATATAAACATGTGATTTAATATGAAATATACATTATTAATCTCGATTTAAGGTCAACGTTGATGACTTTTACGGGTATAATTTGACCGTCATCAAAGAAGCGCAAAGGTAGCAAAGCGTACTTATGGCGTTTTCTTGTATAAAACTAGTTTTATACTCACTTTTATTTCTGAAATTACTAAAGAGGTTGGGTATTTTTGCTTATGAATTGTTTTCATTATTTAACAAGTTATTTTCTTTTGATGGTGTGTTGGATTTTGAATAACGAGGGATGGGTCATCATTCGGTTATGATTTAGCTATGGGTAGATTTACATACAATGAGGGTATATGTTATCATTTCAAAGAATTGATGAGAAGAAATCCGGTCATTAAAGTCATTTTCTGTCATTAAAGACTTTTATTGGCGGAAATTTAATCTCGTTGCCCGTCCTTCTTGCCTCCACATAAGCCATATAATGAGAGTTGAAGGTCCGTCAATATTGATGTTTTTACGAATTAATGGCGGGCATTTTACTCTTGTTATAAACACGTTTTCATGAGAGTAAAATACCCGTCACTAAATGAGAAACATCAATAATGTGAGTCCTTTTACTCTCATTATACGCTTTTATATAGAAAGCGATGGGGCGGGCGATGAGAGTAAATTTCCCATCAATAAAAGTTTTAATGACGGGAAAATGACTTTTAATGGCTGAATTTCCCTCACTAAAAATCAATTTTCTTGTAGTGCATGTCATCTTTAGTAGATTCTTACATAGTAGCACCATCAAGAATTGTTGCAGCATCTATTTGTGTTTCTAAATCAACTACAAATGATGTCAACAATTCCTCTTCTTGTTCGATGTTCTGACCCTCGTGAGACTTTCCTTCATTAGCGGGTGCTTTTTCTTATTGTCGGCATATCATTGTTAGGCGAGTTTAGTGGCCTTTTCCTTCACAATGCCACTTTAGGGTACTGCGAGATGCATAGGATGATTATCATACATATCGAGAGGGTGATGAATCATCACTATCACCAAAGGGTTTAAATTTGGGATCTTTGAACATGATCTTCCATTTTCTTTCTATCATCTTCTATAAGTTATAACAATCTCATTTGTTGCTCGGATGTATTTATGAGTCTAACAAGTTCTCAACCCCAGCTCCAAAATCCATTCTTCAAAACTGTCATGGGGCTGCTGCAGGCTTTTTGCTTCTTGTAAAATCAAACTTCCACTTTGAAGATATTGTTCATTTTCTTGAGGTCTTGATTTTCCATTTGCTTCTAGGCCTCATGGCATTAGGGCATAGTAGGTTTTCTTACAGCGGCTTGAGCTTGACTTGTTGACTTCCAAATGATTCCACCAAATGAGATAAAGTTTCTTGTGAGATACAAAGATATCGGTAGCCTCTTCAGCGGGTATGTTTGTATCTACTACTTCTAATTTTGAACACCACTTCCCACCAGGTGTATGTTCCTCGTGAGGCTTCAATAACTTTTCTTCCCCACGAGTTTTATTGGTTTAAGTGGGGTCTTGTACAACCTCTGTAGCCTCATAGTAGGCTCTTGTACAAACTCATGTTCAACATTATTCTTCTTCTTCTTATTTTTTTCAAGATCCTTAGTTCCTTCCCTTTTCCACGTTTAGTTCTCTTCTTTGCAATTTGTTTCAACCTTTTCAAAGGTCTTTCAGGAGAACCAAATAGGGATTGTTCATGTGCCTCTTTGGATATTGCTTTCCTCTTTCTAGTTGCCTCTTTAACTTGTTCAGTAAAAACACATGCATCTGTCTTCATTTGACTTGGCGGAGGCGGGGATACATCATCAGAACTTGCATCGGCCAGGTTTTACGAGTCCGATTGTTTGGATTTCTTAGGCTTGAGAATCTCATTTATCTTTCTTTTTCGTTAGCCTTTCTCTTTTACCACAGGATATCTAGACTCAAGCGCCTTAGATCGGCCTTCACCTTGGTTTTCAACTCCACACTTTTCTCACTTTCCTCTGGTTCATCTCCTTCCGTCATCATCTAAACCAGGAATTGGAGTATTGACTTAAAGCTTATATCTTGCCTTGTTGGCGGTTTGTGGAGCAACATCGGCCAATCTTGAGATGATTGACGTCGTCACGAATCGGTAACCACGAAGGTTTAGGCTTTAAACAGAAACCAGAACCAATATACTTCACATATTTGTTGTCCTTGATTCTTTTTTCATTATCCACTTTCTTATCATAACCTTCTTCATGTAATACACAAAGAATCCAGCCCATTCAAATTTTATACTTCTTGAGATGATAATCATTAGATCAATCTAAGGTCACGATAATGTATCATAGCTTTCAACCATTCCAAGCAAATTCCTTGCAATATACTTGCTCAATGATTCTATTCATAAGCAATGTATTGAACATTGATTCAAGAGATGCTTGCTCTTACGGATCAATCTTTTAGATTCAACAAAAGCTAACCTTGCTAGCTCCAAGATTTACAGGTTTGTTGGTGCTCCATTGCCTTGACAAATCAAAAACCTCTCTTAATAAATCAGGAGAAAAGATTCTCGACCCTACAACATGGGGTGGGTAAAAGCAGTACTTATTATGGAATTGATTAACAATATTGCCAAAGCTCATGGGGCGTATCCGTATTTGGCGGAGTAGGTGAGCGTGCTCGTGAAGAAGCGATCTTTACATGGAAATGAAAGAATCGGAGTCATTAATCAAGAAAATATTGCGAGAATCAAAAGTGGCTCTGGTTTACGGCCGGATGAATGAACGCCGGGAGCTCACAAATCACCATATTTCTCAAAATCACACATTCTTGTAAGAAATCTTTTGCGATATTATGTTTAGAACATTTTCAAGCCTGCATATATCCTTATTCTTCTACCCAGTTGATTGCTAGTTACGATTTTTGGGCATCCTTGACATATCCTCAGAACAACGGCTTGGGCCAAGATCACGGATATTCGTGAACATGATTCTTCTTGATTTGATAAAAGAAAAAGCGATGAGCTTCACGATTGAGAGCAATGATTGAGAATTTGCAAACATTGTAATGATAAAAATCCTTGCGTGTAGTACGCAATATATGGCGAGAGGTGTGTATTACATCGCGCGTCTTGTAGCACGTCTTATAGCATCTGCGTCATCCCAATACCGCGATTCAAGTGAAATCAATGAGATAATGCCACGTATCCCTCTCATAACCCCACTAATGTAAGAAATGGTTATGTCCTTGTAAAGATAAGGATTAAAATCCACATTCTTCATTTGTTGACTTTCATTAAACATTGACTATATTAGCGGCTTGAACTTGATGAACTTAAATTCATTAGGCGATATGAGATATAATCTGTTGATGTGATTCGGCGAGTTCGAAGTCTGCTTTGAGACATAGAAAACCACAGTTGATCTTATTATCTTCATTCGACTTGTTGAATTGGTTGTCAGCCCGATAATACAAGATGAAGTTTAATACTAATGGCCGATCGCCAAGTGAGCTCACCCGGAGGGCAAAGACCAATCCGCCAGCAACTTCATTTGCTCAATTGTCCTAATTATAAAGCACTTAGGAATTGTTGATACCAATGACTAATATGCAAGGGGCGCACCAAGCGGGGCAAATACTAGTCCCTTTGGTGAATCCCAATGCTCTGCTGACCATCAGCGGTCGATCAACCTTGATGATGCCAAGTTATGTTCTTAACATAGCAAATCTGTCTTTATCCAAAGGTTTTGTAAAGATATCGACAAGTTGATCTTGATAGGTATGTAGAGAACCACAACATCTTTCTTTTCAACATGATCTCTTATAAAATGATGTCTAACATCAATCTGTTTAGTTCTTGAGTGAAAAATAGGATTTTACATTATTGCAATTGCACTTGTGTTGTCACACATTATGGAATTTCTCTTTCTTCAATCCTATAGTCCACTTAATTGTTGTCTCAACCATTGGACTTATGCATAGCAACTTCAATAGCAATGTATTCTACTTGGTGGAAGTTGTTGATATAAGTCTACCTTCTTCTTTGAACCAAGAAACAAGTCTATTTCCTATCAAGCGACATGTTCTGTTGTGCTTTTTCTATCAATCTTGCACCAGACATAATCGAGATCTGAAGCGGGGATATTACTTTGAAGCTTGCATCTTTTGAATACCATATCCACTACTCCCGAGTCTCTTTTAGATACTTGAGAATCCTTTTAGCGATAGCTAAGTGACTTTCCTTAGGTTTTGATTGAAATCTTGCACAAACACCTCTTGCAAAGGATATATCAGTCTCACGGCTGTGAAGTGCGATGGACTTTCCATCATCATACATACAAAGGTCTGATCAACATATTTATCTACTTTATCTTCATCCAACTTTGATGCTTGTACCCATAGGAGTTGATACTTTGGTGATATTTTTCATACCAAACTTCTTTAGCAGCTCCTTGGTATACTTGGTTTGATGAACGAAAATTTCATCATGCATCTGCTTGACTTGCAGTCCCAAAAAGTAGCTCATCTCTCCCATCATACTTATTCGGAACTTTCTCTTCATGAGATTAGCAAATTTCTCACATAGAACTTCATTTTCAAAACCAAAAATGATATCATCCACATATATATATACCACCAGGGGTGTTGTCTCCCTCATTGATTCTAAAAGAGTCTTGTTAATGGTGCCTTTAGTAAAGCATTATTCACCAAGAATTGAGATAAGTCTCATACCCGACTCTTGGTGCTTGTTTCAATCCATAAAGTGCTTTGTCTACTTTATACACTTTATCTTCTTGATCTTTAACATCAAAACCAGGAGGTTACTGAACATAAACCTCTTCTTCCAGAATGCCATTGAGAAATGCACTCTTTACATCCATCTGGTATACTTTGAAGTTATTATGTGCAGCATATGCCAAAAACAGTCATATAGCTTCCAATCTTTGGCCCGGGCATATGTCTCATCAAAGTCTATTCATACCTTATGAATAGCCCTTTGCCACTAGTTTGGCCTTGTTTCTAACAATGGTACCAGATTCATCAACTTATTTACGTAAACCCATTTAGTACCAATGATATTTACATGATCGAGGCCTCTCCACGTGTCCATGCTTGTTCCCTTACACACATTCGAGTTCTTCTTGCATAGCAATTATCCAATCAGGGATCAACAATTGCTTCTTCAACAACTTTAGGTTCTAGTTGAGATTGAAAACATGAAAACATGTAAACATGGCTTCTAATTGTTTTCTTGTCTTGACACATTGTTGTACATCATCAATTACTTGTGCGGCGGGGTGATCCTTTAACCATTGTAAATCATTGTTTGCTTGATTTACATGAGACTTGATCTTAATGAGAGTGCATTGTTGGTTCGATGGCGAGGATCGGCGAGATCCTTGGTTTGAATACATTATTATATCGGTAGTATCACCAGCGAGTCCTTGGTAGGAGCATCTTCATTTCAGTTGAAGACCTTTAAATCACTTATCTTCTTTAGAATATACACATACTACTGGATCGGTGACTTACAGATTTATAGCGAGTTACGAAACTTCTTCATCCTCCATTCCAATGAACTTTGGATTATCAAACACAACATGTATACATTCTTCATGTTTTAAAGTTCTTTTATTCGGCACCTAAAAGCCTTATTGTTGAAGAATAACCCAATAAATTCCTTCATCGATTTTGTTTGAAAAGTCTTGATTTCTCCTTATGATTTAAGATAAAACACTTACTTCAAAATGGATGGAAATAGGATATATTTGGCTTTCTTCCATTCCAAATCTCATGGAGTGTTTTGTTAAGCTTTTTGTTCACTAAAGTTTTATCTTGTGTAGCATCTTTGCATTGATTGCTTCGACCCAATACTTTTTCAGTAACTTTGCTTCACATATCATAGTTCTTCTTGCTTCCTTCAAAGTCCGTTCCTTCTCTCAACAACCCCAATCTTTGAGAGGTTCGGTGGGTGCTAGTTGATTAGCACAACATTTTGTTCCATGATATTCCCTTATGATTTTGTTTAAGAACTCAATACCATTATGCGATCTGATTTTTACTACTTGATGTGGTTAAAATATACTATTTATGTCATCAATTATAACTTATAAATCGGAGTTAATTATATATATTTCATATTTAATCACGTGTTTATATTTATTATTTAATGATAAGTGTTTATTAATATGATAATTGGTATTTAAACTGTTTTTATTATAAAGAGCAATTAATTGTGTGATAAATGCTGATTTTGCGAATCATGATAAATCGGAAGATAATTATCACGCAACCGGAGATCTCAAGATAAAGAGAAGAAAATCGGAGCATTGAAGAAAAGATAAAATCGAATCAATTCAAAAGCATGGAGTGAGGAACAAGTCGAGGCATGCCAAATTGAAAGCAGCGTAAAGAGGAGGCTCGGTCGGCCGAGCCATGCCATTCGATGAAGACCCGAGCGTGTAGGTTCGATCACCCGAGCCTAATGTGATAAATGCATGTCAATCTTACGGATTCTCCACTATGTAAACTACAACTCCTATATAAGCAGCTTGCGACCACGATCTTTGAGAAAGACACACCACTACAACACAAAACAATTCATACAATTTTAGCTTTTAAGTTTTAGTTTTATTTTCTTTATGTTAGTTCATTTGTGGATTAGTGGATTCTCCGATTAGGGCGCATTAAAGAGTGGGAGTCACTCTCGTCTTCGAGGTATGACTATTCAATTATGCAATCTTCATTTGTAGATCGATGTATTTTATTATGGAGTAGTTTTTATTTGTATTGATTGTGTGATGTAGATTTATTTCTGAACCCATGTGTTTAGGTTAAGCGTTAAAGTAATCATGATTTGTACCAACCTGAGCGTGTTCGGTCGGCCGAGACATATCACTCGGTCGCCGAGTCTTTAATCGTTCGATCGACCGAGCTGGCGATGTGTGAGGGCAATATTATGATCGGCCGACTCGTCAGTTCTCTGAATTGGAATTAAAGCGAGTAATTAAACACGATCAACTAGTTATTCGTCATCATAATTTAACATGAAACCCAAAAATTGATTGTTACTTAGGATATAGATTGAATCGGCATCTAAAGTCGCCTTACCTAGGAATGTTTCTTAGATGAGATTACGGTTTATACCGGCATCCCTAGTCTCGTAATTGTGTCGAAGTTATATGAGATGGAGGCATTAAAAAGCGAAGTCACGTAATGGAGGCACGATGATTTAGATGGCCTAATCGGAGCTAAATCTACCTTATGGGATGACTCCCGTAGTCATAATAATTAATCTTTAACGTTTGTTTTGTCTCGTTATCGTCCTAATTCACATGGAGAGTTATAATCTACTAAGCGTAATCAATACTATTAAGTTTAGATAATATCAACCGTATTATCAAGTGTTTTAGTAGTCTTTAGTGCACGTCTTTGTGGTCTTTTTGTGTCTTGTGGTTGTCAACTTTGTTTTATTTTACATTTTAGTTGGTGCGTGACCGCCACTTTCAATTTAGTTCTAATAGGATAAAGTTGTGTTTTTATTTGTGCCGAGTCTCTGTGGGATGGAAACCTCACTCTATCTAGTTATACTACAATTGAACCTAGTTTCTCTTGCTAGTGTGTTAGTTGGCATCGAGTTAATAATTTAACTTGACCTCATCAAGTTTTGGCGCCGTTGCCGGAGACTCGAGTCATTAAATTAAGATATAGCTTATTTTGTTAGAACTTGATTAAGTAAATATTACATGAATAAGAGTGCATTATATTAAGCGATGTCATAAATAAAATAATAAAAAAAAAAAAATAAAAAAATAAAAAAAAGCGTTAGATTCGACCAAACCCACGACAGCTCGATCGATTGATTGAGAATTTATTTTCTTTTCTGATTTTGATTTTGTCTTAGTTTTAAAACATTACATACATTTTTATTTACGTTTTCTTTCTCAAACTTATTTGAGTCTGTTTTAGTTAGTTAGTTAAAGGCCTAGCCTTTACTAGTGATTAATTGTTTTATTGTTGTTTATTATTTTATAGTCATTTCTACTCGGAAATCGAAGGAACCGCTGAGCCTTATAATCATGAGATAGAAATTTGCGAGAAGGAATAGGAAGTTAGCTAGGGGCTGGCTAAGCAAGGAAAGAGATCAAATCTTGAGGAAAGCGAGCAAGGAGTGGAAGAAGGACATACAATCGATCATTACGAACATTACGAATCAGAGCGAGGTGGAAGGCAATCAGGTCAATCCAAACCAGGTACCTAATCACATTTATTAATCACATTATCAATAATGCCAATAATGTGAATGCAAATGCTAATAATGAGAACAAGCCCTAGTTCAAGAGGCGGCGTACTTTGCAAAGTTATGCAGCGCCCACTGTTGAACAATTCATTCCACGCTATCTCATTAGCACCGCGAAGATCTGCTTGAAGTCTATCACCTGAGGCCTAATGTAATTCAAATGGTGACCAACTATTCCTTTTCATGGAATTGAGCAGATCCTGGTGTTCACGTGGCGAATTTCTTGGAAATCGTCGAGCCCTGATGAAACGAAATTAATCCCGGAGGTAACATTCGTCTTAAGCTTTCCACTTTCACCTTGAAAGATAAAGCTAAGCAATAGCTTCTCTTTAAATTTTGGATCTATCACTACTTAGGAACAATTGTTGCAAAAATTCATGAATAAGTATTTTCCTTAGGAAAAACTTTTAAATTACGCCAAGATATCCTAGGATTTAAGCAACAACTTTGGGAGAGTTTTGATCAAGCTTAGGAGCGTTTCAAGGAAGCTATGAGGAAGTGCCTCATCATGACATCTCTCTTTGGCTTTTAATGAAAACTTTTACCATGGGTTGAGAGAGGCGAGGAAAATTAGTGTGACGACTCCGGCAATGGAGGCGTTTGTTCTTTATCTCTGAGGAGGCACAAGGGAATATGGAGCAAATAGCAATGAATAGCCAATGGGAGGCAATGACATAGCTACCGTGAAGATGGCGTGACATATTTGATGATAGTGCATCT